>JARQOC010000003.1:296900928-297429429 GCA_033576535.1 Allobates femoralis
CTGCCATGACCATTCTTCTTTATACCACAGGGTTACACTTGATTTGAGATATTTGGTATTCTTTATTATTATTACAAATATATATATGTATATAGATGTATATATATATAATATATATATACTATATGTAATGCTTGCAGCTCATTTGCAAGTTACTGTAAGTGTGCAAATTGCATATGATGACTACTCAAACCACATGTGGAGGGGGACAAACAGAAATCTTGCCCCTTGTGCCAAGAAACCTATTTTCACCTTTGAGTCCAAGGACAGACATGTAGCTCAAATGCATTGCTGCAGAGTGACCTGTCAGATCCCTGCACTGCAATACACATCGCTGGCCAAACAGAGGCTGGCAGCTAATGTCGGAGAGCCCATGCCTGGGGATGCAAGGCAGTGAACTTATGCATCAATATAGAAAGCCAAGAATGTCAGCGGCCAGCTACACAAGGGGATGTCGTGCAACGTAGGAGTCAGGGAAGGTCAGTAGAATGTTTTGGGTTGTTTTATGCCATGAAGAGGCTTAGGATAAGGACATGTATACCAGGAAATTGTGCTGAATAAGGGCATATATAAAAGGATGGGCCCAAGCTGGGGACATAATTATCAGGATGGGGACATATATACCAGGATGGGGAAATATATTCCAGAATTTGGACATATATACCAGGATATGTGACATTAGTGCAGGATGGGGGACATTACTACATATTGAAGGGTTGGGGGGCAACTTATATGTTTTTATAGGATTTAAAATGCTACAAGGGCTCATACATATGACTAACATGCATGGGGGTAAGGTCAAAATTTTGCACTGAGGCCCATCAGACTCCAGTTACGCCACTGACCACAACTACAAATCACGCTTCTTCAGTTTAGCATTAAACATTGCAGTGTCCTTTTACATATCTACATTGATGACACCATTTCTAAAGCCAGTATTATGAACTTATTAGGTTAACAGCTACTTGTTTTTAATAATCAGTTGATATGTTTCTAAAAATACATTTTACTCTGTAACTAATTTCTTCCTTCATAAGCAGGCTGCAACACATTTCTGGTAACACTGAGATAATATGTGCTATGACACATCATGATTAATGTATTAAACCATATGGAAATCATTTACTTTTACAGTAATTGGCAAGCATCCCTCCATTTAATTAATTTCTTAAATTTCGTGGACACAATGAAGATGTTAGTCATTCAGAAACTATAATAGACAGTAAAGTACGTCTGTCTTAACAACCATAATTCATTGAAGCTAATTTACAAAGACAATGTATGGCTGGCTGTTGAACAATAATGAGACATACAAGAACCCTGTCAAGCAGCACTTCAGCATTTTTTTTCAGCACTGGTGAGACACTTAAATGCAAGCTCCCTACCCCAGGTGAAATACTTATGGCCACGTCACACGCTTCAATTTCTTGAACGATATCGTTTAAGCGATCTGCTTTTTTGATCGCTTAAGCGATATCGTTTGTGCGTTGCTGCGTGTAATCAAGCGATTTTACAATGTAAAATCGCTTGATTGTTTGATCGCAGATTTGTGAGCGGACCTCAAATCAGGCAATAATCGCTTGATCAATCTGCATCATCGTGGTGTGTGACACACGATGAACGATCTCCCAGCGGCAGAGCATATGCTGGAGATGGTATCTATGGTAAAGTCGGTTACTAAGCGCGCGCGGCGCCTAGTAACCGATGTGTACCATAGATACCAGCGATCTCGCTGGTCCACATCGCTGGTGAGTCTGCTGTGTGACAGCTCACCAGCAATGTGAATGATATTGTTAGCGATCGCGTGTGCATGTGATCGCTAACAATATCGTTCACTAATTGAAGCGTGTGACGGCACCTTACTCTCCGCATCTTCACCTCTTACTGACGTTGCTCTGGTCCCTGGCGCCATCTGTGCCTGTAACTTCTGACTTTCCAGAAGTCAGAAGTTACACCAAAAGAGCTCAATGCATCTTTATAAAAGCCAGGATGAGGCTCTCATAGAGATGAATGATTTGTGACAACCTTCATGAATCACTGAGCTACCGCAGGTCAAAATCCCTGAAGACCAACCGGAAGCCGCTAGAAAAATGTGATGCTACTGGAAGGTAGGAAAGAGACAGGGGTCAGGGATCTTAGATGTAAAGCACCACTACAGCGGTGCAATAAAAAAAACACTGGAGTGGTGCGACTCACTAGCCTAAGGCTACAGTTACACATCTGTGTGCATTTTATCATCTGTGAAAAACTGAGCTTTCTTAACCTCTATCAAAGTTCTATCCATGTGGCATCCTACTTGCATCCTTTTCTTCCTCATTCTGTGTTTACACCATAGGTTAGGTCACATTTGGGAGGGTGCATCCTTTGCAAGGATGCGTTAAAGGAGGCAGTTTTTTCACTTGACTTTTTTTGCCTTTTTTTCCCTTTGTAGCGATAGCATTAATGCATGGTACATACAGGGGTTGGACAAAATAATGGAAACACCTGGAAAAATCAACAAAAGTTAATTTAATATGGTGCAGGTCCACCTTTTGCAGCGATTACATCCTCAATTCTCAGAGGTATGGATTCATACAAGGTGATATCATTGGCCCAGCGGATCTCCACGAAATAGCACCCCAGATCATCACAGAACCTCCGCCATGTTTTACGATTGGAGAAGGAAGTCTGGATCGAATGCTTCTTTCAGCTGTCTCCAAATACACTCAGCCGGAGGTCGGAAAATGGGGTAAACGATGATTCGTCTGAGGATATCACATGTTTCCACTGCTCGAGGGACCAATTCTGGAGGTTTCTACACCACTCTAAACGCTTGGAAACATTTGTCATTGAGAGCAGCGGTTTTCTAATTGCAGCTCTTCTGTGGAATCCAGATTTGTGCAGCTCACGACGCACAGTTTTCAAGGAAACTGGTTTCTGTAGGTTTTCATTGAGCTCAGTAGTGATTTTTGGAGCCGTGGTCTTGCGATCCTCTTTCACAATTTGCTTTAGAGTTTGACGGTCACTCTTAGTTAACTTCGACTTTTGGCCGGACCTGTGCTTTGCTGCGGAAGTTTTTCCTTCTCTTTCAAACACAGTCATTACTTTGGAGATAGTACTCTTGACACGCCAAGCATTCGGGCACTGTCTGTTACACTAGCGCCTGCCATATGAGCACCAACAATTTGGCCTTTTTAAAAATCCGAAAGGTTTGCCACTGGTATCAGGTTCTCATCAATGTTCTTACAATTCGGCAAAACAAACAGTTAATTTACATACACATATCACTTAACACAAATAATCAACTACAAAACATTAACATATGTCACGGTTTGCATGTTTATAACATGCTCAAAGGTTATGATGTCAAAACGTTACGTGTTTCCATTATTTTGTCCAACCCCTGTGTATGTACCATGCGTTAATGCATGCGTTTCCCATAGACTCCTATGTTAAAAAAAAGCATGTGTTTTTGCATACGCCCCAAAAACACTGCTTACCGCTTTTTTTTGGTGCTTTTGCAAAAACACCTAGAATCAAAAGTGTTGCACTTTGACCATGCACTTTTTGCATGGGAGCCTATGGCTAGGGTCACATTTAATTGTGATCTCAGCATGACAGAACCATTAAAAACGTAGTTATTTTTGCCGCAGTGCATAGTTTAATGCTATGTGCTGCCAGGCAACAGAGCCCCATAGTAGTCAGCTGTTTACCTTAGCAGCCTAGCCACACATAAATCTCCAGGAAGTGTACTTTAGCAGAGCGCACAGGAAACGCTGTCTGCAGCATTTTCCTGTGCGCTGTCGTAAAGCGCACTTCCTGGATCTTTGTGTGTGGCCGGCTGCTAAGGTAAACAGCAGGTTACTATGTGGCTCCGTTGCCTGGCAGCACATAGCATTAACACTATACACTGTGGCAAAAATGTCTAAGTTTTTAACTGTTCCATTATGCTAGGATCACAACGCAAATGTGACCCTTGCCTATGGAAGCGTTAAAGCTAGCATTTTTCACAATTTGGAATTGGAAAAAACGCTAGGATTTAGCGCTTCCATGGCTCAAGTGTGACCCTAGCCATAGAGATGTGTGTGTTCCCAAGACTACAAGAACATAAGGTTCTTCATTTTATTCAAAATTTTTTCACATTGATCAGTGATCTTGGATCTGTGAGACATGGTAGCAAAATGAACGCATTCCAATTGACTTAAATTGACTTATCTGATCCACATACAAATATCATAATAGGATCTACTCTAGGTCTCATGGATCTCACTCTTAGATCTGTGATTTTCACAGAAATATTCAGATTTTAGTACTAACTGAAAAACAAACGGACCCACATAGAAGTTTCAAGGAAATGTAATATCTACTAATCTAATTTACCAGTGTAGTGGAGGTTCATGATCAAATTAAGAATTGTCACAATTTTTCCTTATTAATCTCCTGAAAGTAGGTCCCTATTAATTTTTCTTGCAAATATACCCTTAAATCCCTGTTTTAGGGTACTTTCATATCAGCGTTTTTTTAAATCGTGGCAGTTGCGGTGAAAAAAACGCAACTGCAGCGATTACCGCATAACGGCTGCACTTGCGGCACACTTGCGGCACCCTTGTGGCAAACCCCATACAATGTATATGCGGGCTTGTGGCAAGTGCGGCAAGTGCGGTTTTGGCACTTGCGGCAGGTGCGGCCGCGAAAAAACGCAGCTGACCGTGTTTTTTTTCACGGCCGCACCTGCCGCAAGTGCCAAAACCGCACTGGCCGCACCTGCCGCAAGCCCGCATATACATTGTATGGGGCTTGCCCCAAGTGTGCCGCAAGTGTGCCGCAAGTGCAGCCATTATGCGGTAATCGTGGCAGTTGCGGTTTTTTCACTGCAACTGCCACGATTTAAAAAAAAAAACGCTGATGTGAAAGCAGCCTAAAGGTGCTACTTAAGGCAGTTGTGTACCTCACTTACCTTTTATCTCAACCCTTGTGCTAAGGGCTGAGAGTAAAATTGTTCACCAACAAGCCACTCTGCCATGGATAATGTCATTATATATTGTTGTTAGATAATGGAAAAATTATAGATACTAGAAAATATAGATATATTTGTATTTAAACATTAAGAACAGAAATGAGCGGATCTGATAAGATTCAAATTAATTACATCAAGTGCAAATTACCGTACTGAAAAATGGAATTCTTAACTAATTTATTTTCCATAAATTGAACGTCCCTTAGTATGCTTTGGGGTGAGACCTTAGAGCATGATAAAAGTAAGACTTCCATTTCACCTTCACTGTTCACTATCTCCCATGGTCCTCAGGAACCTCTTCTTATTACCACTGCATACTGAAACCATGGGCATCTTCAAGGTGTTTGAAGCTCATGCTTAGAGCGCACATTGTCAGGTCATGGCATATGTCCCAGCCTGTCACATCCAGACGTTTTGGCATAAAGTGTAATGTCCCACGACTTTACAATGTGTTCTCTTGGCCAAATCATCCCACTTCAACTATTCCTGCAATATTGCTGTGTTTGCTGCGGCACAGCTTGTGCCTACGTGCAGCGTAAAGATACCCAACATTTCATTGTGCATTGGTGGTAAAAAGAAGCACTGAGGATTGTATGAGGGAGTGGGAGCCGCAGATGTGGCCAGAGAAGTTAACATTGAAGTACGGTATCTTTTTTATTTTAAAATCTTTGCCAATCCAAATTCTACCAAATTCTAGAGAATATGGCTAGAATCACACTTGAGCATAAGTTTTTCAACTTAGAATTTTAGAAAAACTGATGGTTTTAACAGATCCATAGGCTCTCATGCAAAAAACGATGTGTCAAAATGCACTGATAAAAAATACTATGCTTTTTTTTTTAACATGGGGACCTATGGAAACACATCCATTAACGCATGGTAAATATAGGTACCATGCGTTAACGTATAGCAATTTTTAGATGAGAAAATGGCAATTTCCAAAAACGGAATCAGGTTTTGAAAATGCAGAAAAACTGCATGCCAAGTGTGACCCTAGCTTATGGCTTTCTGTAAGATTTTATACAATTCCACTCAAATAGAGTCACCTAACTCTGCTGAGAAATAATATGTTGGGCATGTATATGTAATCTAGTCAAGACCAATGGCAATTATTTTTATTAAAAAAACATATCACCAATTTTCTAAGTAAATATATTTCTAAAGGTGCTTTTTGACAAGAATTTATCACTAGATGTTGGTAACAACCCATCCAATCCAAACAAGCAAAGAAATCAAACCTTAGATGCCCAGACATTTAGTGATATGTACGGCAATAATGAGAAATCACAGGGTAAAAGTATTGAACACATAAAGAGAGGTGCAAAAAGTCATGACAAGTAACGCCACTAGCTGAAATCTATAGTAGGTAGAAAACAATATCCGCTGGTTCATGTGATGGCTTATAAAAAGGTGTATCATTACCAAGGTGCCACACAAGAAACATCTCATGATGGGTAAAACCAATGAGCCGTCTCAAGACCTTTGCAACCCTATTATTGCAAAACATATTGATGGCATTGGTTGCTGAAGAATTTCTAAACTGCAGAAGGTTTCAATTAGCAATGTTGAAGTCATAATCCAGAAGTGTAAACAACATCTCTTCACCATAAACTGACCAAAACCATGTGCTCCCTGCAGGATTTAAGACAGAGGAGTGAAAAAAGTTAGAAGAGTTGTCCCAGAGCCAAGGACCACCTGTGGAGAGCTTAAAAAAACCTGTAATCAGCAGGTACAATTGTTTCAAAGAAATCAATAAGTAATATACTCAATCCCCATGGCCTGCATGCATACTCAGCATGCAAAACTCCACCAATGAACAAAAAGCATGTTCAAGCGCAATTAACATTCACTCAGCATCATTTAGACAAGCCCGTGAAATACTGGGACGATATAGTCTGGGCAGATGAGACTTAAAATGGATGCCAAAAACTTGTTTGGAGGCCAAGATGCACTGTATATCACCCCTAAAATACTACGCTAGCAGTGAAGTTTGGAAGGGAGAACATCATGGTGTGGGCTGTTTTTAGCATATGGCACTAGCAAACTTCATGTGATTAAAGGAAGGATGAATTGACAAATGTACCGAGATATTTTTGATAAACATTTGTTGCCATCTACCAGGATAATGAAGATGTGAGGAGGGTGGATTTTTTAGGAAGTCAATGATCCCAAATACCCAGTCAATGAAACTCTCAACTGGTTTCAGAGAAAATAAAGCTGCTAATATGTCCCTTCCTATCACCTGACCTGAATCCAATAGAAAATTTATGGAAGTCATTAAAGCTTAGAGTTCATAGAAGGAGTCCATGCCTGTATGCCCACTGTGCGTTTGTGTTGCATTCTTTTGCTCTTTCTGCAACAAAAACACAGCACCCACAGCTTCAAAATGAATGTGATTTTCCAAAAACTGTGCCCACATGTGCATTTTTGGGTGCTGCACTTTTGTTGCAAAAATCGCCTGCATTTTTTTCAATGTCCCTTCAACTAACATGCCTGTTTTTGGGCTGTGTTTTCCCATAGACTCCATTCTACCCCGCCCCCAAAAAACACCAGACATGGATGGGTGTTCCCACAGTCCGTTTGTGGTGCTTTTTTACAGCGATTTCCAAAACAAAAACGCTGCAATACTCACCCTCCCTGGCGATCCCATGGCAATCCTCTGTGATTCTTCCTCTGTACACCATCAGAAACTGTGTGTATCAATCTTCCAGGACCTTTGCACCGTGTGACTCAGCCTGTCACATGGTGTGCAGGATCTAGAGGATCGATAAACACAGCTTCTGATGTTCATTGGAGGAAGAATCACTGGGGATCGCCGTGGGATCGCCAAGAGGGGTGAGAAATTGTCTGTGTGTGTCTGTCTCTGTATATGTCTGTCTTTGTGTGTCCCCTTATTTGTGCTGCATTTTTGTGCCGCAAAAGGTTTGTGCTGCTTTTGTTATAGACAGCTGCATTTGTGTAGCTGACAAACACAGCACAAAAAATAAGCTCAGGGCACATAGACCAAAAGTTAGAAATTTAGTGCGAAAAAAAAACAAAATGTTCATTATGATGTCGTATCGTTATCAAATTCTGTGAAGTTCCTGTGGATTCAAAATGCTCCCTATACCCTGTAAAAAATCCTTGAGGGATCTAGCTTCCAAAATGGGGTGGTTTGTGCGAGGTTTCTGTTGTACAGGCTCCCCAGTGGCCCTGTAAATGTGACGTTGTGCCTGCAATTTATTTCAGCTTTTCCAAAATTCAAATATTCCTCCTTCCACTCTGAGCTGTCCGATTTCTCCAAAATTAGGCTTCTGACCACCAGTGGGTTTTGCCACGCACAGATGAAAGTGGGTAACAAAGTGTAGGGTCCACTTTTTGGTGTTACCTCTTATAAATTTGAGAAACGTGATGCTAAAGCAACACTTTTGTGAAAGAAAAGCTCAATATGATGACCTATTGTTATTAAATTCTGTGAAGTAACGGTGGGTTAAAAATACTCACTATACCCATAGATAAAATACTTGAGGGGTCTAGCTTCTAAAATGGGGTAACTTATAGGTAGTTTCTGCTGGTTAGATACTTTAGGGGACCAAAAAGCTGCAAAAACACTTGTGCATGCCCTAATCGTCACCCGACTCGACTACTGCAACCTCCTACTCTCTGGCCTCCCCTCTTCTATTCTTACACCCCTCCAATCTATCCTAATCTCTGCTGCACAACTAATCCACCTGTCTTCCTGCTATTCCCCCAACCTACCCTCTCTGCCAAGCTCTTCACTGTCTTCCCACTGCCTAGAGACTCTAGTCCAAAACCCTTAGCATGACATACAAAGTCATCTGCAACCTGTCGGCTCCATATATCTGTGACATGGTCAGGTACTCACCTACATGTAACTTGCAATTGTCTCAAAATCTTTTTCAAAATTCCCTTCCTATATCTTCTTCCCACAATGGCATACAAGATTTCTCCAGTGCATCTCCCATACTTGTGAATTCTCTGCCCCAACACATCAGACTCTCACCTACCATTAAAACCTTCAAAAGGAACCTGAAGACCCACCTCTTTTGAAAAGCATACAACCTGTAGTGATCCTGAGTCCACCAAACCACCGCACAACCAGGTTTACCCTCTCCTAGGCTATCCTCACCCATCCCTTGTAGACTGTGAGCCCCTGGGCAGGGTCTTCTTTCCTCCTGCACTTGTGTGTGCATTGTATTATTCATAATTATTGTACATGACTATGTATTCCCTTTTCACATGTAAATAAATAGAATAAATGGCGCTATAATTATAAATAATAATAAGAATAAACATTTTAGTTATATAATAATAATTGTCATAAACCATAAGGAGCAGAGAATGGGAACTCGTGTAAGACTTTAAAGGGAATCTGTCAGCAGATTTTTGCTACCTCATCTGATGGCATCATTATGTAGGTAAGGAGATTCTGAAACCAACGGTGTAACACATAGATTACTGGGTGCAGCTGTTCTGTCTCAATCAAAGCATTGAGTTTTAATCATGTAGCTGAGCTGGGACAGCTGCCCCCGCCCACACCAGGCTCTCAATAGAAATTGTACATTGACAATAAGGTGTAAATCACAACAGAGGGTGTGTCAGACTGCCCTGCGCATGAGTTTCTAGTCCTTTAGTGTTAATCACAGGGTAATAAATCCTTTAGTGTATGTAAACAATAATAGGCACACAGATACCATAAGCACAGTTGCTTTTTGTTTTTTAACTCTTACAGCATGATGTCCTCAGTTTACATAGAAAAAAACTTGCTGACAGATTCCCTTTGAGGTATAAGTGGTCAGAATGTATCCCATCTCTAAATTGTATTTGTTCTGTAATAATTACAATACTTATTATAAGTTATTAAAATATAATAGTTACAATTTTTCATTAAGCTATCTTTTATAAAAAAAACTTTGTGATAAATATCCAGCATTGTACAATTCTCCAGAGTGTGGCAAGACAATAGATAAGCATTATTGTACATGAATAGAAAATATTCCTGTGCAGCTAGAAGGTAACATAAACCTTGACAATGATAGCAGAAAATCCATTCCATAGACCTCTAAGTGCTGACGCAGACGGTTCTGAGAATGAATTAAATCCCACTGCTCTTATGTAGTGTTAAATTCCTTAAATGCCGATACACTCAGGCCTATCAGCTATTTCTTTTGCATTCTAAATTATACATAGGAAATTTTCAATGATACATTTATATCTCATGAATTTTAAAATCTCAGGAGACATTCTGCAAATTTTCCAAAGGACTTATATGAAATATATCACTTATTTCACATATTTCATTTAAGTTCTTTTGCAAATTTGCAAAATGTCTCCTGAGTTTGCAAAAGAACTTAAATGAAATGTATTACTTATTTTATTAAATGTTTTAAAGAGAACCTGTCAGAAAATTAGGCTCCCAAACCATCAATACTGCAGTTAACTGCAGTTTCCAATATCATATCCACTTTCTATCTGAAACTCAACCTTTCCAAAGGTGAACTTCTTCTGCTCCGGCCCTCTATTAGCCTCCCTAAATCGGACATCTCCCTCTCAGTGTGTAGCACTATGATAAAACTTAGTCAGCAGTCTCGCTGTCTGGGTGTTATGTTTGACACTAATCTTTCCTTCATCTCCCATATACAATCTCTCACACACTCTTGTCACTTACACCTGAAGAACATCTCTAGAATCTGTGCCTTTCTCACCTTATTTGCACTTCACTAAGGAAGTAGAGAAACTCCCGTGCCGCATTTAAGCAGCTTCCTCAAAGTCATAATCGCTTTCCAACAAGCTTTTAATATAACTAAGGGATTTGTGCCAGATCAGAACCCCAAACTACAGACGCTGCGTTTCGGGGTACCTGCTCCTCATCAGTGTAGTGTGTGGGATATTCTGATCTGGCTGAGTGAGTGGGCTAAGACAAGGTCTGGGAGCTTGCTATCAACCTTATGGAGACAGCGAAGTAGGTGAGGAGATTGTAAGCCACTTCCCTCCTCTCAGATATATGCAAATATGCAAATTTGCACTTCACTAAGGAAGTAGAGAAACTCCAGCGCCACATTTAAGCAGCTTCCTCAAAGTTATAATCGCTTTCCAACAAACTTTTAATATAACTAAGGGATTTGTGCCAGATCAGAACCCCAAACTACAGTTATATTAAAAGCTTGTTGGAAAGCGATTATGACTTTGAGGAGCTGCTTAAATGCGGCACTGGAGTTTCTCTACTTCCTTAGTGAAGTGCAAATTTGCATATATCTGAGAGGAGGGAAGTGGCTTACAATCTCCTCACCTACTTCGCTGTCTCCATAAGGTTGATAGCAAGCTCCCAGACCTTGTCTTAGCCCACTCACTCAGCCAGATCAGAATATCCCACACACTGTGTGCAATGTGTGCGGCTTTGTGTGCAGTGTGTGTGCGGCTTTGTGTGCGGCTTTATATGCGGTGGTGCGCGGCTTTGTGTGCAGTGTGTGTGCAATGTGTGCAGCTGTGTGTGCAGTGTGTGCGGCTTTATATGCAGTGTGTGTGCAGTGTGTGTGTAATGTATGTGCAATGTGTGTGACTGTGTGCAATGTGTGCGGCTTTGTGTGCAGTGTGTGTGCGGCTTTATATGCAGTGTGCGGCTTTGTGTGCGGCTTTATATGCAGTGTGTGTGGCTTTGTGTGCGGCCTTATGTGCAGTGTGTGTGCGGCTTTGTGTGCAGTGTGTGTGCAATGTGTGTGGCTGTGTGTGCAGAGACAGCAGCCGGGAGGATCACAGGGAGTGTAAAATAAATGTAATGTAAAAAAAGATAAAGTTGGCTGTGATTGTGAAGGGGGCCTCCAGCCTTTGTCCTCCTGCCCTCACCCCTCCAGCCTCCGTCCTCCTGCCCTCACACCTCCAGCCTCTGTCCTCCTGCCATCACCCCTCCAGCCTTCATCCTGGTTTAACCGCCTGCCCACCATATACTGTGCATCAAACAACTGAGCTATCATACTTTGCTAACCACTGAGCCACCGTACAGTGCTAACCACTGAGCCACCATATACAGAGCTAACCACTGAGCCACCATATAGAGTGCTAACCACTGAGCCACCATATAGAGTGCTAACCACTGAGCCACCATATACAGTGCTAACCACTGAGCCACTATACAGTGCTAACCACTGAGCCACCGTATACAGTGCTAACCACTGAGCCACAGTATACAGTGCTAACCACTGAGCCACCATACACAGTGCTAACCACTAAGCCACCATATACAGTGCTAACCACTGAACCACCGTGTAGAGTGCTAACCACTGAGCCACCGTACTGTGAGTGTATGCCCCTGTGAGTGTATGCCCCTGTGTGAGTATGCCTCCCCCCTGAAAATAAGACCGGGTGCAACGTTCGGAGCAAACATATTAATATATTAATCTCGCCCAGCCCCTGACGGCAGCCCGCCTCCAACCCCGCCCCCAGCCCCCCCCACATCAGCGTTTATTTGAAATCGCGGCAGATGTGGTGAAAAAAACGCATCTGCCGCAATTACCGCATACCGGCTGCACTTGCGGCACGGTTGCGGCAAGCCCCATACAATGTATAGGCGGGCTTGCGGCAAGTGCGGTTTTGGCACTTGCGGCAGGTGCGGCCGCGAAAAAAAACGCGGTCAGCCGCGTTTTTTTCGCGGCCGCACCTGCCGCAAGTGCCAAAACCGCACTTGCCGCACCTGCCGCAAGCCCGCCTATACATTGCATGGGGCTTGCCGCAACCGTGCCGCAAGTGCAGCCGGTATGCGGTAATCGCAGCAGAAGCGTTTTTTTCACCGCATCTGCCGCGATTTCAAATAAACGCTGATGTGAAAGGGGCCTTAATCTGATCTCCGTGGAAACCAGGAAAAGAAGGAAGTGACCTCAGCAGAGGCAGCCACATGACCAAAAGAGGGGAGGGGGGAACCACATGACCATCAGAGAGTATCTGCAATGGGATCCGCAATGCTGTCTGCAATAGCGTCCGCAATACACTGCAATAGCGTCCGCAATAGACTCCGCACTGACAGCCGCAATTAACTCGGCAGCACCGCAAATAGTGTGCAAGAGGCAGGGGAACTCCAGTGAGAGAAAACATTTTAGTACAGTTCCTGCCCTGCTATATGATGAAGCAGAGCTGTACACTGCAGTTCTAGAATCTATAGATCTCTTATAAATTGATAAAATCATACCTGCTGCTCAGCTCTGCCTCTCATGGGACAGAGAATCTTCAGCCTGTCAGCTTCATGTAGGAGCAGAGAGCAGGAGGTGTGTCAGGGGTGTGAATGCTGGGGGCTGCAGGATAATCCTACATTCCAGCCCCCTCACATTTCTGTATAGGGAGGGGGCAGGGCAGATGGCCCCAAGCTCACACTACAATCCTGTCCCTGATGTACCATTCTGTGACAGGGGGGTCCAGGCTTGAAATAGCAATCATGTCACCAAGCAGATACAAAAAAAATGCTGTGATCCTCTGCTGTATAATGATGCATAATGTGTAATGTTATTGTGCGGAGAGGCTAATCATTACATTAATCAATTCATCTCTGTATGGTCTCCCCTTCCCCATAGGAACATGGTAGCTTCTGATCCCTCCAAATTTCAATGGATCATCATCATCATCACTCCTCACTGGAATGTAGGATGATCCTGCAGCTCCCAGCATCCATGTCCCGAGACACCTCCTGCTTTTTGCTTCTATATGAAGCTGCTAGTCTGAAGATTCTCGGTCCCATGAGCCGAGGAGTTGGTATGAGTTTATCAATTTATAAGAGATCTATAGATTCTAGAACTGCAGTGTACAGCTCTGCTTCATCATGTAGCAGGGCAGAAACTATACTGAAAAGTTTTCTCCCACTGGAGTTTCCTTTAAACAAAATCACAGCGATTTTGCCCCTTCCTAGTATAAATTAAGTCACAAACCCTCCCCAGCCCAAATCTTGCATATATTTGACAAAAGATGAGAAAAATGTATAAAGGAGCTTAGGCTCCATAATATTGTAAAATAGGGACCCTGTTCAAAAGAATGAGCAATTACAATTCAGATTACATTTTTGCAACTGTGCCAGAAAAATTAGGGTGAATTTTGATTGGTGGCCAAAAGCAAAAATAATATATTTTCTCAAAGGATTATTGTTCAGAATAAAAACTATAATTAGCAAGAATATAACTGTACTAAAGTGTTTAACTGAAACATCTCCCATGACACAAGTGAAAATAGCCTTAAGGTTACTCTGCAATTCAATAATTGCCTTGACAAAACGCAAAGTAACATTGCCTCTTGGTAACAGCAAAACAAGTGCTGGAAATTCCAGCATTGCGGCTGAACCACCACACAAAAGCTGCCTTTGAAATCCCATCGTGTCTGCTGTGAAAGTCAGCTATATCGATGACCTTTACAACTGGCATTGGCTTAACTTCCCAAGGTCTGCTGCAAGTCAGCCACTGATTGATATTCAAGACTGAGAGAAACATTCCCTTACATACAATATATATACACACACACATAAATATATATATATCTCGTGTGTATAGTCATTGGAATTTGTGTAAACTAACAAGGAATTTTTGAATAATGTACTTTTCAAGTGAATCCATATCTGTAAATGAGTTACTATCATTATTTGCCAAAAATACAAGTTTACGTGGTATAAAAAAAATTTCTAAAAAACTTTTTTTTACCTCCAGTTGTGTAATCATGATAATGGGCATCCTGTATACCTAGAGAAAAGGTGGTTTAACATCACCACAAACCAGGATTCTTTACTGTATACTATGTGCCGATTAGCAGCGTTTTGCAGCCCTCCCTTTAAGATAAAAAAGGAGGGGGAACAAGAGGCACAATAGTGCCCTATCAATGTGGCACTGAGTGTGTAAGCGGTGAAAACAGGGATTCACTCACCTGGGGCAGTTGTGTAACCCACAACTGGCTTGAAGGCGTTTATTGATGATTGTTACCAGATAGCCGCTGCAGGACTTCCACCGTCCACACAAGTGTGGAAATACATCAGATGATAGGGAAAAAATGGTGTGTCACAGTCCGCGCTGCCACGATCATCCACTCCAAAGAAAACACGTGAAGATAGAACTTCCACGAAATACTATATTTCCTCCTGCCTCCTACGCGTTTCGGTGCCCTCCTGAGGAAGGTGCCAGGAGGGCACCGAAACGCGTAGGAGGCAGGAGGAAATAAAGTATTTTGTGGAAGTTCTATCTTCACGTGTTTTCTTTGGAGTGGATGATCGTGGCAGCGCGGACTGTGACACACCATTTTTTCCCTATCATCTGTTGCAGCCCTCCCTGTCATTGACAATAGTGAAAAAACGCATGATCAAAAAACAACATCAAAAATGCCCTGCATATTTTGGGGCATTTATCTGGCACAGGGTGAGGTTTAGCAGCGTTTTTGCTGCAGAAAATTTCTTCCCCTAAAAAGTTGTGTCGGCACATAGCCTAAGACTAGTGATACGTGTTCAATATGGGAAAACATTTTGCTTTTCTTGAAAAAAAAAAATAATATTAGATTTTTGAAAATAGGTTGGTGACACAGATTACTTTGGAATGCCATATTTGTAGTAAAGAATGTTTTTTCTTCTTAATAAGAACCAGTTAGATCCAGGTTTTGCCTTCTTCTGAATCCACATGATATGTTGGGCCTATCAGACCTGTGCCTTTTATTAATCATATCACTTACATAGTTATGTTGTCTTTAGCAACAGATTGGGTCACTGCTTTCTTTTTCCTTACTTTAACTCAGTGGTTCTTAACCTTGTTTGAGGTACCCAAACCACTAGTTTCATATGCACATTCACCCAACCCTTATTTAGTGATAAATCTACATGCAGCTATTGTGAGTGTGTTGACCTCCGTGACGGAGGCTCCGCCAAAACCCTGAGACCGACACACCATACCCCCGTGGTTCGATCGAACCCCGGTTAAGAACCACTGCGCTTAACTTAAGTAGTTGATGTGGATAACACACAAAATATTTTCATTCTGAGAGCAAATATGGCCCAATGAATACAATGTACTGAAGGCAAAAAGTGGAGCTAGTACCCACGGGAGCCTAACAGATCATGACATCCTCTTTATCATCTGGGAAAGGTATACCAGAGGGAATCATTTTGGTTGCTAAGGCAGACATTTCTATTAGTAGCCAAGGCTACTACACATTCAAATAAAATGATATGCCAACAAATAATGCCCAGGGAATTGACAGCACACTTTTTAGCACAGGTCCATGGAAATCTATGGATAAAGGTTTCTGAAGCACAGTGGATACAGCTCAACCCATTCAGTATATGTATGTTGTTTAATCTGTTCCTGGGTAATCCTATCCACCGAGCCTTGTGAGGTATCACACAGCTTTGTTCTAAATGATGATAAAAACATTTTTAAACCAACACAGGGAATTAAATGTGAAATTGTAGTAATAGTGTCTTCCTTAAAAAAGATGCTTGGACATTGAAACATTCAGTCTCATTTTGAGTCTGGTTGACTCTTAATCTAAAAAACATGCCAGATATTGAACAATTTACATATATTGGATGGGATGAGCTGTATCCACAAACTTTCTTATGCTATATGTCTATGGTTTACATACATATAGGGTTTTTATAAAGTAACTATGTAGTGGTTAACACTTGCCAGCAGGTGATGTGGAAACTAGAGGAGATGCTGGAAGTGCTGCTCCTGGACATGGAGACATAGGGTACCTTTACACGCGGCTACATTTCTAGGGTGGCTACAGGTAACTTACTGGTTGCAGTGAAATCATGGAGACAAGGTTCTATCTTGTTGCTGTGTACGAATGGAATAATCTCTCCATGATTTCACTGCAACCAGTAAGTTACCTGTAGCCACCCTAGAAATGTAGCCGCGTGTAAAGGTACCCATAGGTTCACACACACACACACACACACACACTGTTTTCCACAGTCCTCAGAACTGTTCTGCAATCTAACTGGACCGGCGGACAAATATACTGTGTATTAGTACTTAAAACAACACCACATAGCACTGCATAGTTACTCTATGAACAACCTGTACAAGTGCAGTGGAAACAAAGGATGAAGTGGCTATATGGCATTGGCTGCAAATTAGAGGTGATCTTTAGATTCTGAACTCCAAACTGAAAAAAGAAAGGTGAACTTTGGACAAGAAGGCAATTTTTTCTCTAAATGGACATACTAATCTATCATTTGCTTTGAAGCATTACAAGGCCACTGTTGTTTCAATAAGCTAATCTTCATCTGATAGCCAGTGAACTAAGGCTGGCTTCACACTACATTTTTATTCCTGTTTGTTGGATCCTATTTTTTGCAGGATCCAACGAACAGGAACGGACAGCACCGGATTGGCAACTCCGGATGCCAATTATGTGTCCGATCCGGTATCCGGACACAGAAAGAGCAGCGAGAAGTGGAGCCTGTGACAAGTGCTGTCAGCGCTGCATAATATCACTATAGCAGTGTATCTATATACACTGCTAAAGGGATATTAAATAAAAAGATGGTTAAAAAAAAAAAAAAAAATTCTCACCTTTCTGGTGACTCCCAAGTGTCCCACGCTGAATACATCTCCAGGCAGTTTGAAGATCTTGCATGATGCCACTGGGAGGGGCGGAGCAACCCAATCACATGACCGCATCAGACCGGTTTAAAGATTTAAACCCCACGCGAAGACACAGAGGAAGATGCAGCCCGGAGCCAGGAGCAGCGAATCGCCACCGGAGGGTGACAGCTGATAGCCAGGTAATGTATGTGTGCAGCGCTGCATGCGGGGGCCATCCTGTGAGGGGGGGCACCATACTGTGAGGGGGGCACTGACTCGCGTATAAGCCGAGGGGGGACTTTTCAGCCCAATTTTTGGGCTGAAAAACTCGGCTTATACGCGAGTATATACGGTAATTCTAAAGAGTCAAAATTTGTTAAAACTACAAAAGATTTCCTTATATCCTGGAGTTGGAGCGTTGGGCTGAGGGAAGGTGGGATGTTGTATTTCTGTTGGGTTATCTTTGAAAACTGTGAATATCATGCATTTTATATTGATATGTATGTTTGTTGTGTGGCAAATAAAAAAATACTTGATTTAAAAAAAAACTGACAAAGGCTAGGGTCACACTTGAGCCCTGGATCCATTAAAAGCATCAGTTTTTCAACTTAGAATTTTAGAAAAACTGATGCTTTTAATGGATCCATAGGTCCTATGCAAAAAACACAGTGTCAAAATGCACTGCTAAAAACGCTATTTTAACATGGGACTCTATGCTTTTTTAACATGGGACTCTATGGGAAACATATCTGTTAACACATTGTACACATAGGTACAATGCATTAACGTATGCATTAACGCATAGCAATTTTTAGATGAAAAAATGGCAATTTCCAAAAATGGAATCAGGTTTTGAAAATGCAGATAATCTGCATGCCAAGTGTGACCCTAGCCATTGACTTTAAAAGAATCAAATGTTAAGTTACCAAAAACCCATTATCCTCCAGTGCTGTCATATTTCAAAACTACAATATCCCTGAAGTGCCCAGAAGTAAAAGATGCTCTGTGCTCAGAGACATGGCCAATAAAATGAAGGCTGAAACCGAACCTCCACTGAACTAGACACATAAGTCAAAACATCAAGACTGCGCCAAGAAATATCGGAAGACAGATATTTCAAAGGTTTTATGGACTGATAAAATGTGAATAGCTAGGGTCACACATGCCAATCAGTTTTTTTAATGGATCCAATAACAAATCAGTTTTTTTAGGCTGTTTTTTGAGCCTCCTGTGCAGGTACGCATTTTTTGGACTCTGCCATTTTTGCCAAAAAATGCTAGCAAAAATGGATCTGATAACAGATGGTGCCTTTTTTTTAAACGGATCATTTCCCATAGGGCCCATGTTAAAAAAACGGATCCATTTTTTACTGCACCAAAAAATGCTGCTTGCCTGTAAAAAAAACACATAGCAGAGCAGTCACACTTGAGTCCATGATCCGTTCACAGCATCAGATTATGGACTTAGAATTTTAAAGTTGAAAAACTGATGCTAATAACAGCTTATGTGTGACCCTAGGCAATGACTCTTGATGAATAAGATGGATGAGATAGTTGCTCGATCAGTAATGGGCACAGACTCAAACACCAGCAAGGTAGAGGTGAAGTACTGCTATGGGCTGGTATTATTAATCATGAGCTAGTGGGACCTTTTTCGGCTGACAATACACTCAAAATGTAATCCCAAACCTTCTGTCTGTCAGTTTTTAGAAGGTTCTTTCTTCAAACAGAGGTGAAGAAAATAGTGCACTTTTCAAGCCATGCAGCCCCACATAAAGACACTGTCACTATAATGTCTCACCACCATGCATTTAGAACAATTAATTTAGAAAAATGCATGGCAGTGAAACAAGTGGTAGTGTTCTTATGCTGGGCTACAGGAGTGCTGATGTTGTTGAGGAGCTACATTTCATGGTAGGCATCAAGAACTCACAGATGTAGTGCTCAATATTGAAAAATATTATGCAACCATCACTTTGTGTTCTTAGTAGATGTGAAATTTTCTAACATGCCAATGATTTAAAACACACATCTGTCGCATTTTTGAAAAACAGTGTGAAAGTGATTTAATGGCCAAGTTGTCTCTTGATCTAAACACAATCGAACACCTATGAGGAATTCTAAAGAAACAAGTTAATCATTACTCTCTATCCACCACTACTCTTCTACATTTACACCCTCGGCCTAGGCCAACTCATCGAGTCCCACGGCCTTCAATACCACCTCTAGGCCGATGACACCCAGCTCTACCTGTCCGGCCCTGACATCACTTTCCTACTATCCAAAATTCCGCAATACCTGTCCACCATCTCATCCTTCTTCTTCGCTCCCTTCCTCAAGCTCAACATGGTCAAAACTGAGTTCATCGTCTTCCCCCCAGTTGCGCTTCCCCCCTACCCGACCTATTGATCACTGTCAATGACTGCACACTCTCACCAGTCCCCCATGCCAAGTGCCTCGGGGTAACCGAAGACTCTTCCCTCTCCTTCAAGCCCCACATCCAAGCTCTCGCCACCGCCTACCGACTCCATCTCAAAAACATTACCTGAATCAGCTCCTTCCTTGACCATGACACTGCCAAAACACTTGTCCATGCCCTCATCATCTCCTGCCTCGACTACTGCAACATCCTGCTCACCGGCCTCCCCGCAACCTCTTTTGCACCTCTCCGAACTATCCTCAAGTCTGCTGCCCGACTCATACACCTGTCAACCCGCTACTCCCCTGTCTCCCCCCTCTGCCAAGCCCTTCACTGGCCCCCCACCTTCCAGAGATCTCAGTTCAAAACCCTAACCCTGATATACAAAGCCATCCACAACCTGTCCCCTTCATACATCTCTGACTTGGTCTCCTGATACCTCCCCTCACGCAATCTGCCCTCTTCTCAAGAGCTCCTCCTCTTCTCCTCCGCATCTCCATCTCACACAACCGCATACAAGACTTCTCTCGTGCATCCGCCATACTCTGGAACTCTCTCCCACACCACATCAGACACTCCAGACACTGGGAGCCTTCAAGAAAAACCTGAAGACCCACCTCTTCCTTCAAGCCTACAACCCACACTGAGACCTAATCTGCTGCACCTCACCCCCACCTCTCCCCCTCCTACTTTCTTCCACCCATCCCCTATAGATTGTGAGCCCTCGAGGACAGGATCTCTGCCCTACTGTACCTTTACGATTTAATTGTCATTATTGCTTATGTTCTTGTTCTCGTCTGCCCTTACACATGTAAAGTGCCTTGGAACCAATGGCGCTATATATATATATATATATATATATATATATATATATATACCGTATAATAATCCATCATCTAAAACAGTGATGGCGAACTCCAGGCCTCGAGTGCCGCACACAGTGCAGGTTTTCAGGATTTCCTTAGAGTTTGACAGTTGGTAATTTGATTGCCAACTGTCAAATGCAATGGAAATCCTGAAAACCTGGACTGTGTGTGGCACTCGAGGCCTGGAGTTCGCCATCACTGATCTAAAATAAGTACTTCTTGGAGAAAGGAAATAGATGTTGCAATATGTCACAAACTTGTTCATTCAATGCCTTGAAGACTTGATGCTTGATGCTTTCCATAAAAAACATTAAGGTCATACAAAATACTAGATGTAGTAGTTTTGATGTGGAGTATGTTAATTTTTGCATCAACTAATGGCCAGGGTCACACATGACAATCCGTTTTTGTAAGTGTTTTCCATGCCAAATCCATTTTTCCTAGGCTGCATTTTGGGCCTCCTGTGTCCCTGGATGTTTTTTGAACTTAGTCATTTTTTCTTAAAAACGCATATGCGTTAACGCATGCGTTAACGGATGTTACCTATATGTACCCACAGGGCCCCATGCTAAAAAAATACGCATGCATTTTTTTACTGCACCCAAAAATGCTGCTAGCAGTGTTTTTTGGATGCTGAACAAAACGCATGCGTTTTTGAAGAACGCAGTGACACTTAAGTGCACCATCCGGTAATGGATATGCATTTTTGGACTTAGAAAAAAAAGTCCAAAAACTGATCCTAAAAACGGATCCAGGGCAAAATGGATGCCATGTGTGACCCTGGCCAATTTGAATATAATTGAAGATTTTGTAAAGAAAAAGTTATTAATTTCATATTATGGGTTAAAATCATGTTCTATGAAACTCAGTCTTGTAAAGATTTTGGAAATTGTTTTGTTTTTAGTACGATATTGATTAAAATCTTACTTTTCAAAGGGCTGTACTTATTTATGTGGAGCAATGTATATTGATATCAATGGTCGTTATACACAGACAGTAAAAAACCCAAATTATCCTATGCACAACACACAACTGTAGGTTGAGCTAAATGCAGGGGGTGCTTGGTAGTACATAAGTTATAATATGTCAGCTTTATTCGGACTGTGTATGTAATATCTCTTTAGCTGATTCTATTCTAGGTTTCATTTACTCACCAAAGGTTTCATTTCATCTTCATCTTTGAAATAATAGAGCTGATCTCCCTTGAGTACAAACCAGCGCGTGTGCCAGGTTTTGACAAAACCTCCTTGCTTCCGCAGCCATCCACACTTAATTGCGTTCTGCCGTCCTTGGCCAGTTTGGGGGCTCTCCGCAGAGACATTGTAGTCATCCATAATCAGACTGATAGACTTTTCTGTTAAAGTAACAAGAGAAGAGTGAAATGAAATACATGAAAATCATCTTTGTTCCATAGGAAAGAAAAAAAAAAACAAGTAGTTTCCTCAGTAGAAAGAGAACGGTAAAACAAATAGTGTCTGACAACAAAAGTTGCACGGCAAGGGTTCGTACTGTATTCTTCAACCTTCTCTCCATGCCTGTGGCAGTCAGCGGGGAGCTAACCTACTTTTTAAGTGTGGTTCAACTGTAAAAGGCAAACAAAGGAAGGGAGCAAATCATGGTTGTGTCAGGTAGTATGGATCACAGCCAACCTTTCTCTGCAGTTCCTCTTTATCAAAGAAAATATAGCGCACACGGTCACATTATGTGCTACTGCTACTTACTCAATCTTTTGCACTGTACTATGCTTTTGAAAACCTAGCATTTTGGAAAACCCATCTATTTCTATAGTGACCTCATTTATTTGGATCCTTTCACTATGAAATGCTCTTGATCAAACTAAGGAGTAAATAATATTGACTAATTCCTCCAAAATTGGTTAAGTACTATTGGTTACATAATCAGGTAATTTAAAAAAGGACTACTCACCATATCGAGACATTGGCCAGGGTCACATCTCCGTTTTGACCCTAGCCTGCCGGATTCCGGTTTTATCTTAGAACTTTTTCCAGCGCCGCATAGCGTTACCGCTATGCGGTGCTGGAAAACGCTGCCCTTAGTTGCCCGCTGTTTACCTTAACGACCTGTCACACAGGCAGCAGTTTGGAGTGCGCTTTACAGCGCCGCACAGGAAACCGTTGCAGACAGCGTTTCCTGTGCGGCGCTGTAAAGCGCACTCCAAACCGCTGCCTGTGTGACAGGTCGTTAAGGTAAACAGCGGGTAACTAAGGGCAGCGTTTTCCAGCACCGCATAGCGGTAACGCTATGCAGCGCTGGAAAAAGTTCTAAGATAAAACCGGAATCCGGCAGGCTAGGGTCATAACGCAAATGTGACCCTAACCATTGTCTTCTCTTTGTTCAGCAACAGGCAGACAGCCATAGTGGCAAACAGTGACCTGCCATGTCTGTCTCTTTCAGTCTCATGTAAGGCCAAGTTTCAGGGGACACATCATTTTCTTCATGCATGTGATATGATGATTTCACCCAAAATGCTGTGTAAGGCTAGGGTCACACTTGCAGATTTTCCTTGGGTTTTTGGAGACCTGTGTTTTCTGAAAACGCATGTAAAAACGGACCCATAGGCCCCCATGCAAAAACGCCCTTCCAATAGCAAAAACGCATGTCTGAAGGTACCATGCGTTTTTGGGTGCGTTTTTGGCTCCACACAAAAATTCTGCATTATGCACCATTTTTGGAAAAACGCACCCAAAAACGCAGCAAGCAGCGTTTTTTGGTGCTTTTTAAAAAACGCATGCGTTTTTATAACACGGGGCCCTATGGGAAATGCGTGCGTTTTTAAACAAAAGGCATGCGTTTTTAGGGGCTTTTTAAGGGGGCCCCACACCTAACAGCAAAAATGCAGGCAAAAACGCAGGTGGCCAAAAAACACCTAAAAAATGCATGGCATGTGTGACCCTAGCCTAACATGAGACTTGATAACACTGATACAGCTAGTCAGTGTTTGTTACTATTTCTGTTTGGCTAGGGTCACACTTGGAGGGTGCAGGATGTGTTGAAGCCAGCACTTTTTTCACTTGCCATTTTAATGGCATTTTAGCGCTAGCGGTAACGCATGAGTTAACACATGGTACATATATGTACCATGCGTTAACACATGCGTTTCCCATATACTCCCATGTTAAAAAAACGCATGCATTTTTGCAAATGCCTCCCAAAAACGTTGCTTACCATGTTTTTTGGGTGCTTTAGCAAAAAACGCATCGCGGCTAGGGATGAGCGAGTATGCTCGGTGCTACTCATTACTCACACGAGTATCCCGGTACTTGGGATGCTCAGCGAGCACCAAGTACCGCCGAGATGCTCGGACTCCTTGCTAATAATTAGCAATCTGACACAAATACACTGCTCCCTTCAGTGCACACAGTGAGCTGGCACCTCACAGAGAGCAGATTGATTATTAGGATCCCTCTGGGGGCCACAGCAAGGTGTTATATGCTGCGGCGATTTGATTTATAACCGGAAGTCTGTGGGCGGAGCCTGTCACTAATTGACTTACATTGGGCTTGGTGCTCTGGCCGAGTACACGAGTATCTTGAGATGCTCGGCCAGAGCATCGAGCACCCGAGCATTTTAGTGCTCGCTCATCTCTAATAGCGTCAAAAGTGTTGTATTTTGACCATGCATTTTTTGCATGGGAACCCATGGAAGCGTTAACGCTAGCGTTTTTCACAATTTGCAATTGTAAAAAACGCTAGCTTTTAGCGCTTCCAAGGCTCAAGTGTGACCCTAGGCTTTCCACATTGCTATACAAAGAGAAGATATTATCCCAACATGGCCGCTAAATGTGGTAGACCTTGTTTTCAAATCAGCAAAATACTGTATATAACAGCTTATCCCTTACACTGCATGACATTGTTATTACTTGTATCTTTGGTGGCAGAGAAATTGTCAGCCCAAACTAGGAATCGTTAACTAGGTGCTACTGAACACTGTTAATACCCATACTGTAGGAAAGGGTAAATCTACACAGTGATGATTTAGAGAAAAAAAATAATAGAGATAATTAACTAATGAGAAAGTATTATATTACACATTGAAAATAAGGTTGTACAACAGACATGGACAAAGTGCGGCCTGTAGACTACATTTAGCTTTTACGTTTTCTTTTTCGGTCTGCAGACAGTAACAGCCAAAGCTGGAAACGTGGCATAACGCACCACATGGTTAATCTTCCCGTCGGTGTTTCAATTTTACCAGTAAATGATACTATTAAATACTACGATCAGGTGTTAGCTGCCTGCTGCACCATTCAATCTCTGCAACTGAGTGTCAGTACAGTAGGCACAATAACATCAATAAATCACACCTGCTATGTGGAGCCTCTGTCCATGCGCTGCACAGACAAGAGAAGCACATTGGAAAGAATGTCATGTGTTGAGCAGTTTTATTGTTTTAAATTATCAGTCAATACTTGATGAAAACTGTAGTGCATCACACAGCATGTGATGGGTGGGGGGATCATAATACCGTGTGGGAATCCATGATACTGTGTGTGGGGTTATGGGATCATCATATTGTGTATTGAAGACTGTGGGGTCCATCATGCTGTGTGCATTATGTGTGCTGGGAGTGGTGGTATCTTGCTGTGGTGGCATCATACTGTGTGGGTGGTATCTGTGGGTATCATATTGTGTGTGTGGACATCATACTGTGTGTAAGAGGAGACTGTGGGTGCATGATATAGTGTGTGAGGAGATGTGCGGGCATACTTTTGAGTGTTGTGGGGCTGTTTGGCCATCGTGCTAAGTGTGGGGTCCATCATACTGTATGTGGGGCTGTGAGAACATGATACACTGTATGGGAAAAGACTGTCGGGGCATCATACTTTGTATGGGGGAACATTTGGCAACAAAGCCATAATAATGCAGAATTAATGCACGAAAAAAGAGAATAAACAACGGTGTTCTGTTATGCAGTAGAGAGACCATCAGGCCTCCTCTAGCTCCGGGATGTAGGTGATCTTTTAGTTATGCGACTGTTATGAATCAGCAACTCACTGTGACATAAGGACATAGTGAGTGACAGATCAGTCACTCAATAGTTGGCAGGGACGTACTGGGCTGTCAAAAATCTGAATGACAGCAAAGCCACCCAATCTAGGCCTCAAGAAGACAGGGCAGTTATCTTGCAAACTGAGGATTGATTTGCAGACTTATCAAGAACTGGGGATGCTGGTCTTCCACCAAGTGTCACCCTTTAGAGTAATTGCCTGGCTATTAAGCTATAACTAGCAATGATCTGACCCCTGCAAGCCACCTAAATATCAGGGTAATCACCCTAAATAGCAACATAGGTAAAATATATCAGAGCTTGTCCTCTGTGTTTTCTAATGGGCTCTGTGAATGTAGTATTTCCCCCATACTAGAATAATCCTTTACAATAATAAGTTTTGTTTTAGCAGTGTAAGATGGTCAATGGTAATATGATGTGAAACCTGGTATGCGAGCTTCAGCATACTAGGTACTGAGAAGGTTAATTGGCCATGATGAGGGCTGGGTTTTTCATCAACAGTCAAAGGGATGGGTGGGATTGCTGTTTAATGTATCTCCTCCACCCTAGAGTGTGGCCCAGAAAGTAAAATGAAGGCCTCTAGATTCATTCAGTGTTCTGTTTGTGGAGGTAGTTGACCTCCAGAGTGATGCACTGATTGTCAGAATAGCAAAACCTGTACCTGAGCGGGCAAACCCAAAGATATATGACCTTGTTATTTTTATGTTTGTACCTTTGTGCCAGAAAAGACTTTAAATTATTTTCTGTGGAGTGGTCTATGTGGATTAAATAAATCCACCACAGATTTAAATAGAGTCATTTTCTGTGACCACTTCAACCAGCACATGCAACTGAGCTGACAGACTAACCTTTAGAAACATAAACTAGTATGTTTTTCTCCTTAATCTGAGCTACATAATACATAGGGACATCCTAATAAATTGATCCTGGCAGTGCAGGTGGGGAAAATATTTTCCAGATTTGCTTATTGGTCATTCACTGGGATAACTTGGTTAATTAACTTATTGCATTTGTGCTTCGCTTTTGGCAAAATTATGTGAAAAATAGAGAACATAAAGAATTAATTTTCCATTGGATTGTATCAACAATCACCTCTATAACAGAGTGAAACAGGCAAATTGATTTGCTGCCCCTGAATCCAGCCCAGATCTACCTGCTCGATTTACTATTCAGATTCTGATTAGAGTCAGCTCCACCTCCCATACAAGAGATTCCTGCTAGAATTTGAACCTATTAGGTTAAAAATGAAGTAAAACCTGCATGCCTGGAAGATTACATGCACACATGTGTCAGTTATCATCTGAGGAAAATGGATCAATTGTTTCTTTTCTCACTGAAGCAGGATGATATTCTATCTTTATTTTATCCATTGACTCTTTAGGGTGCGTGCACACGATCAGTGAACACAGCGTTTTGGATTTGCCGCTGCATCCAATTGTACTGTAGAAGCATAGTGGATGGGATTTCAAGAAATTCCATCCTCACTATGCTTTACCCAAACACAGCATTTTGACAGCTGTGGTGGGGTTTTCGACATTCCTCTCCTCCGCGGCTTGTTAATTTCAGGCTGCGGAGTTGGAAGCTACTGCCATTGGGTGCATGCAGGAAGAAGCTGCCCTGCACCCACTGCAGATCATGAGTAAAGGTCGGTTGTTGTCTCCCTGCGGCTACCCGCAGCTTCCCGCAGGTCTGGAGGAGCTGCGTTAAACATGCAGCTCCTCCGAACCGTGAGCACACAGCCTTACAATGCATTTGTTAAAATTGTTTGACACTAGGATAGCATACTGAAGAACGAAGAATGTCTTCATAGCTTCATACGTCTTACAGATGTCCATAGACTCCAATGGCAAGTCTAATCCACCAAGCAAATGAAATTTAAACACGGTCTGAATCTCATGGATCGGAGACACATATTTAAAACTGTTGTGTGAAGGTCAATGAAACTTTATGTGTCAGTGTGCTATCTGGGAAAAAATAGATAACACACTGATGTGTCACACTGATTTGTGAATGAACCCAATATTAAGGGAATTCATGTAATGACATGTATTTGAGGATATTCTGGGGGTTTTAGACGCTAACTAGAAAATTAACGGCAGAAACACAACTGTAAAAATAAACATAACAAAATGAAATAGAAATTATTGTAAGACTTGCTGGACTACTTAGCCTTTTTCAGTTGTAAATTTCCTATGTATCCTCCTGTAAGAGGAGTTTCTTTATAGTTCAAGATGAATGAGTTTGAATCATACACCTGTGTTCTGAATTTTATTCCAGTATTAAAGATGTTTTATTATTTGTCAGGTTTACTGTACCGCTGAGCTACTTACAAGTAAATATCTTCTTTGAGCTTCTGTCAACGTAATATTTTCTCATTTTTATTACTAAAGAAAATTATGCTGGAGCCAACCTAAATAATAGGAGCAATTCTGAATTGTAATTTGCCTGAAGAAAGCTGAATGTAGTGATCCTGTAATGAGGGGACTAAGAGCTTATGGCTACGAGCACTTATATGAAGCAAGGAAACCTGGGAAGTAAAGGAAAAATATTAGATATTTAAATAGAAATCCATTTTACTGTCTCCGACTTGTGTGTTCTCAGATATAAATAAGTGTCAGCTATGGAATTGTCTGCTTGTCCCTAGCTGATGATTTCTGAGTTTTCCAGAACTCAGGGAGTAAAAGTATGTACCCCAAAGTGGTTGCTGCTGGGTGTCGGTGGAGGGGACACCATCAAGAAATTCTTTGTGGTGCCTTTTCTCAACCTTTACCATACATTTTCTTCATGACAACATCATTTTAATAGCTGTAGTTGTTGTGTTAGCCTATGTATCCTTAACAACCGAGCCGTCAGACAAGATTAGGAAGACCAGGTCAATGTTGAATTGAGACCGTGCTGACAACAGAGGTTGAAAAATTCAGCTTAGCACCTGTCAAGTCCATTATCTATCTATTACTTGTTACTATTAGTGGTACAGTAAAAGTTGCCATAGTTTCAAAAAGATTTGCTATGATTTATGGATATGGCCTCTTCAGTTTTTTTCCCAAAATGCGCTGTAAACAGCATTTTTGTTTAGTCAAACCTTGATCACTGATTGTATGGTGATCTTGTCACAAGAGGCATTAATATTTGATACGTAATTTTAAGTACATGGTGAGGAATTCGGCAGCAACCCAGCTGGCTTTTACTTCTGTAATTAAATGTTATGCATTAAAGATTAGCTTTAACTCTAGTTTAACTCTCAGCAAAAGATATATATAGATTTAATAATATATAGATTTTGGTAACAATTGCTGGGAAAATCTTAAGTCAGTACGTCCCAATTCAACTCAAGGAAGACAGGTTTTTGATATGTATCGGTTAATTGCTTGAAACCTTCTCGATATTGGCATTTCCATCCATTGCCAGTACATAGAGGATAGAACTAGGAAGCACCAACCAGCAGCATCTAGTAAGAATCAAAGCACGAGAGCAGGGGGATTTATAAAGGTAGGTATAATTTTTTATTAATTTTTTTTTAAATCTGAGACTTTTTAACAATACATTTGATGGGATGTAAAACCACCTACCACCACTCAATCAAATCTGAACTGGTACACTACACCTATGTTACGCTTACACTTACATTTATGCCATGACTTTCATTCATCCACAGCTCACTGACAGATACATGGATGGTTACCTGCATGCTTAGACTTACCCAATCAACTACAACGGTGTTTGTTGAGTTTTAGTAGAATGTCCATTATCTAGATGTGAAAAGTAGCAATGCATCCAATTATTTTTCTTGTGAAATATGACAAGAAAAAGCTTCTGCTATAAGGACGAGAGAACAGAGCCTAACGTTGGGATTCATCAATCTGCAAATCCCTGTGGAAACGATCACGTTTCTTTGCTTAAAGGGTTATCACCATTGTGACCGAAGAAACCTGTAAGTGACCAAAGCAGCACTATGAAGGAGCAGGGTAGGATTGGACGATAAGTATAATTTTTAGTTATTCTCATCCTGGTTTGGTTTTTAAAAAGGGATGATCTTGTCAGCTTTCCAATTAACTTTTTTAAACTAAATTAATGGGTGCAAAGGTATAGTTCACATGTGGATGAGTTATTCTTACTCCTCAGCTATTTCTGTCTGCCCCATAGACAGAGAATGGAGGATAGAAGTACACACTCGACCTCCCCTAGAATCAGTTATTCTGCATAAGTTATTCTCATTCATAACATTTAATTTTAGGAAAACCCATTTAAGAGTTGATGTCAACTAAAAATTCATATAGTAAGTGTGAAAGACAAACCCTTAGACATAGATTGGGTCCTGTTTGTTTGTGCGTTTACTTAACAGGATATCAACAGCACTAATTCAAGATATATGCTGTTTAGTTTATTTCTAAAATAAAATGCAAATGTCCCCATCATAAATTAAATTAACTTATGGCATGTGATAAAGGTGGAATCTGAGCTTGCAAAGGACCTGAGTAAATAGAGTAATGAAAATGATAAATGGTGTAATCTCTGTTTGAAGTCTTGTGAAAAACAAAACATTTTTCTTTTCTGTGTGCGGTGTGATAGAATTTACTGTTCCACATGCTGCTTTAATAGAAACATACAATACTGGTGGGGACGCAGGATGAGATAAGAAAATGGTCAAGGAACATATGTTCTATCTTGGGTTTCCTAAATTTCATTTTCTTAAGTGTTATTATATATGTTTATCTATCAAAGCTCTTCTCTAGAGTTCCTTGGTAAAGGTAATGAAATGTTTTTTTCTTCTTGAATTGTTTATAACATTCCTATTATCCCACGCATTTCAAGACTTTTGGGTATTTGTATTATAGTATAACGTTTCTTTGGAATTCTACATTATATGCCATAACAGAAGATAACATTATCATTTTCTAGAGGATATTTCTAAGGAACCAGTAAAGGTTTCTAGGACTTGGTTAAGCGAAAACATTAGCAATAAGAGATATCGAATGAATTGGACTGAAATCAGAGTTCAGAAAATCACGTGAATTTAGCGTGAAAATTAGATTTGCATCAAAGTTATTTAATGTAAATTGAATGTTCCTTATTATTCGCTCTAAAAATAGTCAATGCTGGCTTTATTGGTTAAAAATCTGTCCCGTCGCCCCTGCAGCCTGACAACCTATGCGCCTCTTTTTTTTCTACTTCCTCCATTCAATGCATTTCTCTTTGACCTGTTAAATAAGGTTTAAGAGCTGAGTAGGCCTCTGACATTACTGTGCACTGTTCCATCATCGTACAAAGCCTAAGTAGTGCTTGGGAGACCATTGATGCAGTTTCATGATGCGCATCACTACTTGCCAGTGTGGGAAGTGTCGTCAGAGTTCTACTTAGCAAAATAAACTCTAGAAACAGGAGGTGAAAGAGGATATATGTGATGGGGAATGATGAAAAGAAGAGGCGCAGAAGACTGGAAGACAGGCTACCGGGGTGGTTGGACAGGTAAGCGGTGATGTGTTTTGATTTTTTTTTGTATATGTTCATCCTTCTATGGTTTAGCAAGCTTTGTTGAATTTCTGCAGAGTAAACTGTAAAAATATATTATTCTTGAGAATTTAAGGAGTTGAATATTATTTTCCATAATATACAGTCATGGACAAAAATTTTGGCATCATTCAAATTGTTTAAAAAATTAAGTTTTTCTCCCAGAAAATAATTGCAATTATAAATGTTTTGTTATTCACGTTGTTTTCTTTGTGTGTATTGAAACAGAAGACAAAAAACATAATTTCACACGAAACTCCATAAATCGCGGGTAAAATTGTGGCATCCTTAATTTAATATTTGGTTGCCACACCCTTTGCAATAAATAACTGAAATCATTGATTCCTATACATCAGCAAGCTTCTTATACCTCTCAAGTGGAATTTTGGACCGATCTTCTTTTAAAACTGCTCCAGGTCTCTCATTTATGAAGGGTATCTTCTGCCAGCAGCAATTATAAGATCTCTTTTAGACTCATTGCTGGCCACTTCAGAACTCTTTAGCACTTTTTTTCTCTTCCTTTTCTAGGTGCTTCTTGAAGTATGTTTGGAGTTATTGTCTTGCTAGAAAACCCATTACCTAGGATGCAAACAAGCTTTCTGACACTTTAGTCATTTTCAAACATCACAATGCCTTGCAAACAGTCAAGGCACCCAGTGATATAGGTAACAAATAAACCAAAACATCATTTAAACTAAACCATATTTGACTGTAGGTACTATGTTCATTTCTTTGGACGTCTCTTATCAGTTTTTGGAAACAATAGAATGATGTGCTTTACCAAAAAGCTCTATCTTGGTCCCTGCTGCTATGTGCCCCAGTCTCCTGACCTGCTATGGTGACTATAACTTATTTTTGACTTTTTTCCAGGCATTGGTGTTGCATTGTCCTGACTTTTGTTTATCCTTAATGTTTTCTCATCCTGCTCACAGGTGAATGATTTTTGATGCCTCAGCATTAACTGAACTGACCATTCCAGTTTATGGTGTGCTCTCCTAGACCTGTGTTACTGACCTCAGAGCTTTTGTCCTCTATTAGCTCTTAGGCAGGACTGACATTATTGTATTTGCGACTTTTTTCATTCTTGTTACTCCATAGGGACATTAGGTCCCTGTACTATACTTTATCACAGGAATCCATGAGTCGCATCTCACTGTTTTGTACATTGGTGCAATATATTCTGATTCAATATTAGCTGAGCTGCATTATCTTTCAACTGGGTCTGATGATTGCTATTTATGATTTTCTTGTTTTTTGATCAATGCCACCTATATTGTCCTGGAATCTCTTGTTTTTTTCATTCTTTCATGTCAGTAGGCTTGCCTTCCTGTAAGTCTAGTCACCAGCGGGTCCTAATCAAATATTTAAACCCATGTTTGGGTCTCATGATACAGCTATTCTGATGACATCTGGGGCCATAGTCATTGCTGTGTTGGTGGTTGTCCATCACACATTTTAAGTGTTTTTATTCTGTTTGTGTTTTTTGCTCATATTTCTCTGTATTATTGTTAATAAAGATTTACAAATTTTTTTAATTATTGGTCTGTTTCTCTGATCCCGGTCATTTGTACATGCTTTCTGGTTCTTTCCTCCTTTTCTTTACCAAAAAGCTCTAACTTGGTCTCATCTGTCCACAAGACTCTCTCCCAGAAGGATTCTACCTTACTCAACCATCTTTCGGCAAAATTGTATGTCTCTGTGTCAGCAGTGTAGTCCTCCTGGGTCTCCTGCTATAGCATTTCATTTCATTCAAATGTTGACACTGATGCACCTTGAGCCTGCTGGACAGCTTGAATTTCTTTGGATCTTATTATGGTTGCTTATCCACCATCTGGTCTATCCTGTGTTCCAACCGACCATCAATTTTTCTCTGCTGCCCATGTCCAGAGTGATTAGCTACAGTGCCATGGGTTGTAAACTTCTTGATTATATTGTGCAGCATGGACAAATGAACATCAAGATCTCTGGAGATGAACATGAAGCCATTAGATCCTTGATATCTTTCTAGAATTTTGGTTCACAAGTCCTTCTTATTTTCCTATTCTTCATGCTTAGTGTGCAAACACAGAAACATGATGCAAAAAATGAGTCACCTTCTCCCTTTTTTATCTGATTTCAGGCATTATTTTCATATTTCCCCCCTTGTTACTTACCACAGCTGAGTTTGAACAAGCATCATATGCTTGAAACAAAGATGTTTACTCACAATTTTGCTTGTAGGACAAAGTACTGTGGGTCCGCGCTGCCACTTCAATTAATGGAGATAAAAACCAGCCACACGGGAATGTCTGGATTAAACAGGATTCTTCTTTAATAGTCCAACATGTTTCGGAGTTATCTCCCAACTCCTTCCTCAGGGAATGTCAGGCTTACAATGAATTTCCACATATTTATAGTGAAAAAGTGCAAAGTCATTCAATTAGTGACATCACATAGTGGGAGGTTTCCTGTGATGTCACTATGTTGTGATAACAAAGAAACTACGTAGTAGTATTATGAATGAACAAATAAATCTTCAGATGATTATACAAAACCAAACAAATATTCTCCCAGACCTTACCATGAAGGGAATGTTCCAAAAAGTGCTTTATTATTAGAGGAAACCTTTTTTTGTGTTGTTCCAATACACAAAAATGAAATAAACATGAGTATGACAAAATATATGTGTAATTGCAATAATTTTCTGGAAGAAAGGCTTCATTTTTTTTTTTACCAATTTCAAGGGTGCCAACAATTTTGGCAGTAACTGTATCTGCATGTTAAATATACACGTTTATGGGTGGCAATTTAGCTCACAAGAAAAGGGAGGAGCTTGCTTGCAAAACTATTATCAGACTATAGGATATTTATAATAGTTGCTATTTGCATAAGTGGCAGTCCGCACTCTGTTCAAATGTTGGAAATAATAGCTTTAAAGAGATTGTTTATGATAGATTTTTTAAAATAAATTTATAACAGATACTGCCAAATACCATTTTTACGTAATCTATTATTATTTTCAGATTGGAGATTTTTTCTTACACTATTTTTTGCACATGATTATAACGTGGGTATCTTGCTAGAGCTGGTTCTATCAGCATTCAACATATAGCTACCCAGACCACAAAATTCAATAATCTGGAGTTGTAGACTGACGTCTGTGGTGGACGATTTCTAGGCATGCTCTGTGATCTGTGCAGTGGTCATTGTGCAGAGAGGGGAGAAGGCAAGTAGTGACCACCACCTATTGTAAATGGTTGATCTTGTGTTACCTCTACATAGCTGTGATACTTCTTTCTTATCCTGTCTGCATTGATAATGAGAAGACTATTTAAAAGTAATTTGTGAAGAGCAGAAGGTATCAACATATCATAAATCTTGATAGGCAAAAAAATGCTAAAAAAATCTAATTTGACCAAAGATAAATACAACGATGTACTTCTCAATCTAGGCAGCAGGAAATAATAAGTGACCAATGTAGTATGTAATAATTTATTACAATTACTTAAGGTTAACAGGTACCTGAGGATACAAATTAAAACCCCTTTCGCATATGTTAAAAAAATAACTTTTGCGGTACCTTACTACCGGCGACTTGCTCTACTGGCATCTTAAAACAATCATTTCTGGTTGTCTCTCTATTATACCACCTGCTGCCCATATGCTACGCCAGTACAGTTTTATAACCAATATAATCTTCTTTATTCTTTGTATTTAGAATTATTGCTGGATATTGATTGATAGCTTAGAGGGTTAGTGTACATACGACCACACTATACTGCTAAAGCACGGAACGTTCCTATTTTATTTTTTCATATTAGTACACGTTCTACATAATAATGGCAGACCACATGGGGTGTCCGGTGCAGATGAAAAGAGAACTGTTTCAAAGTAACATATATATACTGTATATTTTACCAGAGTGTTCATGTAATAGTATAATTTTATAACTGTAAGCGTAGAGTCATCTTATGGAGACATTTAATAAAAAAAGTAATACAAGACTCTACCTGAGCATACTGTATTAGCACATAATTATACGTGCCAGAGGGCTACATTTTTCTCATTTATAAATGACCCCATTAATTACACACTGTTGGCAGGAGATAAAAGGGCAGCCTGGCATCCACAATTCTGCTACAATAGTCCAAGACCAACATGGCATTTACATAACACATGAGTGCCTGTATATCCTACTATAAGACTTAACGCTTCAGCAACCACATAAAGTAATTTATTTAAAGCAACCCTACAACCCTGATACTAAATTTAACTATACATTTCTGATGTCTAGTCACCATATTGCTGCTTCAGCCTCCATCTATGAAAAGTTTGAGTTAGTGCTTCCCCATTGGTGAGAAACAGACTAATGCTGAAGAGAACTGTGCTGGGTCAATCCGTCAACAGAGAAAAGGTGTTCATCAGACTTTCCAAATGCTCCCCATGCCCCTGCATAGGTAATTCTAAAGAAAATGACAATGGATAGTGGGGTGGCAATATGATGAAGAGGCAGCACATCATCTTACATTCGGTATGGTGACTATATATTAGACATGAAGGGTCACATTCATTATAGGTTATGCAGCATCACTTTAATATTTATTTGGGATAGTCTCGACACTTACTATAGGAATTTTACAATGGCATTTGTGGCGTAGTTTGGGTGGAAATCATGTCTAAATAACTGATATACTTGCAATGCACCACATTTGTAGAAGTTTTTACCCCTTATAGCCTGAATTAAAATCTACATGGATAAAAACACATGCATAGAAATTAATTGAACTGGTATGATGAGAATATGCAACAGTAGGCATTAAGGGGTTAAGACACTTTTCTTTATTTCAATAGACATTTTTTAAAAGGTGGCTAAATGAAGTCCTAAAAAGCCAAATCTATCACCGGCCTTAAGACTGGCACTTTACATTCTAATCTTGAAGGGAATCTGTCAGCAGGTTTGTGCTATGTAAGTTGAGGACAGAATGCTGTAAGCGTTAATAAACAAAAAGTAACTGTGCTTCTCTTATCAGAATGTGATATTGCTTACTTAAATTAATTACTCTGTGATTAACATTACAGGACCACAAAATCACAACGCAGGGCAGTCTGACACTCTCCCTGATGTGTTTGACACCTCATAGTGAATGCACAATCTCTATAGAGAGCCTGGTGTGGGCAGGGACATATCTCCCAGCTCTTCTGTGTTCCTGAAACTAAATTCATTGATTGACTGAGTATGGCTTCAGATAGTAATCTATGTGATACCTAGTTGGAGTCACAATTTCTTTGTCGACATCATGTTGCTGTCAAATGAGGTAGCAAAAACCTGCTGACAGATTCATATTAATGATGCTCTCACTAGAGCATGATCCCCATTAATTAACAGGTGCATGGTATTTAATGAATTAGATGCATCTTAAGTCAATATTTAATTGTCACACACACACACACACACATATGTATATATATATATATATATATATATCCAATATTAGAGGTTACTGGGCACTATATGGTGTAACTAGGTGTAGCCACTATATTTATGACCTTTTCGGTGCCATCTACAGGTGTTGCACACTGATTCCACAATAATCACATGCATTCAAGAGACTAGTCAGTGGCACTCACCACAATAGATTTTTGTGCTTTTATACAGAGTCCAACAAAATCCATGGACAATTCAGATGGGGGAGGGGGAGTGCTGGAATGGTAGACAACGTCATGCCGTTTCGCAGTCTGTACTGCTCACCAGGACCCGTCGAAGCAGTACAGACCGCGAAACGGCAGGCTGTCGTCCGCCGTCCCAGCACTCCCCCTCCCCCATCTGAATTGTCCATGGATTTTGTTGGACTCTGAATAAAAGCACAAAGATCTTTTGTGGTGAGTGCCACTGACTAGTCTCTTGAATGCATATATATATATATATATATATATATATATATATATATATATTGTGTTCAAAAGTTCAAAAGGGAATCTGTCACCAGTCTTTTTCCGCTTAATATGAAAATAGCATAATGTACAGACAAAAGCCCTAATTACAGTGGTGTGTCACTTACTGGGCTGCTTGCTGTAGTTTAAAAATATTCATTGTTTCATAAGCAGGAGATTATCATTAGAGTACTAGTATACATGCTGCTATGTAGTCCTCAATGTTCATGATCTCTTTATAGCGCCGACCACACCACTGCTTGGTTTGTCAACGTTCTGCTTATGCAGTGTACACAGAAAGCTGTCAATCCTTGATGTGGGTGGGGTTATACAGAGCCCGAATTCAGAGAACTGCTAGATCCGCAGCAGAAAAAAATAATGACAACTACAACAAGCAGTCAGTAAGTGACATATCACTGAAATCAGGGTCTCTGCATCTACATCATGCTGCTCTTACATAGGGTCGTAAAACCTTATGACAGATTCCCTTAAAAAGATGTTTACTCAGGATTATGCTTAACGGTTCCATGTAGTAATGATAAACCAAAATCTATCACTCAATCCAACAGGAATATTACATCTAACATTCAATACATTCCAAATTTTTGTTACATTTTATATATTGCATATACTTTCCTTATTTAACAACGTAATTCAGACTCCTCAGTATAAATATATTAATAAATGATTTTTTCTTTTCAATGATCCATTGCAAAGAAAATACAGAGTGATAAAATTGAATTCCTCTTGTTCCTGCAGTGTTGACACAGGTAATAAAAAAAATTACACTTGCTAATCTACTTGTTTAATGCTCATCATTATCAAAAAGTATCATTTTATGACTGCTGTATTCTAGTCACTGAAACGTGAATGCAAACCTAAACCTTCCGAGCTTGGCACTTTTATATTATTTTCACTCTCTCACTAAAGTTGCTTGGGCCATTTACTCAACTTAATATTCCAATTCGAAATAAAGCTTTGGTATTTAGCTTGGTGGTTACAATTCTGGATGTAGTTATAGACTTTAGTACATATAGTCATCCATCAAGTCTATAATGGTCTATAAACTTTTATTAGTGTATCTCTGAGTATTTTCTGGCATATAGAGTTTAAAAAGCAAGGTAGGTTACGTTCATATCAAACAGGGTAAGTGCGTAACCTAATCAGAATATAGATAACAGAGGAAAAACTAGGGTATGTAATATGACTGGTAATGCAGCAAACCTTATGAATGCAGCAGAACAATCCGCAATGTGGGAGAATGAACTCTTTTCTTGAGAGAAACAGCAACCAACCTTTATCATTACAACTCGGAGGATACTGGGAGGTACTTATACATATCAGAAAAGTTACACAATGCAGTATAGAGAGGAGCTACAAACATCAATAAGCTGTAACTGTTAACAAAGATCAATCTGTTATCTACTCAACATATTTCTTACTGAACAGGCCTGATGCTGTTGTACACTCCAGCTATGAGGACACAGGAAGGAAGTGGTACCTTGGGTCAACAAAGAATCTCCTCTTTCAACTCTATTCAGTATATGCCTCACAGCAACATCCTTGTTATGGGGAGATGTGCCCATTAAGAAATACAGTGGATATGCAATCACACCAGGTTATGGAGTATACTTAACTATTTCCACATTATCTATTGTGTTTAATGAAAAGTATCTATATATATGAACAGGTCTAAGGAAGAGTAAATGCTGCCCACACACCACCTTAAAGAAAATGTGATGTTCTGCCATGCAATACACTTAAAAATGTGGTTATATGTGTTTGGCAAGGCACATATAGGGTTGATTGGAAATAAGCTCAGAATGAGAAGAGCTTCATGGAGAAACAGGAAGCAACTTCCTGGTAACGAGGTTGATAAGGTCTGGTATCCAGAAAAGAAGGCCCTAAGATCTAGTGTCATAATAAAGAGTGTGTGCAGTGAGAATAAAATTGCCAGAAATCAGATAATATGTCCAAGGACTGAAATAAGACAAGATACGAGACAGACCACAATATTGGATTGACCAGAGAAACTCAGGAAATGGAGGCCGACTCAACAGTATGGGGAGAAACCCAAGGGAAGTAGAAGCACCATGTAAAGGGGGATTTAAAGTGGACTTGTATCAGACACTAGTGAACAATTAACTAGGATGAAAAGAATACCAATTTTGTATGCGGGAAGAAAGTTATGGTCACCAGATTGGGACTGAGGAGCTGAAGGTGCATTATAGCCAGGAGTCTGTAACCCTCCAAGAATGGACTTTGTCAATAGCAATAAGTTGTTGTACCAACATGATCATTTACATAATGCAATTTAAAGTGGAGTTCCTTATTACTTCTTTTAATAAATATTTCCAAATATGAGGAAGCTTAATAGAAAGGATTTGTACACTGAAAAATATGAGCAAAAATCTGTGCGGTCGGTTCTGCCTTCATTCGCGTTGTGTGCGATGCAAATTCCAGCATACAGCTAAACCTTATGTGTGTAAATAAATAAATACATAAATAAACAGACTGTTAGTTCTGTAGTCGATTGTTAATTGTTCAACGGAGAGTAATCAATCATGTGATGATGATTATTATGATGATTATGATGATGATTACAATGATTATGATGATGATTATGATGGTAAAACTTGGCAAAATTGACTTGGCTTGGCAAAGGAAGTTGGAATTTCACAGGAGAGAAAAGCCCACAGGAGCAATAGAACACATGTGGCTCCATGAATCCTATCTGATACTGATCTGAACATGGCTGCTGAACTCACAAAGAAGGAGAGGAACGGTCCTACATAGCACAGTGCTCTTAAAGGAGAAGACACCTGGATGTGCAGGAATACTGCCAGACAGTGCTAAACACCTATTTAAACACCATAACGAGCTAACATATACTGTCTCACAGGTTGTGACAACTGTTAAACTAGAGCTGCTTTCTCTTACTCAGCCTGAATGGGCAGAACATTGTCACTATAAGCAACTGCTCTATGTTTACCGGTAACTAGATACATTTGTCTCATAATAATACAATGATTTTAGATAAAAATGAGGTCTGAACAAAGTAATTGAGTTTACATAAAACAGAGCTTGATAATGTCAAAGAAATGTCAAGTGTCAGCTATAAAGCCAGTGTCAGTGAGGCTGGTTTCACATAGCGTTTTTTTCCTGTCCGTGGGATCCTACTTTTTGCAGGACCCCACGGACAGGAAAGGATCGCATCGGAGGTGAGCCTCCGGGTGCTATTTCTGTGTCCGGGTCCATGATTTTCACGTGCCCAAGAAAGAGCTGTGCGGGGCACTTTCACTTCTGTAATATCCATACATTGCGGAAGTGAAATTAAGTAAAAACAAGGGGTTAAAAATAAAAAAACTCTATTATCACCTTCCAGGATCCCCCGACGCCTCCAGCAAGCTCCGGGTGACTACAGGACCTGCCGTTACATCACAACCCGGCAGTGTCATCGGGTCACATGACCACTGTTACCGCGGTAACTGCTCATGTGACCCGATCAGCTGATCGGGTTGTGACCTAATGCCAGGTCCTGAAGCCACTAGAGATGTCGCACATCGGAGGATGGCAGGACAGGTGAGAATAGAGATTTTTTTATTTTTAACACTTGCTTTTACTTAATTTTATTTCCGCAATGTAAGTGAAATTAGATGGCACAGAGCGGTTTTAGGGTACTGAGCATGCTCAGTACACTAAAATCGGGTCCGAGAAACGGTCCTGTGTTTTCTCAGATCCGTGCTCCATAGGCCCCGATGATAAAGGCCCCTGATCGGGTCGGATCTGATTCGGTCTGATTTGGTCCGCTGTGCCCAAAATCGGAACAGTCTCCGATTTTGGGCACAGCAAAAAATCAGACACAATCAGATCCGACAAAAATCAGATGGCAACTAGTCCAAATCTGATCCAATCCGTGCCCATAGGATAACATGGGGGCCAAATCCGTTTACAACGGACAACCACGGACAGCCACGGGTCCTCAAAAATCGCAGTGTAAAAGCATGTTCATTGGTATTATTTTTTGATGGACCAGTGTTCTGATTTTACATTGCTAGTCTTGAATTGATCCACTACAAACAAAATGCTTAATGTTCTTCTCACCAATGTGAATCTTTTGAACTAAAGCAAATCTTTCAATATTTTTCTCCTTTTAAGCTCTATAATTTTAGATTCAAACATTCAGCTCTTTTCAATGATAGTTCCCAAATCCACCAATTTGCTAGTGGTTTTCTACGGCTGCAATATATAATCTGTTTATACCGCTATTCCAAATTCCAATCAGTTTGTGAAAAACTGCTTAAAGGATAAATGAAAGTTACTTAAAAAAACATCAATACTCCAAGAAGCTATTGACTATGTGTAATTAGAGAAGCATAAATTGAGCAGTATGTAACGGCGATGAAGCTCCATTGCAGTAGTTATGGCAAATAGACTTTTTCTGTATATACAAAAAAAAATACATTATATCAAGAATTAATAATTATTTTACTGTAGTGATTTTGGCTACTTTTATATGGTCTTTATTCAGTCCCATTCCTTATGTTTGATGGAAGATTTATGGCTACAAGTATTGACCACTTTACAGGTAATATAATATAATATTAAAGACACAATAAACATATACTTAAACATCCACTTTGCAAAGTCTTTGCCTTTTTATATTAATAAAATGATTTCAGGTCATGAGGGAGCATGTGATCAGACATGTCACTCAACCTTCCCCATTGAAACACATTGCATTTGCACAAGGTTCCCAATAATTCATTTGATGGGTGCAGTGTTTCTCAGTAGAGGACGCTGAGGGACATGGCCATGTGACCCTGCACCTGCTGCTATTGTGTGAGAAATTGGACAACGTGGACAGAAGCAAATATGGTAGTGCAAGGTGGGGTGTCTTACTAATATAAAAAAATTGTAGAGAATTTGAAAAGGTGCTGTTTCAGTAAGTAAAATTTGGTAATACTAGCTATTTTCTTAAAGACAATTCCTTTAACCCCTTCATGACCCGGGAATTTTTCGTTTTTCATTTTCGTTTTTTGCTCCCCTGCTTCCAAGAGCCATAACTTTTTTATTTTTCCGTCAATATAGACATATGATGGCTTGAGTTTTTGCGGGACAGTTGTACTTTCATATGCAATAATTTATTTTACCATATAATGTACAGGGAAATTGCAAAAAAATTCTAAATGCAGTGAAATTGCAAAAAAAGTGCAATGACACGTTTGTTTTTTGGATATTTTAGTTCGCCATGTTCACTATATGGTAAAACTGAAGTGACGTGGTGATGCCTCGCTTCAGTACGAGTTTGTAGACACCCAACATGTATACCTTTATGGTATCTAGGTGGTGAAAAAAAATTCAGAAATTTGAAAAAAAAAATAAAACAGACTTTTTGCGCCATGTTCTGCGACCGTAGCGTTCTCATTTTCGGGATCTGGGGCTGGGTGACGGCTTATTTTTTGCATCTTGAGCTAACGTTTCAAATGATACCATTTTTGGGGGATCTGCAGTTTTGATCACCCGTTATTGCATTTTATAGCAATAATGCAGCGACCAAAGAAACTGAATTTTGGCCTTTGGACCATTTTTTCAGTTACGAGTTTACGGCTCTCATTAACGGATTTAATAGGGTGATAGATCGGGCGATTCTGAACGCGGCGATACCTAAACTGGTGTATTTTTTTTTTTATACTTTTATTGTGATTGGGGGTAAAGGGGTGTGATTTAAACTTTTATATTTTTTTTCTTTTTTACAGGTTTTTAAAGACTTTATTTTTTCATTAATTCTTATTTTTACACTGCCTCTTTAAGAGGACACCTTGCTGCACAGTCCGATCGCTTCTGGGAGATACAGATGAGCTGCAGCTCATCTGTATCTCCCAGAATCGCGGACCTGCTGTGGTTGGCTGTGGACTTTAAAATTCGGTGTTCATACCGAACACAGACTTTACAAAATGTTTCAGTGTTTGAGTTCAGAGTTCGGGTGCTTTATGTATGCAAATCACTGGAACAAGCGTAGCTGTGCTCAGGTTACTAGATGCTCGACCCAGTGTGAGCGCTTGCGATGTTTGAATGGCTTGCACTATATGTAAAATCAGCGTTATAAATGTAGTGTACCAAAAATGAAAATGACAAAAATTTGCCCTCCCTCCCTTTGAAAGTGCTTTATTTATGACTGACTGTATGTGGGCGGAGAGCCAAACTGCCCAATCAATGACTTCCAATGAGGTTTGGTTCAAGTTTGGGTCCAGAACAGAACTTTTTAAAAAGTCTGGAAGAACCCCCAGTTCCCAAACTTTCATGAGTCTGCTAATCTCTAATAATGACCCAAAATTTGCAGCATTGACCCATGCTTTAAAGACCTCTATAATCAAACCTGACATGCTGGATATCAGTGCTCTGTGATGATTTATGATTGCACAATAAGGATTATGAAGCATGCCACTGGATCATCTCTACAATTTCTTATGACTATTGAGGTGGACGCCAACCACTAGATCCAGTGGAGGAGCCTTGTGAGTATATTGGCTGCAGGTCTCCCTCCTCCCTTCCTGCAATCAGTAATGCTGGATATCAGCTTCGTAGTCAAATCCTGACTCCTGAATTTATGATAATTTCTCTGTATTTTTTGTCTATCCATTTTTGAATTTTGACAAGAGATTTTCAATGGAATTCCGGTGTTGCCTGGCAATGAACCCAACATTTAAATGTTTTAAATGCACTTTATTATGCACTTGATGATGATGATGCACTTAATTATCATTTTTGCCTTGTGACATGGTCTCCATCATGTTCATCATCACTAAACTGCTCCTGGATCATTGGAAGACGTTGCTCTAGATACCGTAGTAGGTTTATTAGGCAAAATTGTGAGTGAGCCCACTCCTTTGAAAGAAAGGCTAACACATCAATGGCCTCAGAATGCTTTATTTTTGGTATGACGCCCTATTCATGGTAGTGGTTACCTTTTCTGCTTTGTAAAATCATTCTTCTACATGTCCAGATGGCTGTAATATTTTGTAAGGATTCACTCAGAAATCTATTAGTAGTGGGAGCAAAGACAGGCTGAGACCAAGTTTAGAGATGAACAAGTCTGTACTCAACACACGTGGCCAGGGGTGAACCTAGCCTCTCTGCTGCCTGAGGCGAACTGAAAAAGGGCCCCTCCCCCCCACCCGCTAGTACATTTTTTAAATTGCTAAAAATAAATCTGGTTCATGCAGATTTATATTTATCCTGTGTAAATGAGCAAAATAGTGGACATTTTAGTTTACAGAAACAGAAAAAAAGATGTCAGCGCCATCACACGCACATACAAGAACCACACTGAAGAATCCAGAACAAGAATCATTAATGGCAATGGCGGCTTGGCACAAGCTACAGACACATAATGACGACTGTCAGAGCTGTGGTCCTGTAGGCAGATACAGTCCTGTATCCTTATAGCACAGGAGGCAGCACTGATTGCCATCCTCTGGCACACACCTACATAACTCTGGACCGCTGCCTGGCACTGAATATTCAGACAAGTCACATGCCGCACCGTCCACACACCACAGGTAACGACCTGCAGTCTGAACATCAACAAGCCGCCACTGCACTAAGTTGGTAAAATGGCGCTTCTTCTCCATCCAACAGACCACACTTACTCCCGAATTGCTTAGCCAATCACAAGTGCCACACACGGGGCTGTCTTTAAGTAATTAATAACAGGGTCCTTCCTATTAGGTTGAGCTAAGGATGTGGGAGCGGGATGGGGAAGAGCTCCACCGACCAACCGCTGCTCAGGAGAAACAAGGCTGGATGCCTGAATGTACCGAGTGGCGGCACTGGACCTGGCGTGTAAGGGTGGTTTCACATTTGCGTTCGGAACGCAAGTGTAACAGAACGCAGCCAAACGCATGCACACTGCGTTCCTATGTTTAAAATGGGAACGGTTCCGTTTGGATGCGCATAATTTATACGCACTCCTCCACCCTCCAAATGCAACATATTGCATTTTTTGTGCGTTCACAGGCACTTGTTTTATCAGCAAGTGCCCACAAGTGCACAAACAATGGATCTCAATGGATCCGCAGTGTCCTCCGCATGGCGGTGCAGGAGAACACTGCGGATCACACTGAAATTTCGTCGGCAGCGGCCGGGAGGAGGAGGATCTCCGCCTCCCGGCCGCCATCTAGATCGCTGATTGGCTGGCCGGGCACCATACTGATGTGAACGCATGCGGAGAATTTCCGCTGCGTTGACATCAGTATGGCAATGTTTGTCCTGCGTTTGCGTTTGCATGCCCTGCGCATGCAGACACAAATGCAAATCTGAAACCAGCCTAAGTTATGGCCAATCAGTCCTGCAGCAGAGGAACAATGCATCCTGCATCATAGAAATCATGGGGCCCTATAGCAGAAGTTCTAATTGGGCACCCCCCAACAAAAACAATATTTGGCTGGGTCACATAGGTACATCTCTCACAACATGTCAGCCTTTACAAAATAACTTTCCTCCTACTGAAGCCCCTAGATTCCCCTTTCATTGCCCCTCTAAAGTGTGATGCCAACAAAAGTGCCCCACAAACACTGTATGATCCTCCACAGTGCATTCCTCCACACGCACAGTATGGATGACCCTACTGTACCTCCTTCAACTACCCCAGTACAGTATGATCCCCAATTATAACCCCCGCCCACCTCTCCATGTAGTAAAATGGACCTATGTACAGTATAATGGTCCCCAACACAGTCCTTAAATAGCCCTTCATAAAGTATACAGGCTCCCTCGTAGCCCTCAAAGTATTATCATGCCTCTCACAGAGCCCTCCAAATATTATAATGGATTCCATATAGTATAATTTGCTCCATATAATACAATACACCCCCATAGTATTCCACATAGTATACTGCATTCCTCCATATATTATGCACCCCCATAGTCTTCTATCAAATAGAATGCACCCCTACGGTCCTCAATATAGAAAACCGCACCCCCACAGTCCTCCATATAGTATATTGCACCCCGTAGTCCTCTAAATAGCATATTGCACCGCCACAGACCTCCATAGAGAACAATTCACCCCCACAGTACTCAATATAAAATAATGCACCCCCTCACTCCTCCATGTAGTATAATGCACCCCACAGTCCTCCATATAGAATAATGCATCCCCACAGTCCTCCATATAGATTAATGCACCCCCACAGTCCTCCAAATAGTATAATACACTCCACAGTCCTTCATATAGAATAATGCACTCCCACAGTCCACCATATAGAATAATGAACCCCCACAGTCCTCCATATAGCATAATGCAAGCCCATATAGCATACTGCACCCCCATAGCTCTCTTCATACAGCATATTGGATCCCCATAGTCCTCCATATAGTATAATGCACCCTCATAGTCCTCCATATAGTATCATGCATCCCCTATAGCCTTCCTTATAGTATAATGCACCCCCATAGTCTTCCATATAATATAATGGGCCACAATAGTTCTCCATATAGTATATTGCACCCCCATTGTCCTCCTATATTATATTGTACATTACATAGTTTCCCATTAGTGTACTCACTAAAAAAAAACTATTAAAAAAATAAAAGTAAATACCTCTTCTCCTCAGCATCTCCTCTGCCGCTCTGCACGTCTCGGCACAACGGCGCTAAGTGATGACATCATTGTTCCCCACCGTGCTGAGCTGCAGAGGGGTGGACAGCGGCGGCCGGGATTCGGGAGAAGAATACTGTCGGCAGAGGCGGCCGGGACTATAGGAGCGGCATGTTCGCGGGGCCACCACTGGTACACACATGGCTCTGCTCCGTGCACCTAGTACACACTCAGCTCCTTACACCACGTACGCCTCGTACACAAGCGGCTCTGCTCCATACACCTCGTACACACGCGGCTCTGCTCCGTAGGCATCGTACACAAGCGGCTCTGCTCCGTACACCTCGTACACACGCGGCTCTGCTCTGTACGCATCGTACACAAGCGGCTCTGCTCTGTACACACGTGGCTCCGCTCTGTACACCTCATACACACGTGGCTCCGCTCATTACACCTCCTACACATATGGCTTCTCTCCATACACCTAGTACATACGTGGCTCTGCTTCGTACACACGCGGCTCCTCTTTGTACACACTGGGCTCCGCTACGAACGCCTTGCACACACGGCTCTGCTCCGTACGCCCCGTACACACATGGTTCCGCTTCGTACACCTTGTACACACTGGGCTCTGCTCCGTACACCTCGTACACATACAGCTCTGCTCCGTACACCTTGTATACACTGCACACTGGTCTCCGCTCCGTACACCTCGTACACATACAGCTCCGCTCTGTACACCTCGTACAAGCGCAGCTCCACTCCGTACACCTCGTACACATACAGCTCTGCTCCGTACACCTTGTACACACTGCACACTGGTCTCCGCTCCGTACACCTCGTACACTCAGCTCTGCTCCGTACACCTCGTACACACTCGGCTCCACTCCGTACACCTCGTACACTCTCAGCTCCGCTCCGTACACCTTGTACAAGCGCAGCTCCAATTCGTACACCTCGTACACTCTCAGCTCCGCTCCGTACACCTTGTACAAGCGCAGCTCCGCTCCGTACACCTCATACACACTCGGCTCCTCTCCGTACACCTCGTACAAGCGCAGCTCCACTCCGTACACCTCGTACACTCTCAGCTCTGCTCCGCTCCATTCACCTGGTACAAGCACAGCTCCGATCCGTACACACGTGGCTTCACTCCATACACCTCGTACACACTCGGCTCTGCTCCGTACACCTCGTACACACTCGGCTTCACTCCGTACACCTCGTACACACTCGGCTCCGCTCCGTAGACCTCGTACACACTCGGCTCTGTACACCTCATACACACTCGGCTCTGCTCCGTACACCTCGTACACACTCGGCTCTGCTCCGTACACCTCGTACACACACGGCTCTGCTCCGTACACCTTGTACACACGGCTCCGCTCCGTACACCTCGTACACACTCGGCTCTGCTCCGTACACCTCGTACACACGCGGCTCCGCTCCGTACACCTCGTACACACTTGGCTTTGCTCCGTACACCTCGTACACACGCGGCTCGACTCCGTACACCTCGTACACACACGGCTCCGCTCCGTACACCTCGTACACACGCGGCTCCGCTCCGCACATCTCGTACACACTCGGCTCCGCTCCGTACACCTCGTACACACACGGCTCCGCTCCGTACACCTCGTACACACATGGCTCCGCTCCGTACACCTCGTACACACACGGCTCCGCTCCGTACACCTCATACATACATGGCTCCGCTCCGTACACCTCGTACACACACAGCTCCGCTCTGCACAACTCATACATACACAGCTCCACTCCATACACCTCGTACACACGCACCTCCACTCTGTACACTGTACACCTAGTACACTCTGCTCCACTCCATATACCTCATACATACACAGCTCTGCTACATTCATTTACACTGTAAATCCCTCAGCCCCACACATAAACTTCAACTCATCCAGCAACATGGTGGAGTCCTGGCTGCATACTGAGGAGCTGATCATGTGACCCCCATGACTCCTCCCCTCCTTTGACATCATCACAGGTCCTGTCAGCGCAGGGCACTGTGAAGCATGCAGCCGGCTCACGCAGCCGGCTCACACTGCCGGCGGGGGGTGTTGGTTTGGAGACCGCAGGCGCTGCAGCAGGAGTCTGCTGAGCCTGGGGCAGATACCCCGCCTGTAGCAGCCCCAGTACGCCAAGCCTGGTCGCAGCGTCGGCGGCCAGGACTATAGGAGCGGGAGCGGCATCAGCAGGGGGCCGCACTACCACCAGGCGCTCCTGAGGTTGCCGCCCCCTGTCTACCAGCAGGGCTCGCCACCTGAGGCTGACACTTCATGTCGCCTCATGGATGCTGCGGCCCTGGACGTGGCAGATAACAAAGATGATGTGCAGCATGTGAGCAAGTTCATCAAAACACACAGCAAACTGAATAGTCTCCAGAAATATTTCTTGCATGATGATACCAATAAGGCCATGTCTAGAAATCGTACACATAGAGAAGCCAATTGAAATACAGTCTATGAGCATAATACACTTTGGAAGGCGTGGTAATGGAAAGTCTCAGAAAAACAAGTCCAGAACCTTTGCTTTAAGTTCAAAATGCTGGTACCACACAATATTAAGAGCTGCAAATACTAGCAGAGCACACAAGGCTTATGTGACACAGATGTGGCAGAACAATGGCAGAATTAGGAACACACAGCACAGGCAGCTTGTAACATGTAGGCTGAATAACAGAAAGCAGGTGTGGTTGCTGGACTTCAAACTGCAGATGCTGGAAAAGCCAGAGCGGATCAGCAGGAAGTGGAGCAAACAAGAAAACCAACAGGAAGGACGGAATTCAAACTGAATGCTCAAACAGGGCTAGACAGTAGACTAGGGTTTATGGCAGGGAAGAAGGATCTGATGAACAAGAGTGAAGCAGCGAACACCATCTTGGAAAAAAGCTAGGATGTACAAAAAAGTCAACAGAAGTTCCAGAGTCCTGATGATGAATTTATCATAGAATGACTTGCAGGATATTGGACTGCAAAGGACTGGGGTAAAGTAATTTTCTCTGATGAAACCCCTTTCTTTCTAAATGGGTGGTCAACCTAAATACTGATTTGATTTATATTTCTCATTTGTTAACACTTTTTTTAATTCTTGAGAGCATTCCTTCTTCACAGCAAAAACTTTGTGTATACAAATATTGTAAAAGAAGAATGCTGTGTAAAAGTAGATAGTTAATATTTTATATCTGGTCAAATCAATATTTTATATGACCACCCCTTGTCTTCAAAATAGCAAAACAACATCAGGCACTCAGGGATTTTGAAGGATTGACATAAACATATAAACTACCTTTTAACATCTTCAATACACAAAGTTGCCAATGCATATAGTTAGTAATCCATTAATATTAATAACATGGAAAACCTGGAGTAAAAAAAAAGGCAGATATTATATTTAAATACTAGATTATTACATGCGCCAACAAAGACTGCACCATTGCCTTCGGCTATCGGCAACCCCGTTATGCAATCACGGGGCGCCAACAAGTTGTCATGACAGCCAGGAGTCATCTGATGACCCTGTCACTGTGATAACGAAGTAACTGTGAGCGCTGGCTGAGAGCAGTTGATCACAGATCATTAGCATTTCTGTTTTTCAGAGAGATGCTGATGCATCCCTCTGAGCAGCAGAAGCAATTGGATAGTGCCAAGTTCAAGTACCTTAAAGGGACTAATGAAATCAATAAAATGAGCAAAAAAATGTTTTTAGAAATATGAAAAAATAAAAAACATGAAAGTTCATTGCACCCCCCTTTTGCCCAATAAAATTAAAACTATTAAAAAAATGAACATATTTAGTATCACCATGTTCATAAATGCTTGATCTATCAAAATATTAAATCAATTAACCTGATCAGTAAACTGTGTAAAGAGAAAAAAAAAGTTAAAATGTCAAAATGACTTTTTTTGGTTGCTGTAACATTGCAAAAAAATGCAATAACAGGCAATCAAACATCACATCTACCCGGAAATAATATAATTAAAAGCGTCAACTCAAGATGCAAAATAATAAGTCATCACATAGCCCCAGATCCCGAAAAATGAGAATGCTACGGGTCTCTAAAAATGGCAACAAAAGCACTTTTTTTTTCTTTACAAATTTCTGAATTTTTTTTCAACGCTTAGATAAAAGTAAAATTATACATGTTTGGTATCTATTAATTCATACTGACCTTGAAAATCATACTGCCACATCAGTTTTACCATATAGTGAACATGTTGAATAAAAAATCCCCCATCTGAGATGAATGTTTGTTCTCAGATAAATAAAGTAGTTTATTTTCTTCTTTAGTCCTCTCTGCTCGGTGTCCTGTCCGGTTGACTGAACAGAGGGGATCTCGATGCCTGAAAGGACGATGCTCTGACCTGATGTATGTTCTTTATGCAACCCGTCATACTGAGTGTCCTAAAATCTAGGACAGGTGCACACTAATTTAGATTGTTAAAATCATCACAGAGTGCATTAGATAAAGCATACCTTTTGGCTAAATAATACTATTAAGAAAAAATTGTAATATTTTAATGTGTATGATTTTATTTATTGATATTATAGCCATTCTCAGAAAACCCCTTTAAGGCTACGTTCACGCATTTGCGTACGCTTTTTGCCTCGTTTTTTGGCTGCGCATAAAAGCGTAACAACATATGCTGGGGCTTTCACACACTGCGCTTTCTTTACCCCAAAAAGCGCTAGTGATGTCACAGAAGGGAGGAAGTATTATTAATATACACTGCGAAGTCTAAATCAAACAAAGCCAAATGTATGTAAAATAAAAAAAGAATGATTACTTACCTCCGACGCCTTTTCCCGGTGTCTGGTGCCGAAAACAGGTGATGTGTGTCCTGCAAGAGCCTGCCGTGATGTCAGAGGGGGCGTTCCCGGCGCTGATTAGCCACTCGCGGACATGTGATATGTATCACATGACCGCGAGCAGCCAATCAGCGCCGGGAACGCCCCCTGACATCACGGCAGCACAAACTTCTAATTAAAGATGGGTGCAAAGAATCCTGTGAATTGCAATGTCCAATACAAAAACAGTATACTTCCCAAGAAAAAGAGGCTTGAAAAAGACCTGATACAGGTTGAAACGTTGCACCACATGGGGCTGCATTAAAACTGTCGTTTTGGATGAAACTTTGGAGTGCTGTCTGTTTTTCTTGGGAAGTATGTATACGTGTATATAAATGTGTGTGTCTGTGTATATATGTATATGTGTGTGTGTGTACAGTGTATATTTGTGTGTATATATGTGTGGGTGTGTACAGTATGTATATGTTTATATAAATATGTGTGTGTATATATGTGTGTGTGTGTGTATATATGTGTGTGTGTACAGTGTGTATATATGTGTGTGTCTGTGTATATATGTGTGTGCGGGTGTGTGTGTACATTGTGTATATGTGTATATAAATGTGTGTGTCTGTGTATACATGTGTGGGTGTATGTGTGTGTATATATGTGTGTATATGTGTCTGTGTGTGTGGCCTGTGCATGTGTTTGGCATTTATCTGTGTGTTGTGTGTGTGCGTGGATTGTGTGTCTGTGGCTTGTGTCTGTGTGTGTGGCTTGTGTCTCTGTGTGTGTGGCTTGTGTCTGTGTGTGTGGCATGTGTCTGTGGCATGTGTCTCTGTGTCTGTGGCATGTATCTCTGTGGCATGTGTTTCTGTGTCTGTGGCTTGTGTCTCTGTGTGTGTGGCTTGTGTCTCTGTGTGTGTGGCTTGTGTCTCTGTGTCTGTGTGTGTGGCTTGTGTCTGTGTGCGTGGCATGTGTCTGTGGCCAACCTGATAATGTAACAACTCACACAATGAGCTGAAGGGCTGCGACATCTTCCCATTAACAATAGTACTGAACTGTCAACACCTTTGGAAACATTTCTGCCTTGTTATGGAATACAAAGATTTCTGCAGCGTATCTCCCAGTATTCAAGTATAAGTTTTACTTCTGTGTATTTTAAGTGGTAGCACTTTATTCACCAGATAATATATCTCTCCCAGTGATTTACATTTTCTGCATTTGGTATTCGAAGTGCTATGATGAATCATCCTGGTAAGAGAGGCCATTTGTTACACTCCTCTATTTATTAGGATGCTATTGTTAATATCAAGTCTGCAAATGTAGAGTAACCTGGCAGTGAAAATTACATTCACATAGGATGACATTTTAATATAAAGACGATCTCGTATTCAAAACCTATGCTTATAACTAACTGCGGAATAATCATTCACACAAAGTGCTTATTGGCTGCAAATATGAAAAGATATATTAAAAATACTTTATTGCCTCTTGGTTTTTTCTGTTTACCAATGCAGTGATCTTATAGTTGAGATTCAGTAATGATAATGATGTTCTGTCTTTAATGTTTTTAATCTATTACCTATTATTCAAGAACACAGGAGTGGCCACAGCTCCTCCCATGTTACTAGTAGGGGATTTGTTAGGCTGCGTTCACACATTGCGTATTTTTGTGTGCTTTTTTACATGCGCTTTTCAAAGTACGCAATGTGTTTTGTGTCTGCCAACAAAGTGAACAAAATTCACTTTGCCGTGCAGACAGTGCATAAAAATATGCAGTGCTTTTTATGGCAGAAAGCGCAGTTGCGTAAAGAATTGAGATGTCAATTCTTTACGCAGCTGCTCCTGCGTTTTCAGGAAGAAACTGAGTATTATCTGACAGAATTGCAGGGGTGTCAATACTTTTGGCCACAACTGTATGTACCGTATATATATATATATATATATATATATATATATATATATATATGTTCAATTTATCATGATTTTTTTACTGGTTTAATGAATTCAGCTGACACTGATATTTGTGAACTATTACAACGTTGAAGTGCCGGTGAAGTATAGCTGCAACTTTATTACACACTGACAGTTCCACCATAATGCTTCAATTATGCCGAGTCTGATTTATAACATGCTAGTCTATTGGATTCAGAACCTATTATTGGTATATTCTGAGTCTGAATAATTAATGAGGCATATATATCTCTAAAAAAGAATCAATTTCTTTTCTCTCTCTTTCCCTTCTCTTTGTGAGCTACAACACAGTTAGATTTTACATATTATTTAGCTGGACATAAGATAATGGGGATTTCAACTAATTATCACATGATAGTGCCAGAGCCTGCACTGTAAATGTTGGCAAAAGGTACTACTTGGCACCAAGTACAATAGTGACACTAAATGATTACTATGGAAACAGGAGGGTCAGTGGATCCACTGGCCAGACAGTCTTGGGAAAGACCGCCTGGAGCCAGGGCTCATCTCACTGATAGCCCATACTAGTTCCTATGGGCAGAACAAACCTCATACAACACAGGGTGAGGGTACCAAGTTCTAGTAAAACTTTATTGGGTCATCAACAGTCAACAGCTTAAAGTACATTCCCATTAAGGATACAACATGTACAGAGTCTCATGCTTATGCTGACTTGTTGGGGATCAAAACCTCTGCAACTTCGGTGTTCCAGTGCCATCTACCCCAGCCAGCAGCACCTTGCTTTTGACAGAAAACCACTAAGAGGAGGTAGCAACAAGTTTTGGAAGCCAAAGGAGCACAGCCAACCAACTCAACCTGGATTCTCCAAATTAATTTGTGGGCTTAGTGTTGGGCAGGAAAGCAGGTCTGTAATCCACCTGAAACAATGGTCCCTAAGCTGAGATGCTGTAGAAATCACACCAATGACAGGAGCAGGTCTCTATTTATACCCCTCAGCTCCTATTTCAGGGCATTGTGTTCCACAGAATTGGTGGGAGATGGCTGTTTCCTCATTGGTCCTTAGTTCAATCCGAATGCATAATTGTCCTAATATTATTATTATTATTATTATTACCGTATATACTCGTGTATAAGCCGACCCGTGCATAAGCCGACCCCCCTACTTTTGCCCCAAAAATCTGGAAAAACCTATTGACTCGTGTATAAGCCGAGGGTGGACCTCAGCAGAGGTATACAGCCCCCAGCAGTGTGGTATACAGGCCCCCCCCAGTGGTATACAGGCCTCCCCAGTGGTAGTATACAGCAGCCCCAGTGGTCGTATACAGCAGCAGCCCCAGTGCTGTATACAGCAGCAGCCCCAGTAGTATATACAGCCCCAGTGGTAGTATACAGGCAGCCCCAGTAGTATATGCAGCCCCAGTGGTAGTATACAGGCAGCCCCAGTAGTATATACAGCAACCCCAGTGGTATACAGCAGCCTCCTCAGTGGTATATACAGACCCCACCAGTATATACAGCAGCCCCAGTGGTATATACAGAAGCCCCAGTGGTATATACAGCAGCCCCAGTGGTATATACAGCAGCCCCAGTGGTATATACAGCAGCCCCAGTGGTATATACAGCAGCCCCAGTGGTATATACAGCAGCCCCAGTGGTATACAGGCCTCAGCAGTATATACAGCAGCCCCCAGGGGTTATACAGCACCCCCCAGGGGTTATACAGCGGCCCCCAGGGGGTACCCAGCGGCCCCCAGGGGGTACCAACAGCCCCTGGGGGTACCCAGCAGCCCCCTGGGGGTACCCAGCAGCCCCCTGGGGGTACCAACAGCCCCCTGGGGGTACCAACAGCCCCCAGGGGGTACCCAGCAGCCCCCTGGGGGTACCAACAGCCCCCAGGGGTACCCAGCAGCCCCCTGGGGGTACCAACAGCCCCCTGGAGTACCAACAGCCCCCAGGGGGTACCCAGCAGCCCCCTGGGGGTACCAACAGCCCCCTGGGGTACCAAAAGCCCCCAGGGGGTACCCAGCAGCCCCCTGTGGGTACCAACAGCCCCCTGGGGTACCAACAGCCCCAGGGGGTACTAACAGCCCCCAGGGGGTACCCAGCAGCCCCCTGGGGGTACCAACAGCCCCCTGGGGGTACCAACAGCCCCCAGGGGGTACCCAGCAGCCCCCTGGGGGTACCAACAGCCCCCAGGGGGTACCAACAGCCCCCAGGGGGTACCCAGCAGCCCCCTGGGGGTACCAACAGCCCCCAGGGGGTACCAACAGCCCCCAGGGGGTACCCAGCAGCCCCCTGGGGGTACCAACAGCCCCCTGGGGGTACCAAGCAGCCCCCAGGGGGTACCCAGCAGCCCCCTGGGGGTACCAACAGCCCCCAAATGCTGGCACTCGGCCCCCTTGTAAGGCTTCCCCCCCCGCTGCTTATACATTACCATTCCGGTGTTCTGATCCGCGCCGCTCCTCGCTGCTTCTTCATGCTCCGTCCTCGCTGACTGCATCCGGGATCTCCATTCTCCGGCCGTCGCGCGATGACGTCATATCGCTGCGACAGCCGGAGATCCCCGGATGCAGCCAGCGAGGACGGAGCATGAAGAAGCACCGAGGAGCGGCGCGGATCAGAACACCGGAATGGTAATGTATAAGCAGCGATGGGGGGGGCCTTACAAGGGGGGGTGAGTGCCAGCTTTTGGGGGGAATATATGAACTGCTTCCCCCTGCGCTGATTGACAGGGGGAAGCAGTGCATATATAATGAGCGGCCCCACGTGATGGGGCCGCTCATACAGCAGCCTCCCCCCGCCTCCTCCAGCCTCCACAGCCCCGGCCCCACAGCCCCCACCACACGGGTCTACCGTATAGACCCGTGTATAAGCCGAGGGGGGGACTTTTCAGCCCAAATTTTGGGCTGAAAAACTCGGCTTATACACGAGTATATACGGTATTATTTATTTATAGAGCTCCATTGATTCCATGGTGCTGTACATGAGAAAGGGATACATACAAACAAGTTAAAAATACTATGAATAAACTAACAATGACAGACTGGTACAGAGAAGAGAGAGGACCCTGCCCTTGCAGGCTTACATTCTGCAGGGCAGTGGGGAGGGAGACAGTAGCTTGGGTCTTCTCGAGTGGTGGTGGAGCGTCGGGTCCAGTGGTGGTAGAGTGCAAGGTCCAGTGGTGGTGGAGCACCAAGTCCAGTGGTGGTGAGGTGGCACCATGGTCATTGGAGGCTGTAGGCTGTTCTAAAGAGATGGGTTTTCAGGTACCGCTTGAAGGTTCCGAGTGTAAGGGATAGTCAGATGTTTTGAGGTGCAGCATTCCAGAGGATAGGGGATACTCAGGCAAAGTCTTGCAGGCAGTTAGATGAGGAACATACAAGTGTGGGGGAAAGGAGGAGGTCTTGGGAGGATCAAAGATAATGAGTTACACTTAAATAGGGACAGACAAGGGCGCAATAGGGTCTTATCTTCTTATTAAATGGAAACTGCTCACCTTGTTCGGTTGTGTGCCCCACAACCGGTTAAATCGTTCATACAGCTGCTGCAGGACCCACTGTTCCACAAGGAACGACGTGCATAGATATCCAAAGGACTGAAGATGAGAAGTAGCCCACGCTGCTGTTTGCAAGGAAAAGCCAGAATCTTGTAAAAGGAAGGTGTTTATTCTACGCATTTTAAGGCTATCCAGGTCCTTCCTCAGGAACACACCACAAGAAACAAAGAAGATTACGAGTTGGATGATATCGGGAGATTAGTTCAAAGATATATGGGGGGGACAGATTGTGGACGGCTTTGTAAGTCAATGTTGGTAGTTTGAATTGGATATGTTGGGGAATTGGGAGCCAGTGGAGGGAGTTGCAGAAGGAGGAGCAACAAGGAGAGAAGTGAAATAGTCAGGCAGCAGAATTAAGGAAAGATTGGAGAGGTGCAAGAGTGTTAGCAGGGAGGCCACAGAGGAGGAGGTTGCAATAGTCTAAATGGGAGATGAGGGCGTGCACTAGTAGTTTAGTACATTGAGGGTTGAGGAAGGGACAGATTCTGGAAATATTTTTGAGTTGGAGGCAGCAGTAGGTGGCAAGAGCTTGAATGTGTGGTTTTAAGGATAAGGCAGAGTCAAGGATTACTCCGAGGCAGCGGACTTCAGGTACAGGGAAAAGTGTGATGTGATTTATTGTGATAGATAGATCAGGTAAGGGAGATGCGCGACATGGGGAAAGATGATGATTTCAGTTTTGTCTACATTTAGTTTAAGGAAGCAAGAGGAGAAGAAGGAGGGTATGGCTGATAGACACTCTGGGATTCTGGATAGCAGAGAGATGACGTCTGGGTTAGAGAAGTAGATCTGAGTGTCATCAGCGTACAGGTGGTACTGGAATCCATGGGACCTTATGAGTTGTCCTAGGCCAAGAGTATAAATGGAAAAAAGAAAGGGCCCCAAGACAGAGCCTTGAGGGACCCCAACAGAGAGGGGATTGGGTGAGGAAGTCGTGTTGGAGTGGGAGACACTAAATGTGTGGTTGGAAAGGTAGGAGGAGATCCAGGAGAGGACAGGTCAGTGATGATGAAGATGATCTTAATGATCAGTCTAGTACACTGCAGGGAGCTGATGCAATCCACAATCAGCAGGCAGCCCACAAATGATCAAACAAAAGGGGGTAATGGACAGTCTTGCATGAAACAATGGCTCATGCCCCTCGACCTGCAGAACAAAGGAACAGTACATATGGCATAAGTAAGAATTGTTCACCCACACAGAAGTGGCCAGATGCTTAGCTGTCAAATTATAATTTTTAATTTGTAAATAAAAGTAATGTTTTCATTCACATATTTATTTATCATTTCATGTTGGACAAGTTACCACACTTTAGCTACTTCTTTGGTCAGATTTCTAGTAATAAATAATAATTGGGTAATTACACGAAGAGTAAATTATTTCAAGGAAGGTTTTGTAAGTCAAAACTAATTCATTGCAGCTTTTCCTCCACTGCAAAAACAATTATCTAGGATGACGGCTAAATTAATTTAAATATAGTTTCCACGTTTCCAATTTGGAATTAAATCTGTCACTTTTGAGTGCTATTTGCAAATTGTTACTTTACTACGTAAACTAATCTAATTTCAAATGTCACTATGGAGAGCTTTATAAACTAACATGGTTCTTTTTTCATTTTCAATATGCCAAAACTGTTCACTGAATAATGATTATCAAACAAGAGTCTATTATTAATATTATTCTTCATTAGTTTTAAAGCACCATGTTCCATGGTTCTGTACATACAAAACACATACAGGTGCATCTCAATGACTTACAATGTCATCAAAAAAGTTGATATGTTTCAGTAATTCAATACAAAAAGTGAAACATATATATATTATATAGAGTCATTACAAACAGAGTGATCTATATCAAGTGTTTACTTCTGTTAATATTGATGATTATGGCTTAAAATCAATGAAAACCCAAAGGTCGTAATAAGTGATGAGCAAGTAGCGAAATATTGCTAATACCTGAACCGTGTTGACTAATAACTCAATGTTATATTCACCCTTTGATGTCTTGATTTTTAACTCTTCATTCTCCCTAATTTAATTTTCTGACATAAGATCTTTGGTCTTTTATTGGCTGTATGCTATAATCATCAACATTTACAGAAATAAACACTTGACAAATATCACTCTGTTTGGAATGCCTCTATATAATACATGTGCTTCACTTTTTGTATTAAATTACTGAAAACAAATAACTTTTTGATGATATTCTAATTCCTTGAGATGCACCTGTATATACAGTGGGTATAGAAAATATTCAGACCCCTTTAAATTTTTCACTCTTTGCTTCATTGCATCCATTTAATAAATTCAAAAAAGTTAATTTTTTTCTCATTAATGTACACTCTGCACGCCATCTTGACTGAAAAAAACAGAAATGTAGAAATTTTTGTAAATTTATTAAAAAAGAAAAACTGAAATATCACATGGTCATAAGTATTCAGACCCTTTGCGCAGACACTCATATTTAAGTCACATGATGTCCATTTCCTTGTGATCCTCCTTGAGATGGTTCTACTCCTTCATTGGTGTCCAGCTGTGTTTAATAAAACTGATAGGACTTGATTTGGGAAGGCAACAAGCTGTCTATATAAGACTCACAGCTCACAGTGCATGTCAGACAGAATGAGAATCATGAGGTCAATGGAACTGCCCAAGAAGGTCAGAGACAGAATTGTGGCATGGCACAGATATGGCCAAGGTTACAAAAGAATTTCTGCAGTACTCAAGGATTCTAAGAGCACAGTGGCCTCCATAATCTTTAAATGGAAGACGTTTGGGACCTCTAGAAGTTGTCATAGCCCTGGCTGTCCATCCAAACTGAGTAATCATGGGAGAAGAGCCTTAGTGAGAGAGGTAAAAAAGAACCCCATGATCACTGTGGCTGAGCTCCAGAGATGCAGCAGGGAGATGGGAGAAAGTTCCACAAAGTCAACTCACTGCAGCCCTCCACCAGTCAGGCCTTTATGGCAGAGTGGCCCAACAGAAGCCTCTCCTCAGAGCAAAACATATAAAAGCCCGCGTAAAGTTTGCAAAAAAAGATGCAGGACTCCCAGACTATGAGAAATAAGATACTGTGGTCTAATGAGACAAAAATAGAACTTTTTGGGGATAATTCTAAGTGGTATGTGTGGAGAAAACCAGGCACTGCTCATCACCTGCCCAATACAATCCCAACAGTGAAACATGGTGGTGGCAGCATCATGCTATGGGGGTGTTTTTCATCTGCAGGGACAGGATGACTGATTGCAATTGAAGGAAACATGAATGCGGCCAAGTACAGAGATATTCTCTTCTAGAGTAATCTGAACCTTAAACTCGGCCGAAGGTTCACCTTACAACAAGACAATAACCCTAAGCCCATAGCTAAAATAACAAAGGAGTACCTTCAGAACCACTCTGTAACCATTCTTGACTGGCCCAGCCAGAGCCTTGACCTAAACCCAATAAAGGATCTCTGGAGAGACCGGAAAATGGCTGTCCAGCAACGTTCACCATCCAACCTCACAGAACTGGAGAGGATCTGCGAGGAAGAATGGCAGAGGATCCCAAATCCAGGTGTGAAAAACTTGTTGCATTATTCCCAAGAAGACTCATGGCAGTACTAGCTCAAAAGGGTGCTTCTACTCAATACTAATCCAAGGGTCTGAATACTTATGACCATGTAATATTTCAGTTTTTCTTTAACAATATATTTGCAAAAATTCTATATTTCTGGGGGTTTTTTTCAGTCAAGATGGGGTGCAGACTGTACATTATTGAGAAAAAATGACCTTTCTTGAATTTACCAAGTGGCTGCAATGAAACAAAGAATGAATTAAAGGGGTCTAAATACATTCTGTACCTACTGTAAATTGCAGTAAAGAAACAATTAGTGGCATACTAATATACTGGTATAGAGGGAGAGAGGACCCTACACTCATGGGCTTACACTGTACAGCAGGGGTCTCAAACTCCAGGCCTCGAGGGCCGCACACAGTCCAGGTTTTCAGGATCTCCTTAGAATTTGACAGTTGGTCATTTGAATACCAACTGTCAAATGCTATGGAAAACATGAAAACCTGCACTGTGTGCGGCCCTCGAGGCCTGGAGTTTGAGACCCCTGCTGTAAAGGATAACAGGAAATGAGATAGTAGGTTGGGAGGATCTTCAGCAGCTTCAGTAATAGTTAGGTGGCAGTGGGGTCATTGCAGATTATAGGCTTTTGTGAAGATGAGTTTTCAGGTTACATTTCAATTACATGGTATTGCCTTGGGAGACAATTGGACATGTTGGCAGAGGAAATTGGGTGGAAAAAATACACGCGTGGAAGAGAGAAGGAGATCATTTGAGAACCAACCAGGGATTATGTGTGGGAAGATATCAAAAGATTAGTTTGGAGATGTGTAGTAGAAGAAGCAGGTTATGGATGGCTTTGTAGGTCACTATTAGCAATTTTAACTACATTTGTTGAGAAATTGGAAGCCAATGAAGAGATTAGTAGAGTGCATAGATGGAGGAGTATCAAGGGCAGAGGTGTATTATTCATGCAGTAGAGTTAAGCATATATTGTAAAGGTGGGAGAGTATTGGGAAGGAAACACAGGAGGGTATTGCAGTAGTCAAAGCAGAAGATGATGAAAATTTTGAAAATCAATGATCAGTCCTGGTGTAGAAAGAAGCAGATTTGTCTGATAAAATACCGTATATACCCGCGTATAAGCCGAGTTTTTCAGCCCAAAAATTGGGCTGAAAAGTCCCCCCCTCGGCTTATACGCGAGTCACTGTATACTGTACACACTGTATACAGTGTATACAGTATACAGGCCCGCCCCCATCAGTATACAGGCCCCCCTTGCTGCACAAACCTGTAAAGGAAGAGATTAGTATACTTATCACTGTCCCGCTGCCGCTGTCCCGCCGCCGTCATCGCGCTCCTCCGTCTTCATCCGTCTTCTTCCGGCTTCCTCCGGTCGGCGCAGGCAATGACATCATTGTCTGCGCGCCAGAGGAAGCCGGAAGATGCTGGATGAAGACAGAGGAGCGCGATGACGGCGGCGGGACAGCGGCAGTGGGACAGTGATAAGTATACTAATCTCTTCCTTTACAGGTTTGTGCACCAAGGGGGGGCCCTGTATACTGATGGGGGGGCTGTATACACCTCTGGGGCTGCTGTATACTACCTCTGGGGCTGCTGTATACACCACTGGGGCTGCTGTATATACCTCTGGGGCTTCTGTATACACCACTGGGGCTGCTGTATACTACCTCTGGGGCTGCTGTATACACCACTGGGGCTGCTGTATACTACCACTGGGGCTGCTGTATATACCTCTGGGGCTGTATATACCTCTGGGGCTGCTGTATACTATCTCTGGGGCTGCTGTATACTACCACTGGGGCTGCTGTATACTACCTCTGGGGCTGCTGTAAACTACCTCTGGGGCTGCTGTATACTACCACTGGGGCTGCTGTATACTACCACTGGGGCTGTATATACCTCTGGGGCTGCTGTATACTACCTCTAGGGCTGCTGTGTACTACCTCTGGGGCTGCTGTATATACCTCTGGGGCTGCTGTATACTAACCACTGGGGCTGCTGCTGTATATACCACTGGGGCTGCTGCTGTATAATACCACTGGGGCTTCTGTATATACCTCTGGGGCTGCTGTATACCACACTGCTGGGGGCTGTATACCTGTGCTGGGGTCCACCCTCGGCTTATACACGAGTCAATAGGTTTTCCCAGGTTTTGGGGGCAAAAGTAGGGGGGTCGGCTTATACACGAGTCGGCTTATACACGAGTATATACGGTAGATTATAAAGTTTAATTTGTACTATTAATTTATGAAATAAAAATGTAAATGACAGTTATCCTTTAAATATTAACTATATTCTCTAGTTCTGCTCTTTAATGGGTAGATTCATATGGGACTGAAGTAAGGCTGCTTTCACATCAGCGGTTTGCGCTGATCGCGGCAGTTGCGGTGAAAAAAACACAACTGCCGCGATTATCGCATAACGGCCGCACTTGCGGTTCACTTGTGGCAAGCCCCATGAAATGTCTATGGGGCTTGCGGCAGGTGCGGCAAGTGCAGTACAGTTGCGGTTTCAGCACTTGCGGCAGTTGTGGCAGCGAAAAAAACGCAGTATGCCACGTTTTTTTCGCGGCCGCACCTGCCGCAAGTGCCAAAACCGCACCTGCTGCACACTTACCACAAGCCCCATAGTCAATGCATGGGGCTTGCCGCAAGTGTGCCGCGACCGCAACCGTTATGCGGTAATCGCAGCAGTTGCGTTTTTTTCACCGCAACTGCCGCGATCAGCGCAAACCGCTGATGTGAAAGCAGCCTAAGATGGGACATGTTTCCTTACACTGTATTTAAATATTCAGTAGTGAGGTGTAATTGGAGTCTTGAAGTTGTGATGGTGGCATTGATCTACTTAGATTTTGAGGCAAACTGGTTGTATTTTTTTTTTGTTATCTGCAAAGGGGGTTATGTGCAGGGGTGACTAGGGTAGTGATTGACAGGGAGGGAAAGAAGAGATGCTTTTAGATTTAGTTCAATGGTGGTTAATATTTTTAGTTGGAATGTGAGGAGTTAACATGATAGATTATAGTGAGTAGATGTGTTTGATTTGATCAGGCATTATCTTCCAAACGTGGTCTGCCTCCTGGAAACTCATATAGTTAAAAAAGAAGACAGGTATTTAAGTAAAAAAATGGATTAGCCATATTTTTATTCATGTCACACAAAGATATTGATTTTACAAAAATTGCTAGCACAATAGGCAACAAGAGACATATTGCCTTATTGATGTGTTGAAGATAGTACTTCATTAGTCTTCATTTATCACCTTTTTTTCACGTTTAGTACTATGCAAATTATAAGAATTTACTAAAGACAAAAGTGGTTATCCACTTATTAAAGCAGGATATTTTAACCGTATTATGGAGAAGGGCATAAGATAGGAAAAGAAAAAATCTATTCTCGTCAAAACGTCATTAAGATTTTACTTTAGCATCATTATCTGCGGACCATGGCAGGATAGTTATTTAAAGGGTTATCAATCTGAGGGGGCAAGGTTATTCTAAGGCTGGCTGCACACTACGTTTTTGAAACAAACAGAACAGGATTATTTTCGCCCCCCATACATCCCTATGGGGCCGGATTGGCCCTATTTGGCCATCCGGTTTTGTGTGTTCAGTCCCGGATTCGTTTCTGTCATGTTTTTCACCGGTCCCAAGAACGATGCCTGCACCGTTTTTGGGCTCCGGTGACAAAACAGGACAAAAACGAATCCTGTCTGGTCTGGCACACTTAGCATGGGGGCCTATGGCACTGGATCCAGGAAACAACATAATTGTTTCCCAGATCCAGTTCCATGGTACAGAGCACGCGCAGAACAAGAGCACTGCTCTGTACCCATAGTGCATGTGTGTAATATAACTTTTGCAGTGTATCTACAGTATATACACTGCTAAAGTGATATTAAATAAAGGGATGGTTAAAAATAAAAAATAATAAATTCACACCTTTCCTGCGATTCCCGAGTGGCCCACGCTGAATACATCTCCCAGAAGTTCAAGGACCTTGCATAATGTCACTGTGAGTGGTGGGAAACCCAATCACATGACCGCATCAGCCCGGTTTAAGGATTTAACCCTGCACGCTGATACGGTCATGTGATCGGGTTACCCTGCCCCTCCCAGTGACATCATGCAAGGTCCTCAAACTGCCGGGAGATGTATTCAGCGTGGGCCACTCGGGAATCGCTGGAAAGGTTAGAGTTTAATATTTAATTATTATTTTTTATTTTTAACCATCCCTTTATTTAGTATCACTTTAGCAGTATATATAGATACACTGCTAAAGTGATATTACACAGCGCCGACAGCACTTGCCACAGGCTTGTCTCCCCGCTGCTCTTTCTGTGTCCGGATACCAGACAGACATCACAAAGCACTCACTGATCTCAGGGAGACCAGTCAAGGAAAACACTGTGGGCAGCCCCGTGTTTGAGACTCTTAATCGAGGCTCCACGCACTCGGATACCAGATAGGACACAGAAATGGCCAATCTGGTGATGTCCATTCCTGTTCGTTGGATTCTGCAAAAAACAAGATCCAAAGAACAGGAAAAAAACATAGTGTGAAGCCAGCCTTCGAGGTGGACATACCACTGGTGCAGTGGCGGATTATAATGAGGTCAATTGGGGCTGTAGCCCCAGGCCCAATGGTGTGGGGGGCCCACAGCCCAGGGCTAAATTGCCCTTTTATAATCCGCCACGGACCACGGCACCACCACACAACACACTGCACACTCTGCAGTGGTGCAGCATCGATCTGATGTTGACTGCTCCGCTCCGCCCAGTCCCCTTTCTTCCTCCCGCACCGATGACTTCGTACGTCATGACGTCACATGATGTACGAGTCTGACATGCAGAGGACGTTGGAAAGACAGCAAAGGCACACACACGGCCCGCCTACCTCCATAGAGGATCTGAGTGCCTGAGGGCTGAGGCAAGCTGCTGACGAGCGAGCTGCTGTGGCAGGTTGGCAGGCGGCAGCTGTGCTGATTGTGCTGAATCCTCTTGCTCCAGGAGGACCCAGAAGACTTTCCAGGCAGGCAGCTCATCTGGACTGAGGCTGAGCAGAGTCCTCTGTCCTGACTGAATCTGTCTGTATCACCCGCCGACCGCTGCCCACCACCTCCTGGGCCTGCATGAAGAGGAGAGAGGGACAGTCACCTAATGAGTGAGTGATATCTCCACTCTCCAGTCCTGACTCCTGCCCTGCTGCTGCAGCTGCTGCCAGTGGCTGTGCTCTGTGTGTGCACTGCCACTGCCAGTCAGACCTTCTGATGGCTGTTGCACAGCAGGGAGGACTATGTCTCAGTCAGTGTAAAAAAAGAATGTAACAAAGGCTCCTTTCACATCAACGTTTTTGTCCAGATCTGGACAAAAAAATGCATCTGCCGCATGTGCTGCCTAACGCCCGCCAAAACGAAGTGCAGCTGACCGCGTTTTTTTTCGCCGCAAATGCGGCAAGTACTGGAGCCGCGGCAATATCACACTTGCCGCACCTGCCGCAAGCCCCTAGACAATGCATGGGGCTTGCGCAAGTGCGACCGTTAGGCGGCAGATGCAGTAAATCTGCTGGATGTGCCACAATCAGCGAAAAACGCTGATGTGAAAGTGCCCTTAGCAGTCATTAAATGATTTGTGTACTAAGGTCCATTTCACATCAGGGTTTCTTTCTTTTTACCGCATCTGCCGCCTAACGACCACACTTGCGGCAAGCCCCATGCATTGTCTATGGGGCTTGCAGTCGGGTGCGGCAAGTGTGGCTCTGCAGATTCGGAACTTGTGGCAGTGAAAAAAAAAAAGCTGCTGACTGTGGTTTTTTTTACCGCCGTAACTGCCGGATCTGCCTTATCCGGCAGAACCGCACTTGCAGCACCCGACTGCAAGTCCCATGCAAGTCCCTTACTTGCTGCAAGTGTGCTGCAAGTGCAGACGTTAGGCAGAAGATGTGGTAAATCTGCTCGATCTGCCGCAATTTGAAAGAAACGCTGATGTGAAAGGGGCCTAACTAAGGCTGCTTTCACATCAGCGTTTAGCTAATGTTTGCGACCGATCCAGCAGGTGGCGCCGCACGTGCCGGATGGTCCGCCTAACAGCCGACTTGTGGCCCGGATGCGGCAAGCCCCATGCATTTTCTATGGGGCTTTCTGTCCGATGCGCAAGTGCGGTTCTACTCGGTGCGTGCGGCAGATACGGCACTTGCGGCCATGAAGACAAACTGCTGCAAGCGGTGTTTTTTTTTTCTCGACCGCAAGTGCCGTATCTGCCGCACCCGGCAGAACTGCCCTTGCCACACCAGACCGCTAGCCCCATAGACAATGCATGGGGCTTGCTGCATCCATGCCGCAAGTTGGCTGTTAGGCGGACGATCCGGCGCCACCTGCAAAAACGCTGATGTGATAGGGCAGTTAATCACTGGAGTGGTCATGGAGGGTGTGAGGAGACATTACTGGACAGAGTACTGTCTGTCTGTCCTGAAACTACATAGGGCAAATTTGCCCCATGTAAACTGTACCCCACCATCTTGGATAACACAGAAATATGTGACATGGCTCTACATGCTGTATCATGTGCCCCTATAAGTGGCTATCTTGCTTGGATCATGTATGTATGGAGTCCATACATACATGATTCAAGCAAAATGCGATCAACTGACTTATCGATGGTCGTAACTAAGCGTCACATGTAATTACGTCGTTTCGATGTTGTAGTCACTGATCCGGTGACGTTCCAATGATATCGTTAATGATATCGTAGCGTGTAACGGGGCCTTTAGGCTATGTGCTCATGGTCTGGAGGAGCTGTGTGTTGGACGCAGCTTCTCCGGACCTGAGTGAAGCCGTGGGTGGCCGCAGGGAGACTGCAGCCGCCCTGTACTCACCATGTGCGGTGGGTGCGGGGCGACTTTTCTCTGCAGTCACTCGATGGCAGCCGCTACCGACTCCACAGCATTAAATAAACATGCTGCGGAGGAGCGGAATGCGGGAAACACGCACCGTAGCTATCAAATCGCTGCGTTCAGGTTAAGCATAGTGAGGATGGGATTTTTTTAAATTCCTTCCACTATGCTACTACTGTACTACACAGCATTCTGGACGCAGCGGCAACACGCTGTGTCCAAAACACTGCATCTACTGATCGTGTGCACGCACCCGTACGGATTGTCTGACACGTGTGCTATCTGTGGATCCATGGATAGCACACGGACAGGCTGTCAGTGCATACTCACCTGCCTCCAGCGCCGCTGCTCCTCTCACTTTCAATCCACTGTTGGGCTCAGTGAAGTTAATTTTACATGAGCCCCAGAAGTGAGAGGAGCAGGCAGCGCTCGAGGTATGTGAGTATAAATTTCTTTCTTTTTACACTTTATACTTTTGGCCGTGGTCTGCGCACAGTGAACATCCGTGTGCAGCATGTTTTGGCCAAAAGCGGTCCTTGATGCCGGCAAAAAATGGACTCAGACCTGGGTCTGCTCCACACGGTGACACGGTCCAACCAATCCGAATAACGGATGTTTGAAGGGGACCATTGGGGATCATGTGTCCCCCATATGTCTGTGCCTCCGGCATGTATCGGCATGGACCATATACGTGCCGGAAGTACGGATGTGTGCAACAGACCCTGCGTTTTTATGCTGCATTTTCTGCACTAAAAACACGTCAATTGTTGGTGCTTTTTTGTCTTCCTAACTGAAGTGTAAACTGACTAGATCAATGGATGTTTGATAGGTTATAGTTTCACTCAGCAACTATTTTTCTGGAATAATCTATTTCACGTATATGATGACTCCTGTCACATGACCCATCAAATGACCCTTGTCACATGACCCCTATCACATGACCAGGGGGCCCACAAAGTCTAAACAGCCCTGGGCCCTGGAAACCCTTAATCCACCCCTGCACTGGTGTAACCGCATAGGAGCCTAATAAGTAAGTGGGCCACTTTCACCTCCTGATCAAGTGGTATTGTGCACTATGAAGAGCTACTGGACTGTAAAGAGCCCATGTATTATTCTTGCACAGAGGTTTTCTGTCTGTGTCAGTCCTTAGTTACGCTTGTTATAACTATTCAGGCAAGGTTTTCTCAAGGCTTGATATGCTTTTGATCACTTTGTCTACCTCTTAATATGTGCAGGAGCTAGCTTACAAACCTAGAGGACTTTTATATAATTCCCCAGTAGTGTATTTACGCAATAAAGTCACAAAAATCTGGTTTATATTTTGACGTTAACCCACATTCATTGAATTTGCTGACTGATACTGGATTTGTAGAAGCCAAAATTATTGAGTTCTTTGATTTGAAGATATCAATTGCTTCTCTTCAGCTTCTCTGAGACTTCGAAAGGTCTGTATTTGGGGCTTATCATTTAAACATATTATCGATACCAAAAGGAAGAAAATGATTTACACAACAAACTCATTTTGACTGAAAATAATTCTATGTTAACTTCTTCATATTTGAACAGTTCTATGCCAATTTGTTTACCTCTCAAGAACATTATAGTAGGGAAGAACTGATAGAATTTATTATGTCAGACATACAATATTCAACTCCATTGTCTAGCCAAAAAGATGTACTGGAAACCATAATTACCCTGTCAGAATTAGAACAGGCATTAAATGCCTCAGCTGCTTGGAAATCAACATGAATTGATGGCATACCTTTTCAATTGAAAAAAGAAGTTCCAAGGCACTTTCCATACCAAATGTCCAATTTTATTTACAGCATATTAAAATCATATAATAATAAGGATTAACAGTCCTTATGGGTTTCCAGCGGAATAACTGCCATTGCTCATAGGTACTCTGTACCATTCCTTTTTCAAGTCTTATTTTAATCATAGATTTTGAAATAGTACTAATTTCCACAATTTGATGTGTTTACAACAATGTTCCTGTGCTGAGATAATCTTATACAGTATGTATGTCCCTGCTGTGTACTGTGTAATGGCTGTGTCTGACCGTACAGGGACATAGTCTGATCATACCACATCTCCTGTGCAGAGATAATCTTATATATGTGCCCCTGCTATGTACTGTGTAATGTATGTGTCTGACCTTACAGGGACATGGTCTGATCATACCACATCTCCTGTGCTGAGATAATCTTATATATGTGCCCCTGATATATACTGTGTAATGGCTTTGTCAGACCGTACAGTGGCATGGTCTGGTCATAGCACATTTCCTAACAGTGGATAAAGTATAAAAGTATACAGATACACAGTATAGGATCAAAAATAATTATTTGAGCTAAAACATTTTTAAAAACCAGGCAGGGAAATGTTTTACCCAACAAAATGAATTGGCTATGATCTCATGCAGTAAAGTCTGTAAACTTTTTTACTTCCACCCCGGACGAAAAGATGTGGTATGATCAGATTATGTCTCTGTATGGAACCCACCCTCCACCTGTCCTTTGATCACTCTTCTTAAAGAGGCGAAAAACATGCTTAGGACAAATTCATGCCTCCCAATTTCATTTGTTTTGAAGGTATTGGCAAATGGTTTTGCAGTCATGCTAAGCTCATTACCATGAAAAACTGAGTGCAAAATTCCGCACAGAAAATCACACAAAAACTCTCTGTTGTGATAAAAAATCCAAGTTAGCAGCAAGTGCTGTCCAAAAAAGTATCAAAAACAAGGATTATGGTTTGTACGTTATTTGCAAAGAAGGTACAATTAGCTGCTTCACCAACGACACGGTAACCCTATTTGAAGCAGTCCCTAGCTGATATATTTAAAACCTGCTTATGTGTGACCATACCTCTAAACAGGACTCAGGCAGGACTTCATATGATATGGGCTGTCTGTGAAACTAGCTTTTGTGTGCAAAGCTCATAAGGGAGGGGCGGGGAACCTCCCTCTTCCTGCAGGGCAGGAATAATACAAGACGCAGATAAATATGAGCTGTGCACTCGGTGAACTCGTCTGCATAATCACGTCCATTCACCACCAAAACTGAACTATGAAAAACCGAGCGCAAAAATCCGCACAGAAAATCACACAAAAACTCTGTTGTGAGAAAAAATCCAAGTTAGCAGCAAGTGCTGCAATTTTGGCAGGTTGTTTTATAATCGTTAGTAGTTTGCGGTTAGAGAAGGCTGCGCCATTCTGTTTCTTGATGCTGGATTTTGACGGTGGCCTTCCTGGTTGGCTATTGATGGAAAATATAATGGTGGAGGTTACTTCATTGAACGGCTTAAATTTTATGCAAGCAGCCACAATGAAAGGTCAACATTAGAAGTATTTTGTCTGGTGCATTTCATTGTCAAGGAGGACCCTTCATGATTGATTTCTCTATCCTTTGCTGTTTGCACTGAGCATAAAACCTACAAGTCAACAAATTCAAATGCTGTACCTCTCTCATTCTTGAAGCCTTGCAAATCTTGTTGGATAGAGTAAGCAAATGGAGAACATGCTCAGGTTTTAAAGTCAACTGGAAGACATTTACACTTCTGCCTTTGTTTTCCTTGAAGGTTAAGAAAATTTGTCGAAAAATAAAATAATTGTACCAGGTGGATTTCTTTACTTGGCAATTTTAATCTCAAATAAGCATGAACAATAAAAGGCAGATAGGATTACCTTGTTTTACCCCTTCATGACCCAGCCTATTTTGGCCTTACTGACTTTGCCATTTTTTGCAATTCTAACCAGTGTCCCATTATGTTTAGGCACACAGGGGCTCTCCATACGTGACATGTTGTCTACTAACGATTTGAATGAAAAATTTGCTCCAATTGTTAGTGGACACCATATTGAGTTCCCCTGTGTGCCTAAACATTGGAGCTCCCCCACAAGTGACCCCATTTTGGAATGGGCAATGGGCCATGACAACATCGGGTTAACATGGTGATCGGATCATTGCCGATCACCGCCGGGGAGAGGTAAGTGACTGTGCACTCTCTCTCCCCAGACACTAAGTGCTGTGATCGTAAGATCACAGCATTTAGTGGGTGACTTAGAGCCAGAAACATGACAGCGGTGCAGGGCACCGCTGACTGCTTCAGCCCGCTGCTTCTCTGCAGCCCAATGTGTCTGCGTAGATATTGGGCTGAAGAGAAGGGTCTGACAGTGGGGAATAGCAGATCACTGTCCCCGCTGTCAGATCCTTCTCTGCAGCCCGATCTCCTTGCAGGGACATCAGGCTGCAGAGAAGCAGCGGGCGGAGGCAGGCGGTGGGCAGGCACAATGCCCTGCACTACCGCCATGATGCTTCCGATGATGGGTAGTGATCATCAGATCACTCCCGATCAGTGTAGAGGGGATGATCCCCGCCCCCTCCAGCGGTCCAGCCTATGGAAGTTGCTGTGACCGCCCCTTCTATAGCTGGAGACAGAATCTCGGTGAGTGACTGTTCAAACAGCCAATCAGCGCGATCCTGGGGGCAAAGTGGGGAATCCACTTCCCCTGACCTCAAGCCCCAATGCTCTGTCATAGGAATTACAGAGCACTGGGGCTTGATGGTGGTTACCACAGCAACGGTGTTGCGGTAACTGCCATGACGTTATACAACATCATGGGTCGGGAACGCACCAACTTTCATGACGTTGTACAATGTCAAAGGTCGGGAAGGGGTTACAATTATTTTATTTCCAAACATCCTTTATATTTTTAGCAACTCCCTAATCTGTCTGGGTGACAAATGATTAGATTAATCAAGACCACCTTAGTTCATGGACAAACATGTTGGGGTCATATGACTCTTTAAAAATACCTTCCCACCTGCTTGTTTTTCTACTGTTTCTGCCCTACTATGGCTCTATGAAGTCAGAGCTATCATGAGGGAAGTGTGAAGAAACAAGGAAAATAAGCAGGTGGGAAGGCGTATTTAAATGCTTAGCCCCGTCATGATGCACTGAGACCCTTTACTTGGTTTGAACAGTCAAACTGTGTTGACAAAGTCCCTTTAACTCAAGCATCTGGTGATGACTTGCCTTCATCATACCTAAGTGATCTGCAAAACTTTTAAAGGGGTTATTTGGGATGGTTATAAAATTAAAGTGCCTAAGCACTAACAGGCAGGTAGCTGCCACGTACTTGCCTGTTGTGCCCACCACCATTCACCGCTGTTCATCCCTGCCACAGAGCGGTAACAGACTGCTTCTGCCAGAGACAGCATGGCAGGATAAACAGAGCAGTGGTGGCTTGTCTGCTATGCTCTGTGGAAGGGGCGGGACAGCTGACCTGCTCATTGACATTCGGCTCTCCACTACCTGATTGGGGGAACCAGCTGTCAATCAGCGTGCTGTTGGCTCTGACGCCCATCTACAGAGGGGAGAAACCACCCCTCTGTAGATGTGACATTAGCAGAAGCAGCACAATAGCTGACAGAAGTGGTCTCAGACTACTCTGTGTTGGCGGTGAATGGCGTCGGGCACAACAGGCAGGTAGGTGGCGGCTACTTGCCTTTTAGTGCTTAAGCACTTTTTTGGGGGGGATAAATCCCGGATAACCCCTTTAAAAGGTAGAATGTTTTTTACATCATAGAATCAGGGCAATTAAATTGTCCAGAGCTTAGAAATTAACCATGCACTATGCTATTGATTAAAACATGGGAGAAGGACATGGGGTAATTTTCTGTATTTCTGCTTCTGTTTATTACTCTTCTTCTACAGGGAGTCATAACTTTTTTTATTTTTAAGTCCACATAACTGTATGAGAACTTATTTTTTGATTTTTTTCTCCCTATTATTTATCTACTTTCCAATGTATTTGGGTCAATAAAATTTTTTACAAACTTTGTAGGATTTTTTTCATTTAGTGTTTTTTGTGCTTCTTCATTAGTGACTTCAGAAGGCAATTTTTACCCTACTGTTACTGTAAGGTGCTATACACATTCAGGTTTAATCATGTTCTACTTAGGAATTTAATGCAATTTTTAATATCTAAACCAAGAGCAGACCATAAACCAGATTCTGTCTCTTCTTTTTTTTTTAACTGTGCTGTTTTTTACTTCAATAATGAATAAAAAAAGAGCCTTAAAACCTAATCAAAGCTTTTGGGCATTTATAATCTGTTTATAGCATCGTGCAGATTTAAGACACTTTCATGTAGTGCAATGAAAACATTTACTGCAAAATTCTGACAAAATGTATAAAACAAATGACAGCAATGTGTTGTGACTGCGCTTTTATTAACGAGCAACATATGTTTTTAAATTGGTAGGAGTAATTTATGTGAAAATTTGTACTTCACGATCATATAAATGAATTTCAAGTGTTGATAAGTTTTTCTTAAGGCTTTAATGCAGTTTATAAAGTTTTCAAAAAGTTTGCCTATAAATCTGAAGACTAGCTAAATGTGTACGGGCACCATTGTAAGAAGGTGATAGTCAGACATTATCGCAATTGAATGTTAACAAGCAAGCATTGATCCTGATGAGGCTGAAAGCGTTTTCAGCAGATGGAGCTTAATGTTGATTGACGCATTACTGTCAATAGGAATTTACCAGTCACAGCAGGAATCATTACTAAGCTAAAAGGGAGGCAGTAAACTTTTCAAACTATGATTAAAGATTTTAAACTTAAGAAATTAAAGATCTTTTTTGTTCTTAACAGCAGAGTGTAAAAAAAGTCAACCACCTCTCTTAAAACACCAGCCGAGCAATCAGCTGATCCCGCGCATAGAACATCAGGATCAATGAAGTAATTGAAAGATACATTTGCAAATGGTCAACAACATAAAACATAAACTTGCTGGGTCTGAGAAAATCCTAATCGTCTGTGTAATATAGTAGATAACTGGAATAATAATAAAAACTTGCATGTTTATAACCCACATGTGTCTAGCCTCTATATATTCTGTTAGTAAAATTTAAAAAAGGTGAGTTTTGGCAAGAAATGGATTGGTGGTCTATGGAACAACAGTACAGTAAAAAAGTGGGCTCATTTTATCTGTCTGAGATATCCTCTAGGTAAGAATCATTGGGTGATACACCATTGGGTAATAAATGCTTAGGGCCGCTTCACACTGTGGCGTGATCCGTCCGGGTCTATCCGGGAGGACCCAGACAGCCGCAGACCGGATCAGCACACAGGAGTGGGGGGCTAATATGCCCTCCGGTCCTGTGTGCAGCGCACGCACTTCCCGCTGCTGATAAGTCAGGACCAAGGGCGCCGCGGTTCTGACCTGTCAGCGGTTGCAGCTGCGTGCGCTGCACACAGGACCGCAGGGCATAATAGCCCCCCAGTTCTGTGTGCTGATCCGGTCCATGGCTGTCAGGGTCCTCCTGGACAGACCCGGACCGGATCACGCTGCAGTGTGAAGCGGCCCTTAGCCAATATTTGACCGTTGATTGGCTACCCAGGTATCTGTACAAGAAATTACTTTTTATGCTGTTATTCCTTGCTCTAAATTTTTTTTCTAATACAGTTAGTCTGCTAATGAGAATCACTGCTTGGAAACAGCAAAAGCAGCCATGTTAAAGGACCATGACGATGCCCCCATGATACTTTTAAATGGCAGAGCCTAGGTAAGTATAACTTTGGCAGCTGTAACAGGCATCTTTCAACTTTTATCTGAACTATGACTTTAAATACTGTATTCGTAATTCTAAAGGCCATACAAATTTCAAAGGAATGTGAAAACATGCTGATTTAGGATATATTAAAGGGGACTTTAACAGATAGCTCCTATAGTACTAATAGAGATGAGCAATTCAAATTCATCAACATTGCCACATTTTACCAAAAGATTTAACATGCGAGGAATAAATTTTAAATAATCGAACACTTGTAATTGCTTGTAAAGTACATGTGGCGGACAGGAGAGTGAGAGAGAGAGCGAGCACCTCACTGACTATAAGAGTGTACAATTTACAGACAAGAGAGGACTCTAATGCCCATAAGAGCTAACACTCTACAGGAGAGAGAGAAGACCCCACTGACTATAAGAGCTTACACTGTACCAAAGAGAGAGAGGACCCCACTGGCCATAAGAACTTACACTATACAGGAGAGAGAGGACCCTATAAGAGCTTACACTCCAGAGGAGAGAGAAAGGACTCCACTGACTATAAGAGCTTACACTATACAGGAGAAAGAGGACCGTATAAGAGCTTACACTCCAGAGGAGAGAGAAAGGACCCCATTGACTATAAGAGCTCATACTCTGCAGAGCTTACACTCTATAGAAGATATGGCTTCATTGGGAACCAATGATCTGTGATGCCTCAGGTACTGGCCACAATTGTACAAGGTATGATAATCTAAGATGCTATAGCTGCAGGGCATTATGAAGGAGGCCTATGCAGCAATGCAAAATGCTCCCTGATGTTTCCGCAGTGTGGGAATTGCCGCAGTGCAAGTTTTTTTTTTTTGCAAGCCGCGAATTGAATCTCAAAATGTTTAAATTTGCATTAAAATGATAATTTCCAAAAATTCAACTCAAAATCAATCCTCTGTGAATCAATCCACTCATTTCTGATGGTGGGTTTACACGCTAGGATATCCTGAATCCTTTAAACGTCACAGGTATGTGATCGTTCCAAAGATATCGCTTGTGTATCCTTGCGTGTAAATGAACGATATAGGATGAAAAGATCATTCGATCGTTCATCCAAGATTTGAGACCCTGATCTCAAATCTATCGTTCGTCGTCCAATTAACGTTGGTTCAAGAAGTAACATCGTTCAGTGTGACACCTTTATGAACGATTTTGTACAAAAATCTACTATTCCTGCCACTGTCATTTTAGAAAGTGTATTAAAAACATTTTCTGTGTGTGATTTTACATGTAAATCCGCTCCTGCAGCTCTGTGCTACATGTCAGTACAGAGCTGCAAGAGCGGGTATACAAAGCCGTGTGTTTAAGGGGTTAATGTTATTGAGCTACACGGCCCCAGAGAGTTCCCACACTCCCTGGAGCCATGTAGCCCAAAACCTTGGCAGCGCAGGGCTTAAATCATGTATTTAGCAGAAGCCGCACACTGTCGGCTCTGCTTGATTCATTCATTAAAAACGGGCGGTTATTAAACCGGCAGTTATTAAGCTGGTGTTTAATACGTAATAATACTGAGCTACATGGCCCCAGAGATTGGCCACACTCCCCTGGAGCCATGTAGCCCACAACATTGGCAGCTCATGGGTTAACCTAGCCACTTTGCAGAAGCCACACTCTGTCGGCTCTGCTAACATCCTGCAGTAAAAGCCGGCGGCTCCTGTCATTTGACAGTGCACAGTGAAAATTTACTGAATAGGGAATGCCAGTGCACCGCAGTTTCAATGTGTGCGGGCCATAGTTATTAGTGGTAAAGAACTCAGCACCTCGGAGAGCGACGGGTGCTGAACGCACTCAACATTAGAACCCTGGCCAACTCCCTATTCAGGAAGCTGTTTAGTAAATTTTCACGGCACACTGTCAAATGACAGGAGCCGCCGGCATTTACTGCAGGATTATAGCAGAGCCGACATAGTGCGGCTTCTGCAAAGTGGCTAGGTTAACCCCTGAGCTGACAATGTTTTGGGCTACATGGCTCCAGGGGAATGTGGCCACTCTTTGGGGCCATGTAGCTCAATAACATTAGCCTCTTAAACACCGGGTTTATATATCTGCTCCTGCAGCTATGTACTGACAGGTACCACAGAGCTGCAGGAGCGGCTTTACATGTAAAATAAATAAGGCTTTATAAAATAAAAGTTTATTAATGACTTTGGCATTCAATAATGTGCCAGTGCTGCTGTCACAGTGCTGGCACATTATTGTACCGCCATTGCTCTGCTGTTTGGACATAGGACAGAACATTTTCTGTCCGAATTTGGAGAGATGCCAAAGTTAACATCGTTAACGATATCCTTGTGTGAGACAACGCATGAACGATGTATACATATCGTTTGTACGATTTCAGACACGTGACTTTTCTAAGGATATCGTTAACGATATCCTTGTGTGTGAACCCACCATAATACTAATAAATATTGTAGCAATTTACAAAGGGACATATCCTTCAAATGGAATTGGACTAATTCTAATCATTTCAACCTCCCATATGTCATCTTCTTGGATCTTGGCAATTGAATGACTTGAATGAGATTTTGGAGCTTCCTATTTCTGATGTTAGTGCTCTGCAGGTTTTGCAATGATTCAATAGTTTAGTGTCAAGAAATATCGGGAACCCTTCCCAGTTGTTGTTGTACAGCTCAATCAGAATATTATTATTTTTGTTTGACATATTATTCCAAGTAATTAGGTTCACAATCACAGGCTGATTGTTGTTTATCCTCATATAACGAAGATAAAATTTAATGTATTCAATCTTATTATTATTTACATGTAAAATAAGATATTACTGTAGAGAAAGTATCTATTACCAGCAGTTAAAAAAAGATATGTCCATCAAAAGATAATGACAAATATGGGGGAACTGATCTGCCCTTAAGTGTACACATGCACTAAGAATAATTAGATTTAAAGCAGTATAAGCCTTGGCTGGCTTTTTTTTTCATTTGGAATACAATTTTATATTTTTACTTATTGTATGTTTATACTAGATATGTGTTTTTTTGTGAAAGTACTCAGTGACCATCATCGCTACAAAACAAGCTAGTAAATCCAGAATAAATAAATCTGTAAAGTTTTTCTTATCAATATTGCAGCATTTCAGAGTCAAACATATGTGACTGAGTTCATACTGCCAGTACCTGATACTTGCTGCCCGTGGATTGGGAAACATGTAGTATCAGCTGTCAGGTTCTCTTTTATTTTATAATGAATGTTCCATATGTAAATACAGATGTAGTAAGCCTTAACTTGTTAGATGGCAATGTATCACATTATGGCTAGGGTCACACATGCCAATCAGTTTTTTCCACTGGTTTTAATGACAGATCCGTTATTATAAGGCTGTTTTTTGAGCCTCCAGTGCAGCTATGCTTTTTTTGGACTTTGCCATTTTTTTCCCAAAAAATGCTAGCAAAAACGGATCCGTTAACAGATGGTGCCTTTTTTTAACGAATCCCATAGGGCCCCATGTTAAAAAAAACAGATCCTTTTTTTACTGCACCCAAAAAATGCTGCTTGCAGTATTTTTCAGGTCCTGTAAAAAAACACATAGCAGAGCAGTCACACTTCAGTCCAGGATCCGTTAACAACATCAGTTTTTGGACTTAGAATTGTAAAGTTGAAAAACTGATGCAAATAACGGATCCAGGGCTTATGTGTGACCCTAGGCAATCTGACAAATTATGAATTACTACATAATTACAGGACCAAAACCAGCATTAGTATATGAATACATCACCAAAATCATAATCAATGCATGAATACAGCAGCATTGCAACCAACATTACAAAAATACAGCATCACAACTGGCATCAGTACACAAATACCAAAACCACCATCAGTAGAGGAATACATCAGCAAGTTTTGTTCAGCAATCAGTTGCATTGTCAGGTCAGCCACGTATACAATAGTATAACTCCCAGTATATCCTTAAATACTGAAACAAGATACTGTGAGGTGTTGTAAACAGCCATCATCCACCTGGCAACCCAAAGATGGCTACCATGAACAGGCTTGAAACTATCAACTCTGTTTTCTAGATCTCAGGGGTTGCCTTCACCTTCACCCTTGAACCCCTATACAGGTATCTGGACTTAACAGGTACCCTTTGGCTGGGGTGATGGAGTTAGCTGCTGTTTTATGGCTCAAGCTGGCAGGAAAAATGGTCTGGTAGCTGTGTCAATACCAGTCACTGCAGAGTTAAAATTGTACGGCAGGAGAGTAGTAAAAAAACAAGCCGTGGTCAAAATCAGAAATGTCAAATGACAATGTCATCGTGTGCCGGAAATGCCTCCATTGTTCTAGTACATGAAAGATGTGAGTACATATGAATGCGTGGAGCTGGCATTTTATATATTCTCTGAGCTGTTTAACTACTGGCTTAGAGAATGGCGAATCCCTTTTCTGGGAGTGGCAAAATGCAGAATGCAGTTGTCCTGGATACACCTCTGATGGCAGTGTTAGGCAACCAATATGCCCTTCTTGCTGGCTGCGACCAGTGCAAATGCCACAACTGACCCTCTCCCAACCCCTGACCATGAAGAGAGCAAACATCTCTGACTATGCAAAGTCACACTCTGCACTGAAAATATGATAAAATACACATAGACATGAATTGATGCGATGATTTTCTCATTTACTACTTTACCTGAATTCCTATGAAAACACAACACACATTGATATATTGTAACAGCAGATGATATTCTTAGCTCTGTTGTATATTTTTAGTTTAACTCCTACATTAGCATATTCCATCTAGAGTCATTATAAAGTACAGAAAGCATTAATTAATTAAAGTGATCCCAATGAGCTTTTTTCCCTGTGCTCCATAGCTCTTAGTCATAATACTATATATAGCATTCCATTCATTGTGACTAAGGAGTACATTATTAGTCTTTTCATTTATTTTTAACTAGCCCCTGATAACCACAATTTAATAACACGTATTTGACATTTTAGCCAACATAAGACATATTACCCTCAGGAATACTGACAAAAATAGAAAGGCTATAACTCCAGCTATGAACAATTTACTAAAGTGATGAAAACATCACAATGACAAGTATCAAGAGCCACATTTTTTTTATTATTAATAATTTAAAAAGATGCACGATATTTAGATGCACAACATAGCTTGGGCTATTTTTGTTACAACCTAAACTTGCTTTACTTTTCTCCATAACTTTTCCCTGACCTGTCTGGTGTGTTCAATGGTTCTCATGAAGCTGTTTGATCCCTAGTGTTCTCAAACAAATCTTTCAGGCATTCATAGAAAATTTGTAGTTATATTGAGAATAAATTAAGCACAGGTGAACTCATTTTACTAACTAGGCAACTTCTGAAGGCAATTTTTGACTCAGGATTTTATTTAGGGGTATCAGACTACAAGGGACTGAATACAAATGAATATCACAATTTTCAGATTTATATATGAGAAAAACATACTTTAAAAGCCACCAAGGACTGAGCTGATCTAGAGACTAGTCAGTCAGGTGGGATCCAGCTGCTTTTAGTGAACAGCAGCCATAACCATGCCCCTGGTACTGACTGAAAGCTGGCTCTAATGCTGAGCCTGCTATCAGTCACTGCCAGCGGCACGGTTACAACCACTGTACACTATGCTCTGAGCGGTGACTGAAACCATGTAGGCCTACCCATATTACTGAAAGCCTGAGGCTGCCAGGAGGAATAAGGTTCATTTCATCTCAGCAGCGAAGATCTCTGTGCAGGTGCCAGTCATTTTGAGAATGTTAGTAACCTGAAGATTAATCCCATATCTGCAAGTTAATAGTGTTTTTTTAATACCGTATGGGTCATTCCATGTCAAGTGATCCAAAAATGAATATTTTTTTTTCCCTGACGTCCTCAGATTTTTAAAAAAATTTTTCTATCTGAAGAACAACTTTATCTAATTACAAAAAAAAAGTTTTGAATTTTTTTCTTTATCTGTTAATTTTTTACAGATTTTTAAAGTTTTAAAAAAGTGCGAATTTTGGCCTGGTATGGCTTTACATTTTCTATCATATCTCGGGCTAGAAATAAGATAGAGAAACAAAATAAACACCAATCTACTCAGAACTGTCCAGGCTTTCATCAGATATGTCACAAGAGGATATTTGTTAATATTTTACCCATGTGATCGCAAGCGCAAAAGTTTAAAACGCATTTCCGAAAAATCGGCGCGCTTTAAATATTTCAAAAACTGCCCATGTGTCTGCTATGCTCTTAGCCACATCTGTACCAAATTTCAAGTTGGGATCGCAATGGGATCATATTTTAACATATTTTACTAGTAAGAGCGTCAATGGGTCATTCCATATCAAGTGATCTAAATATGAATATTTTTTTTTACTTGACGTCTTTAGATTTTTTTTTTTTTTTTCCTTTATGAAGTACTACTTTAGTTAATTACAAATTAAAAGTTTGGAATTTTTTTCTTCATCAGTTAATTTTTTACAGATTTTTAAAGTTTAAAAAAAGGGTGAATTTTGGCCTGGTACGACTTTAAATTTATTTATCTCAGGCTAGAAATAAGATAATGAAGTGGGAGAGGCATCATTTTACTCAGAACGGTAACAGCTTTCATTTGAGATGTTACAAGACTATGTTTCTTTATATCAAATTCAAACTATTGACGGGCAATTGTGAAAAAATGACTGATTGTGTTCTTGGTGACTTTTGAATTGACACTATAATAGTTAAATATTTTGCACTTAGGTCCAATGAATGCGTCCATGGGGTCAAGCTGGGACAGAGTCATCACAAATTAGCCTTATTTGCAGATGACCTGCTACTTTACATCTCTCAGCCCCTGGTCTCCATCCCTTCGGTCTTAATGGAGTTTGAACGGTTCGGACAATTGAGCAACTTTAAAGTGAATTGCTCCAAAACCGAGGCACTCAATATTTCTTTGCCTGGAGAATTGGTTTCTCATCTATCTAAACAGTTCCCATTTAAATGGAAAGTAGAAGCCATTAAGTACTTGGGAGTCCTTATACCAAAAGATCTTAAACAAATATTCAATTTAAATTATCAACCCCTTTTGACTAACGCGGAATCGGCATTTACCTCCTATAGACAATTTAAGCTATCCTGGTTCGGGAGAATAAACGTAGTCAAGATGGATGTCTTGCCCCGACTCTTATATACTTTTCAGACAGTTCCTGTTCTATTGGATAGAGGTTTCCTCTCCAAAATGCAATCTATGATCCTTAGATTTGTCTGGGGGGGCAAGAGGTCCAGATTGCGAATGAATATCCTATCCTTGCCCGAGACCAGAGGAGGGGTTGGACTACCCAACATAGGAGCGTACTTTGAGGCTTCCTCTCTTGTTAGAGCTCTAGATTGGCATTATCATGCGTCCTCCAAGAAATGGGTAGGGGTGGAGCAAGAGGGTTTGGGGATTCCGCTGAAACACCTGCTTTGGATTTCCCCTAAAGACTCCACAGACCTAGTACCTTTGACAGACATGACCAGAAACACCTTGAAGGTATGGCACCTAGTGACGAAAACCCTCCGCTTAAACGACAGACTTAGCCCTTTGACTCCCCTTTTTTCCAACCCATCTTTCCCACCCAGATTTGACAGGCAGAGATTTTTATGTTGGCGGATTGTGGATGACACCCGAGTAGGACAGACTCTGTCCAGTGGTGGTTTGCCCCCGATGGCAGAGCTACAACTCAAAGAACCTACGAGACCTCTTAAGTGATTCGAATTTCTCCAATACAGAGCATACTTATATTCAGCTGACCACTCTTGCAGGGTAAGATTGACGCCCAACGTATTGGAGAGGTTATTCCAACTGGAGGCTCCACCGAGGCGCAAAATATCATTTCTATACCAGGCCTTAGGGTCCATGAGAGAGCAGGGCACCCTTTACTTCCAACGTGCTTGGGAGAGGGAATTGGGGTGTAGCATTTCAGAAGCTAATTGGCAGAAATGCTTTATATTTACTCACTCACTAGCTAGCGCTTGTTCTGCACAAGAAAGAAGCTATAAGCTGCTCACTAGATGGTACTTGTGCCCGACGACACTCCGGAACATGTTCCCTGGAACCCCTGATACCTGCTGGCGCTGTGGGGAAGAGAAGGGTACAATGATACACATTTGGTGGAGTTGTGGGGAAATCCGGCGGTTCTGGTCTGAGGTTTTCAATGCATACGCCCGGATAACAGGTAAACAAGCCGAATGCTGCCCAGAATCGGCAATGTTATCCATTTTTCCAGGTCCTATTGGGCTACAGAAGAGGGATATTCTCCGCTTTTGCATCTCGGCTGCTCGTGCTGTGATCCCGAGGTTCTGGAAATCAAGCCGGGCTCCATCTCTACTTGATTGGTTCAAAGAATTGATGGACACATATCGAATGGAGGAGCTCGCAGCTGATGCGTCGGGATCTCGGAACAAATTCTTAGGGATTTGGGTTGAATGGATTCTTTTTCACGACTCTGCAGAATTTAGGAGTATCTTTTCCAGCACAGATAATATGGCTCGACCTCTGGCTGATGGGGAGCCAGTGGGATGAGTACCCTTTCTCCTTCCCATACCTCACCCGTCCCCCCCCCCTCCTTTTTTTCTTTTTTTCTTACGTGGCTTTTCTTTCCCAGTATAACTTTTTCTAATGGTTTTTGTTTCTCTTCTCTCTCTCTCTTCTTTTCTATCTCTCTTTTCTTCCCATCTGATACATTCAGTCTAGGTATTTCCTTTCTACGCCTATACCTTCAGAATTCTAGTGAACATTAGACAGGTATCGAAAACTCTGAGCTGTGAGTAGATCATTAATATTTCGGCCCTCCTTTCCGGTACACCAGTCGATAGACTATTCCAACTAGGCCTCAACGGGTAATGACCCACTTACCTGGTCAACCTGTTAGAAGGGGCCAAGTAATAAAAATCATTCTGCTGGGGCTGCTTGTCCCCTTGACATCAGAACATCTCAAAACCCTGAGAAAGGTTGTATACTTGAGTGTTTGGAATTATATTTAGATTGTAGTATATATTGCACCAGAGATAAGCGCAAAAGTAAATTTGCAGCTTATCTTAAAGTTACTAATAACTTTGTGAATTCTCTTTTTGTATATTTTATATGTCTCAAGATTTTGTTAAAAGATTGAATGTATGTCTTTCATATGTTTTTTCAAAATTTAATAAAAATGAGATTAACCATAGTTAAATATTTTAAAATATGATCCCATCACGATCCCAACTTGAAATTTGGTACAGATGTGGCTAAGAGCATAAAAGACACATGGGCAGTTTTGGAAAATTTTTATTAAAATGTTTTTTTCGGAAATGCGTTTCAAAATGTTGCGTTTGCATTCGCATAGGTAAAAAATTAAAATTAACAAATATACTCTTGTGACATATCTGGTGAAAGCCTGGACAGTTCTGAGTAGAATGGTGTTTATTTTGTTTCTCTATCTTATTTCTAGCCCGAGATAAAAAAAATTTAAAGTCGTACCAGGCCAAAATTCACCCTTTTTTTAAACTTTAAAAATCTGTAAAAAATTAACTGATGAAGAAAAAAATTCCAAACTTTTAATTTGTAATTAACTAAAGTAGTACTTCATAAAGGAAAAAAAAAAAAAAAAATCTAAAGACGTCAGGTAAAAAAAAATATTCATATTTAGATCACTTGATATGGAATGACCCATTGACGCTATTAATAGTAAAATATGTTAAAATATGATCCCATTGCGATCCCAACTTGAAATTTGGTACAGATGTGGCTAAGAGCAAAGCAGACACATGGGCAGTTTTTGAAATATTTAAAGCGCGCCGATTTTTCGGAAATACGTTTTAAAGGTTTGCGCTTGCGATCACATGGGTAAAATATTAACAAAGATCCTCTTGTGACATATGTGGTGAAAGCCTGTATAGTTCTGAGTAGAATGGTGTTTATTTTGTCTCTCTATCTTATTCCTAGCCTTAGTTATGAGGAGAAACGTAAAGGCAGGCAACAGCGAAATTCACACTTTTTCCGAACTTTGAAAATCATTTAAAAAAAAAATAAATTTTTTAAAAAAATTTTCTCTTCACATTTTGCATTGTCTGACATGCTATTATCAAATAACAAAATCTCAATAGAATTAAAAATATAGAGGTAATAATCATTGGTTCACTTGACATGGAATGACCCGTATGAGAGATTCGTCTTTTTTATGTATCGAAGGTAGTTGCTCTAAATGGAATTTTTGCCCTGTTGCAGGAAAAATTTAGATTTGCCTCTACAGTATATACAGTTATTGGGAAGCAGTAAGCACAAAAGTACCGTATATACTCGTGTATAAGCCGACCCGTGTATAAGCTGACCCCCCTACTTTTGCCCCCAAAACCTGGGAAAACCTATTGACTCGTGTATAAGCCGAGGGTGGACCCCAGCACAGGTATACAGCCCCCAGCAGTGTGGTATACAGGCCCCCTCAGTGGTATACAGCAGCCTCCCCAGTGGTAGTATACAGCAGCCTCCCCAGTGGTAGTATACAGTAGCCTCCCCAGTGGTATATACAGCAGCCCCAGAGGGGTATACAGCAGCCCCAGAGCTGTATACAGCAGCCCCAGAGCTGTATACAGCAGCCCCAGAGGGTATACAGCAGCCCCAGAGGGGTATATAGCAGCCCCAGAGGGGTATACAGCAGCCCCAGAGCTGTATACAGCAGCCCCAGAGCTGTATACAGCAGCCCCAGAGGGGTATATAGCAGCCCCAGAGGGGTATATAGCAGCCCCAGAGGGGTATACAGCAGCCCCAGAGGGGTATACAGCAGCCCCAGAGGGGTATAGAGCAGCCCCAGAGGGGTATACAGCAGCCCCAGAGCTGTATACAGCAGCCCCAGAGGGGTATACAGCAGCCCCAGAGCTGTATACAGCAGCCCCAGAGCTGTATACAGCAGCCCCAGAGGGGTATACAGCAGCCCCAGAGGGGTATACAGCAGCCCCAGAGGGGTATACAGCAGCCCCAGAGCTGTATACAGCAGCCCCAGAGCTGTATACAGCAGCCCCAGAGGGGTATATAGCAGTCCCAGAGGGGTATACAGCAGCCCCAGAGCTGTATACAGCAGCCCCAGAGGGGTATACAGCAGCCCCAGAGGGGTATACAGCAGCCCCAGAGGGGTATACAGCAGCCCCAGAGCTGTATACAGCAGCCCCAGAGCTGTATACAGCAGCCCCAGAGGGGTATATAGCAGTCCCAGAGGGGTATACAGCAGCCCCAGAGCTGTATACAGCAGCCCCAGAGGGGTATACAGCAGCCCCAGAGGGGTATACAGCAGCCCCAGAGGGGTATATAGCAGCCCCAGAGGGGTATATAGCAGCCCCAGAGGGGTATACAGCAGCCCCAGAGGGGTATATAGCAGCCCCAGAGGGGTATATAGCAGCCCCAGAGGGGTATACAGCAGCCCCAGAGGGGTATATAGCAGCCCCAGAGGGGTATATAGCAGCCCCAGAGGGGTATACAGCAGCCCCAGAGGGGTATACAGCAGCCCCAGAGCTGTATACAGCAGCCCCAGAGGGGTATACAGCAGCCCCAGCCCCAGAGGGGTATATAGCAGCCCCAGAGGGTATATAGCAGCCCCAGAGGGGTATACAGCAGCCCCAGAGGGGTATACAGCAGCCCCAGAGGGGTATATAGCAGCCCCAGAGGGGTATACAGCAGCCCCAGAGCTGTATACAGCAGCCCCAGAGGGGTATACAGCAGCCCCAGCCCCAGAGGGGTATATAGCAGCCCCAGAGGGGTATACAGCAGCCCCAGAGGGGTATACAGCAGCCCCAGAGGGGTATTTAGCAGCCCCAGAGGGGTATACAGCAGCCCCCGCTGTATACAGCAGCCCCCGCTGTATACAGCGGTACCCGGCTGTATACAGCCCTCCCCCCTGGTATACCGGGCCCCCCCTGTGGCCACCTGTAAAGGAAGCGATGATTATACTTATCGGGTCGCTGTCGCCGACGCCGACGCCGCCGCTCTGTCACCGTCCGTCACCGCGCTCCTTCCCGTCTTCATGCTTCCTTCATCGGCGCACAGAAAATGACGTCATTTCCTGTGCGACGGTGAAGGAAGCATGAAGACCAGGAGGAGCGCGGTGACGGACGGTGACAGAGCGTCGGCGTCGGCGACAGCGACCCGATAAGTATAATCATCGTTTCCTTTACAGGTTGCCACAGGGGGGCCCGGTATACCACGGGGGGGCTGTATACAGCCGGGTATATATATATATATTTTTTTTATTATTACCGTATATACTCGTGTATAAGCCGAGGGGGGACTTTTCAGCACATTTTTTGTGCTGAAAAACTCGGCTTATACACGAGTATATACGGTAGTCAATTTGACAGCATGAGCGTTAATTGTTTTTATTTTATTAAAACAGACAAAAAAGATCATTTTTTAACATTATTGTAAAAGTTACAATTCAATATATTGGGCATTGGGTTTGGTTATTTGTTTTAAAAAAATCAGATTAATAATACAGACTGAGGTGAACATTAGGATTGTGTGACTGCTGCCAACAAGGATTACTAGTACTTCTACACTATCTGTACAGTGCCAATCTGGCTTTTCAACTGATTAGTACGGCTACATTCATACTATGCATTTTAGATCCATTTTTTTCTGGTGCGTTTCCCTCTCTTTTGCAGCTGGAAAACTGGATCAGCTTTTGAAAAAAACACATCAGAAACGGATCTTCCATTTTGGATCAATTTTGATCCCATTTTGCTGTGTTTTTTCTGGTGTATTTTTTTTTAGCCCATAGACAATGATTTCAATGGGAAAAGCAGATCAGAAAAAGGCAGCCATAATTGACATGCTCCTTTTTTTTGCACATCACTTTTCAAGACAAAAAATGCACCAGGTCAAGGAAGCTCAGATTGAACAGCAAAACCTAAAACCCATTGACTTTGCTGGGATTCGATTTAAGTGATGTGTTCACTGCATTTTCACTGCAAAAATGGATGAAAAAACTGAGCAAAAACGCAGTGCGAACATAACCTACAAGGAAAGTGTCATCAGAAAATTAGTTATTTCTTAAGTCAGTTTTTGTGTTCATTGTATTTTTAATACCATTTTGGCAATCTTTCTTTTTTAAATATCACAATTTTTACAAATCAGCTGTACATAGTGGTGTTACCTGTCAATGTAATCCTGCCTCTGCTGATAAGTGGTCTGCTGAAAACACCTCTTGAAAGGACAGGTGGTACGTATCTAAAAAAAAGTCCCAGAGGCCAGTGTGAAAACTGTAAGAGTACTAATTTTGCTTTTTAACCTCTTCCTGACCTGTAATGTTATGGAAAGTCATAGAAGTCAGTGACTTCCCGACCTGTGACGTTCCACAACATCATGGCAGGATCGAAGTACTGTTGCCACGGTAACCACCATGCACCTCGGTGTTCTGTAATTCTTATCACAGAACGCCAGGGCTTGATGTTGGGGGGGAATGAATTCCCCACCCTGCCCCCACAATTGCTGTGATTGGATGTTGAACAGCCAATCCCAGCAATCGTCACTCCAGCTATGGAAGGGGCTGTCATAGCCCCTTCCATAGAATGGAGCGCTGAAGGGGTGGGTATCGCCCCCTGCACACTGACAGGAGTGATCTGATGGGAGTGATCACTCCCATCAGCTGAAGCATGACGGTGGTGCAGGCCTGCATATGCCCACCTGCCTGTGCCACCCACCTGTGCCTGTGCCACCGCATGTGCCCACTCGCCGTCTGCCTATGCCTGCTACTCCACTACAGCCTGATCTCCCTGTATGGAGATCAGGCTGCAGTGAAGCAATCTGTGATTGCTGTGCCCTGGCTCTGTCACCCCCTAAGTGCTGTGATATTATGACCACAGCACTTAAGGACCAAGAGAGGGAGTGCACCGTCACTTAGCTCTCCCCGCGGTGAGAGACTCATCGTAATGTATTTACAATGAGCCGATCACCATGGCAACCTAACGTTGCCATGGCAATGGCCAGTCACCTGACCTAAGCCTCAGAGATCATGTGATCGCTGAGACTTGGGTTTGCCACAGTGATGGTGCATTGTATGGCAATGATCTGCCATACTGTGCACCATCACTATAATACCAGAGACTGCAACAAGAGATCAAGTGTCCCCTTGTTGTAGTCTCTGGAGTCATAGTGATGGTGCAGTGTATGGCAGATCATTCTCATACAGTGCACCATCCACCAGTGTAACCCCAGAGACTGCAGAAAGAGGACTGTTGATCCCTTGCTACAGTCTCTGGATGTAGCAGACGGGATCGAGCATCACGGGACCATTGTTGTTGACTACGTTGAAAGGCAAAATAAAGACGGAGTCTAAATTTGTGTTTGTGTTTTTTTTCTAATAAAAAGATTTTTCTCTGTGTGGTGTATTGTTTTACTATTTACTAGAGATTCCTAATGGGTGGGTCTAACATTGGCCCCACATTATGAATCTCGTGCTTAGTGCCAGCTGCCAATAAAAAAGTTGGCATTAACCTCTTATTACCCAGTTTGCCACTGGCACCATGGCATCTGGAAGAGTCTGGGCACAGCGCCAGAAAATGGCACTTCAATAAATGCACCATTTTCTGGGGCTGCAATTCACAAGATGGGGGGCCCAGAATGCTTGGACTCCATGCTGAGGATTCCAGCCTCCAATGCGTATTTTTACCTGGCTGGACCAAAAATACAGCGATAATCCACATCATTTTTTTTCTTTACAAGTAATTTCTATAAATAAAAAAAATGATGTCAGGCTTCACTGTATTTTTGGTTGACAGCCAGGTACAACTAGGCAGCTGGGAGTGGGTGGCAGACCATAGCTGGCAAGTTGCACTTGGCTGGTAACCAAAAATACGGCCCATTTCCTTTTTTTTTTATTTATGTCTACAACTAATAAAAGACGTGTAGCTTCGCCATATTTTTGTTTGCCAGCCAGGTACAACTTGTAAGCTGGGGGATGGAATACTCAGCGTGGACAGGCCCAAACATTCTCACCGCTGCCTCCGCCGGCGCCGGCTGCAGACTCGCTCCCCGAGTCTCTGCTGCTTTTTCCGTAGATTCCCAAACACTGACAGAAGCAGTGAATAAATTAACTTCCGTCACTGCTCGGGAATCTCCGGAGCATAGCCAGTCTGGCTGACAGCAGAGTTCAGCTCAGGTCATAATGACCTGAGTTGAACCCTGACTGTTTAGTCAGTTCTCAGCTCTGCTACATCCCTGTCTGTCTAAACACAGACAGGGATGTAGCAGAGCTGAGATTGTGTTTTGGACTATGTCGGACGGAAGAGGATTTTTTTAATTAAAGATGGAGTCCCTAATGGCTTTTTTTTTTTATTTCTAATAAAAAAAAATTCTCTGTGTTGTGTTTTTTTTTAAAACAATTTAATATTGGCGTGACCGCCATAAATTTCGGGCTTAGGGCCAGCTTCGTATTATCCTCTTTATTACCCAGTGAGCCACCGCACCAGGGCCACTGGAAGAGCGGGGTTCAGCGCCAGAGGATGGCGCTTCAATGAACGCGCCATCTTCTGGGGCGGCTGCGGGCTGCAATTTGCAGCAGGGGGTGCCCAGAAAGCTTGGGTCTCCCTGCGCTGCGGATTCCAGCCCCCAGCTGCTTAGCTGTACCTGGCTAGACATAGAAATTGCGCGGAGCCCACGCATTTTTTTTTTATTATTTCATGAAATAATTAAAAAAAAGGGCTCCCCTATATTCTTGTGTCTGGCCTGCTTGATCCGGCTGGTTCCAGAAATACGGCGAAGCCCACGTCATTTTTTTTCTGAAAAATCAATAAAACAATCCTAAAAAAGGGACTGCATCTTTATTAACCCCTCGCCCATGGTCCAGGGGTTAATAAAGATGCAGTCCCTTTTATTTATATTGTTTTATGGATTTGTCAGAAAAAAATTTGACGTGGGATTCGCCATATTTCTGTAACCAGCCGAATCCAGCAGGCAGCGACGGGCTGCCCCCAACCCCCAGGTGCCTATTTGTACCTGGCCAGACACAAGAATATATGGGAGCCCTTTTTTTAATTATTTCATGAATTTCATGAAATAATTAAAAAAAAATGCGTCGGGCTCTGCGCAATTTCTATTTCTAGCCAGGTACAGCTAAGCAGCTGGGGTATGGAATCTGCAGGGCAGGGAGACCCAAGCTTTCTGGGCACCCCCCGCTGCAAATTGCAGCCCGCAGCCACCCCAGAAGATGGCGCTTTCATTGAAGCGCCATCCTCTGGCGCTGAACCCCGCTCTTCCAGTGGCCCTGGTGCGGTGGCTCACTGGGTAATAAAGAGGTTAGGGCCAGCTTTGTATTATCAGCTGGCCCTAAGCCCGAAATTTATGGCGGTCACGCCAATATTAGACATGACCGCCATGAATTTCTATTAAATTGTTTTAAAAAAAACACAACACAGAGAAAAATTTTTTTCATTAGAAATAAAAAAAACCCCATTAGGGACTGCATCTTTATTTAAAAAAATCCTCTTCCGTCCGACGTAGTCCAAAACGCGATGTCCTCTCTGCTACATCCCTGTGCATAGATATAGATGTCTATGCACAGGGAGTGAGCAGACTGAGAACAATCTCAGCACTGCTACATCTCTGTGTACAGACATAGATGTTTGTACACAGGGAGAGCAGGCGGGCTCTAGGACCCCGGAGCTGCGGCAGCCCGCAGGACCCGGAGCCCAGCAGAGAGCAGGCAGCCGGAAGAGAGGTAAGGAGAATTTCTCCCCCCTTCCTTCCTCCGCTCCCTGCTCGCTCGGGGGGGGGGGAACCGGACTCGATACTGTGCGAGTAATCCCTGCGATTACTCGCACAGTAACGAGTCGGGCGAATCCCTTACTACTCGGCGAGTACCGAGTAGTAACGAGTAGATTCGCCCATCCCTAAACACTCAGAAAGAAATAATTTTATTAGAAAAAAACAAACATATCTCAACTCCATCTATATTACTCCCACATAACCCTCCACGATCCTTCATCCAGAGTCTGTAGGGAGAGAACAAGTGTCCTCTCCCTACAGAGTCTGCTATCACACTGACCGCAGGAACTCAGTGAGTGACGTCACCCACGGCAGTCAGAAACTGCCATAGGGGAGTGGTGATGTCACTCACTAAGTCACCATGGCTCCCTGTGGCAGTGAACTCAAAATGTTGTCACTTGTGGGGTCTTTCCACTGTTTAGGCACACAACAGACTATGCCATCAAAATATGTGTTCCAAAATGTTACTCCCTCTCTTTAGAGCCCTTCCATGTGCCCAAACATTTATTTTCCGCCACATATGAGGTATCAGTATACTCCGGAGAAATTGTCCAACAAATTTTAGGATCCATTTTATCCTGTTGCCCATGTGAAAATAAAAACTTTAGGCTAAAAGAACATTTTTGTGGAAAAAAAAAAGTACTTTTTCACTTTCATGGATCAATGTATGAAGCACCTTGGGGTTCAAAGTGGTCATTATGCATCTAGATAAGTTCCTTGGGGGGTCTAATTTCCAAAATGGGGTCACTTGTGGGGAAGCTCCACTGTTTAGGCACACAGGGGCTCTCCATACGCCACATGGTGTCCGCTAACGCTTGCAGCTAATTTTCTGGTTGAAACTTCAAATGTTGCTCCTTCCCTTCTCAGCCCTGCTGTGCGATAATTAGTGGTTTTCCGCCACATATGAGGTATCGTTGTACTCAGGAGAAATTGCCCAACAAAATTTAGTATCTATTTTATCCTGTTGCCCATGTAAAAATGAAAAAAAATTAGGCTAAATGAATATTTTTGTGGAAAAAAAAAGTACTTTTTCACATTTACGTCTCAATATATGAAACACCTGGGGGTTTTAAAATACTCACCATGCAACTAGATACGTTCCTTGGGGGGCCCTATTTCCAAAATGGGGTCACTTGTGAGGGTTTTAAAGTGTTTAGGCATATCAGGGGCTTTCCAAACACAATATAGTGTCTGCTAATGTTTGCAGCTAATTTTCCATTCAAAAAGTCAAATTTCACCTTTGTAAAAATGCAATAATTCCACTAGATATCAAAAGGTGAATATAATATTGATTTATTAGTCAATGCGTTTGAGGGCTCCATTGTCCCTTCCTCAGTACAAATCAATATCATATTGCCATGTTTCAGGGAGGCCTGAAACTGACTAATAAATGAATATTATATTCACCCTTTGATGTCTTGTGGAATATGGCAACACGGTTTGTAACCCTTCATCCTCCCTACTTTACTTTTCTGAGATAATGACCTTTGGGTTTTCATTGGTTGTAAGCCATAATCATCAACATTAACCGAAATAAACACCTGAAATAGATCGCTCTGTTTGTAATGACTCTATATAATATATGCGTTTCCCTTTTTGCATTGAATTACTGAAAAACAATAATTTTTTAACATTATTCTAATTCATTGAGATGCTCCTGTACTAGGGAATTTTCTGACAACACATTCCCTTTATGTCTATTTGCAGGAATACAGCTTGTTGTAACCACAATTTGACAACACATCCTTAACAGCAAGTCTTAGATTTTTAGCTAAGAGCAGATTTGTTTGCCTGTAGAGTAGATAAGTCGCAAAGACTTGTATTTAAAGGGAGTAACCCTTAAAGAACAGCTTAATTTCCATTTCTTTTTACTATAACATCCGGACGCATTTATTTGATAACATTTCCCTATAAAATCACCTTGCACATTCACATATTACCTTGATGTTCCATTATGTGGAGATTGGAGAGGTATTTTTCAAAAGGAATCTCAATTTACAACTTCGAGTTGTTGAAGGTGCCCTTGAGTCTTTAGTAAATCTACTCTCTTCACTATTTATTTGGCGTTACACTATTTTCTAGTTTATTATATTTGCAAATGATGCCTCTGCTAGAATGATTCTGCATACAGCTAAGGCATTCTGCCATACAAGCCTTCATTTTTTACTTCTCATTCCAGTCTTATCATCCAAAGATATGAAGCGAATAACATCTTGATCTGAATTCTCCAATCTCAGTAGGTGTCTGGAAGGTTCTCCACTGTGGCAAACTGCAGGCACTGGATGCTGCATACAAAAGACCGGGGCGGCTTTGAATTTACTATTATACATTCCGATGGCACAGCAATTTTCTGTGAGATCAATGGATGCAAAATGAAAGGAAATATAATGCTAACATTTGTATGGATGTCAGAGTACTATGCCAATTGTTACAAGTCTTAGTTTTTTAACCTACAGCTCATGTATTTATGTTCATTTTTATAAACATGAATATCTACTATATCAATAAAAAGACTAACTCTAAGTATTCACTAGAAATACACCAGCATGGCATTCTGTACAGTAGAAGCCAAAGGCTTGGACACGCCTAACTATGCATCTTGTGATCTTAAAAATCACCGTAATACCATCTAAATGACTAAAAATTGTTACAAATTTACATAATATGGATGAAAATTACACATGTAACAAATTCAAACAAGAAATGGGTGTACTGGGACACTGTCAGTGGCCACCTAGCCAGTATGTAAAACTGGCTACCATGAAAGGCTTAATACTATTGTTAGCTACTTCATTTACAAGATCCTAGAGTTTGGCCTGGCCTTTACTCATTAACTCCTGCACAAAGATCTGATCTTACAGAGTGGGGGGGGCCACAAAGTCATTTTCTGGTTGATGGTGCAGACTGCCAGGGGTGGACAGGTAGCTGGGTCAATACCAAAACAAGGTAAAATGAGAAGAAGGAACAACAAGTAAAGTAAAACAGTACATAGGTAGAGGTCAGAACAAGGAACCAATAGGAGAAGAAGAAGAAAGAAAAGGAGGAGAAGAAGCAGAAAACCAGAGGTAGAATTAACTATATTTGGAACTTACCAGCAGTAAGCTGGGAGCTTTAGTAGTGTCTGGTGCTGCCCAGATGGCCCAAGCAGAGTACTGATTACTCTAGTTGGACAGCATGCACAGATATAAAGCAAGGATGGATGGCACTACAGGTCTCAATCACCCAGTGTTTCTTGTTTCCTGCCTCACCAACACCGGTAGAGGGAGCACACCTCACTGAAGCTCCCTGGGCATCATTTAACTACAAATCATGGATTTTGAAGTCCAGTGTGACAGCCTGCGAGTCCACTCAATAATGTAAATGATGGATGTCTTTCCTGTACAGTAGATGATTGATCTGGATAATACAAAGCACTATATATTCCTTGACTGAACTTTAGAGTACCTGTCCACATGGTATACTACACGTATACAAGATAATACAGACCCTTTGTGGATTCCTTGGTGGACCACACTGTAGCGTACATTACTACAGAGAGATTACATAGTAACATAGTTTTGAAGGTTGAAGGTAAACTTTGAGTCCATCTAGTTCAACCCATAGCCTAACATGTTGATCCAGAGGAAGGCAAAAAAAAAACCATGTGGCAACACTAAGCTCCACATTGGGGAAAAAATTCCTTCCTGACTCCAGGTACGGCAATCAGACTAATTCCCTGGATCAACGCCCTATCAAAGAATCTAGAATATATAACTGGTAATATTATAGTTTTCAAGAAAGCCATCCAGGCCCTTCTTAAGTGCTTATTAAGATGGGATTCACTGTCCAATTGTACCAAATATATGTTCTATCCTTTCCTGCGCCCCTGATGAACCCCACAAGACTAGATTAGTATGGGGGAAACACATCAGGTGGTTGGACTAATTGACTCCCTGAAGACTAATAAGTACCAAAGGAAACCTCTCTTAGTCTTCAGAGAAAGTGCTCCGTGGACTAATTCATGAGCTGGGCACATTACCTCACACGACGTTGATTATTGACCATTAAATTCTCGGTGGAAAAGGGTATTTACATATCCCACACCTTAGGTCCATTATCAATTACATCAATCTTAGACTTTGATTCTGGTCTCGCTCACTTTGTGAAAGCACTAGAAATAATCACTGTGGAACATATAATATTCTCTGCAATCACTGGGTGTTGTCGTGTATATAAAGTGAAGGTTTCATGTCATAATAGGACGATATTGATGGTGCACTTAGGGTGAATAGGTTCCTATCTTTCATCAGGACTAAGCTGCACTGTTAGTGAGTGTAGGGCTAGCCGTTGCCCAGCGAGAGCGTCACCTAAAAAACGACACTATAGGACGCCGACCTCTGTTGTTAGGAAGGGTAAAGGTCGTAGGGCTAATTCCCCCTCTTCCTTATTTACACTAATTGATATATAAGTATATTCTCTTGATTAATAACACTTTTGCTGTATATATTGTTAAAGCTTTTCAAAAACACAATTTAGGAGTTTTATGTATTAGTTTCTAGATTTCTTAAATAAAATCTTCACTGAATTAAAGATGCAGTAATATTTAACATTAAAGAAGCTTTCCCACACACAAAGTTAACTATTAATTATGTTAATCAATAGATCTTGAATAATAATAATTTCCACATTTGGAGTGTTTAATAAATTTGTCCTATGCTAAAATAATCTTGTATAGTTCCCTGCTATGTACTGTGTAATGGATGTGTCTGACCGTACAGGAACATGGTCTGATTATACCACATCTCCTGTGCTGAGATAATCTTATAAATGTGTCCCTGCTATGTACTGGTGTAATGGATGTGTTTGACCGTACAGGGACATGGTCTGATCATATCACAACTTCTGTGCTGAGATAATCTTATATATGTGTCCATGCTATGTACTGTGTAATGGATGTGTTTGACTGTACAGAGACATGGTCTGATCATACCACATCTCCTGTGCTGAGATAATCTTATATATGTTTCCCTGCTATGTACTGTGTAATGGATGTGTCTTACTGTACAGGGACATGGTCTGATTATACCACATCTCCTGTGCTGATATAATCTTATATACGTGTCCCAGCTATGTACTGTGCAATGGAGTGTGTCTGACCGTACAGAGACATAGTCTAATCATACTACATTTCCTGTGTTGAGATAATCTTATATATGTGTCCCTGTTATGTACTGTGAAATGGATGTGTCTGACCGTACAGGGACATGGTTTGATCATACCACATCATCCATTACACAGTACATAGGAGGGACACATATATAAGATTATCTCAGCACAGGAGATGTGGTATGATCAGATCATGTACCTGTACAGTCAGACACATCCATTACACAGTACATAGCAGGGACACATATATAAGATTATCTCAGCACAGGAGATATGGTATGATCAGATCATGTACCTGTACAGTCAGACACATCCATTACACAGTACATAGCAGGGACACATATATAAGATTATCTCAGCACAGGAGATGTGGCATGATCAGATCATATACCTGCACAGTCAGACACATCCATTACACAGTACATAGCAGGGACACATATATAAGATTATCTCAGCACAGGAGATGTGATATGATCAGACCATGTTCCTGTACGGTCAGACACATTCATTACACAGTACATAGCTGGGCACAGTATAAGATTATCTCAGCACAGGAAATGTGGTATAATTAAACCATGTCCCTGTATGGTCACACACATCCATTACACATACATAGCAGGGCACAGGTATAAGATTATCTCACCATGGGAACATTTTTGTTAAACACATCCAATTGTGGAAATTATTATTATTACAAGATCTATTGATTAAAATGAATTTTAAAATAAGCTTTTTTTCATGGGAAAACCTCTTGAACTGTTCATTCAAGGGTAGAAAATGTTAATGGCTGAATTGAAATGAGATACCACTGTTAATTCAAGAGATCAAATAGAAGGACTGAGATGAACTGAATTTAGTTGGACTGAACAGTGATGGAAAAACAACCAAGTATCTAGTATACTTGGGATATGAAGAAGATTATAAAACCAAACTACTTATTTCAAATAATCTTATATAATATTGCAAGTAAGAGATAGTAAAGTATACAGTGTATATCAAAATATCTTTACTGTTTTATGCACTCTATTATATCTACAAGTTCTTAGTAGTCCTATTGATTTGCTTCATTTGAGATAATATATCTTGGAACTAATCAAGCCAGAATTCCAGTGCAAATTATGCCAAAAACTCTTTTCATGACTTGGCCCAAAACTTAGGTATTTTAGACACTTTTTGCTCCTTGTTTGACCATGGATGTGGCTTGTATAAAAGAGTTAGCAGAAAGCAGCATGGTCTACCTATAACATTGTGCATTACAAAAATAAAAAAACTTGGAGCAAATTTTTGGCGGAAGGTAAGTCAACTAAAATGTGGTGTATACTTAGACTAGACAGCCTAAAAATACACCCATAGTATAACAACTAGCTAATTCTCGTCTATTATAGGACTGTCTAGTCTAAATATGTTCTCTTTAAGGTATGTCCACTCACAAATGAGCATCAGCATGAGCAGTGATTAACAGCATACAAGACATAAGTGTACCCTACTACTAGAGGAGCAGAGCCATATCTTATTACTTAGGATAGAATCAATGAGAAGAGAATGATGGATGAAATACTGGGTGGCATCATTTAGATTTGGCAATAAACTTTGACCCACTAATGTGTTGTAAACCTTTTTTTTCCTGGTTTTATTCCCTTATCAGCATACATTAATAGAAATATTGTTTTACAAATCTAGATAAAAACATGTAAAGAAAAGAATCAAGGCTCAGATGAAAACCATGTAATCTCCATCTTACAGCTGAGCCTACAACACAGAGCAAGGCTGTAAACTTCACGAAGACTCCAAACTAGGGTAAATCTCCAGCAGTAAATAATGTGAATGACAGCCATAAAATGGAAATTGATACAATTTGATAAAATTAGCTGATTCCAATCAAGTTGAATTATCATTATATTGGAGTAAAATGACACCGGCCTCGTGAGAAGTTGAAGGTTTTAGAGGAGGCAATTTAATGGTGAATTATTTAAGTCACAAAGGACATTTCATGCGAATGACAAAGAACTGACTCAGTGCAGTGACATATTACAACAATTAGCTGCAAAATACCTCAACTAATATGTAATGTATACAGCAAATTACTGAATGAGATACGGATGCCATTTTATAGTTTATTTCATTTCAAACAATCATGCTCACGTTCAGTGCAAGATAAAATACTAGCACCCTCAAGGTACTGTCAATAACCATTTATGGGTCATAATGATTTATTTCTGATATATGTACAGTACTACCTTGATTTGCGAGTAACTTTATTTGCGAGCATTTTGAAAGATGAGCTGCCATTTCTGAAAAATTGTAACTTCCTTAATGAGCAATAATTTGGATTACAAGCATCTGGCCTGCCAGCATAGCAAATATACTGTGATGCTGATTACTGTATACTGATTATACTGATGATACTGAGGTATAGTATCTACTGTACTGGCCACCCGCCGCCATTGCCCAATGCTGTAGTTACAATAGTCCGGTGGCGCTCTGAGCTCTCTCTGCTGCTGACGGCTTCCCATACTTATACGGCAGGAGGCAGAGCTCACAGCGCCGCTGTTCTCATGCTACTCTCCAGTCACCGCTCTGAGCTCTCTCAGCCTCCGTACAAGTATGGGAAGCTGCTGGCAGTAGAGAGAGCTCAGAGCGCCGCTGTCCACCCACCGCTTTGAGCTCTCTCAGCTGCCATACAAGTATGGGATTCGCTATATAAGTACGGAACCTGCCGAACAATCAGATGCCAGCATTGCTAATTGGCTGGAGACATCTCAAACAAGTACGGTGGCTGAGAGAGATTAGTGTGGTGCCTGGTGGCCGGAATACAGCGACGCAGCAGAGTGGCACATCAGTGACATTGTGTGAGAGTAAGAGAGTGTGGGAGAGTGTGAGTTTAAGAGAGAGTGTGTGTTTTAATGGGGATATTGAGGGCTGCTGGGGAAGATGGGAATATTGGAGGCTGCAAAGGGATGATGGGGGCTGCAAGGGGATGATGGGGGCTGCATGTGTATATTGGGGTCTGCAAGGGGATGATTGGGATATTGGGGACTGCATGGGGATGATGGGCGCTGCAGGGGGATATTGGGGGCTGCAAGGGGATGATTGGGATATTGGGGACTGCATGGGGATGACGGGGGCTGCAGGGGGTATTGGGGGCTGCAAGGGGATATTGGGAACTGCAAGGGGCTGCATGGTGATATCGGGGGCTGCATAAGGATGATCAGGGTTGCAGGGGGATGATGGGAATATGGGGGCTGCAGTTTGATAATAGGAGCTGCATGGAGATTATAGGGGATTATGGGGCATGAGAATAATGGGGCTGCAGGAATGATGGAGATATTGTGGGCTGCAGGGGGATGATGGAGGCTGCATGGGGATGATGGGGACTGAAAAGGAAGCCTCCCAAACACATTAGCATGTGTTTCCTTATGCCATGGTAGTTCCTTTTGGGTGCAAGTACAAATGTTAATTTTATTCACATGATGTTAGAAGGACACTGTTAGTAGTAGCCTGGCAGCTCTTAATAGGGCTTCAATGAATAGGAATGGCAGTAGTCACTCTGTCCAATAGATCCCAGGTGTTCCTATGGGCTTCACTCTTTAACTTCTGCACAAGAATCTGGATTTACATAAACTCCCTTGGGTTGGAGCCATGGAGTAGGCTGCTCGTGGGCAGAGAAAACAGGCGGAGATTAAGTAAGAAGTCTCATCAAAACTGCAAGGTCATAAACAGGAAAAAATTGCAAGACTGAAGAATGGTCATAATTTGGGTTGAGTTAAGATAATAGGGATACAAGCAGGCTAAGCAAGAGCTGAGAACAAAAGACTCAACAAGAGCAAGATTAATTATAACTGGCAGTAGATAGCAAGATGTCAGGAACTTCAATGAGTTATTCTTGACTTTTGAAGCGTTCTCTTATTCATAGGATAAAGGATAACTTCCCAATCGATACAGTGTACAACCTATCAGACCTCCACTGATTCTGAAGAGACCCAAGTGAATGCAGCTGTAGTTGATCATGTGTACTTCCACTCAATTCATCTACTATATAATTGCCGTAGGCATTTTCGTGTCGGCCCCCGAAAACGCCGTGGCTATGTCACGCTGTGACGTCACCATGCGCGAGCAATGGCCGCGAAGCGGGCATTGCGAGTTGTTGGCCGAAAATAGAACCAGAGGCCCGACCACAAACTTAGCGATTTACCGCTGAGGTAGCGCGAGCAATGGCCGCGAGGCCATTGCGAGTCGCTACGTCAGCCGCCGCAAGTCCCCTTATACTTTGAATGGGGATCCATGGGAGTCGCTGTGTAGTGCATAGCGAGTCGCTATCACAGCACGTCTCCCTATACTTTGTATGGGACACTACTACTACTACTACTACTACTACTACTACTACTACTACTACTACTACTACGTCAATCAGCACATCTTCACTCACACACAGACCTGACATGTGATTAACCCCCTGTGCACCATTCAGGTTTAGCACAGCAAAGCACTCATCCCCACAGGTTCAGCCGCTCATTAGGCTCATGAATGTATCGGATCTTCAGCACTCACACTCAGCTGTTTCACTCAGCGAGTCGCTGGCCGAAAATAGAACCAGAGGCTCGGCCACAAACTTAGCGATTTACCGCTGAGGTAGCGCGAGCAATGGCCGCGAGGCCATTGCGAGTCGCTACCTCAGCCGCCGCACCTGCCGCAAGTACCCCTATACTTTCTATGGGGATTACCGCAACCGCGCCGCAAGTGTAACGGTTGCGGCGCGGTTGCGGTAATCCCCATAGAAAGTATAGGGGGACTTGCGGCAGGTGCAGCAAGTGCGGTTTTTTAACTTTAATAATAATAAAAATACTAAAAAAAAATAAATAAATAATATAAATAATACACAATAAAATAAAACATAATAATAAAAAACAACAAAAAAAATAATATATAAAATTTATATATTAATTACATTAACTAATTAAATTAAAAAAATTAATCTAATACCCCCCCAAACAGTATTCAACACCCCCCAAAAAGTATTGAGCACCCCCCAAAAAGTATTGAACACCCCCCAAAAAGTATTCAACAACCCCCAAAAAGTATTCAACACCCCCCAAAAAGTATTCAACACCCCCCCAAAAAGTCCTCACACCCCCCCAAAAAGTACTCAGACCAGCTATAACTATTATAAGCAAATTTATGCACGTTCTAGAATCCCGATGCATTTGCATCGGGCTCACAGCTAGTGTTTAATATAACTGCCTTAGGTTGCCAAGTGCTGCCCTCGACTGTTTTCTTTTACTTCTATAAAAGTGAATGTAGTTGCTCTTCAGAGCTCTGGTTCTTGGGATTGGTGAGGGTCCCAGCACGTGTGAAATTATCACCTAACCTTTGGATGGGGATAGCTTTCCAATGTGAGAGAAGCCTATTAAATAGCTTTCAGCCCAGTTTAGGCTAAACAACAGAGAGCAAGCTTAAACCCAAATTAACTCCTAACCTACCAACCTGGATAGTACAAGTACCGGAAAACAAAGGACCAGTGTTGTCAGACCACCAAAAGTAGAATCTGGAAGGGCAAGTATTGACAGAGATAGCACACATGCATAATAAATACTATTGATATAATAGATGATAAATAGGAAGCACTGCAGGAAAGATTCTGTTTTCTTGGCTATCAAAAGCTCGAATAATAGGCAAGGACTTCCACCCTCCGTGAGCCATAAGCTGATTCCCAGGCATTAACCTGTATATAAATTCAGATTTCTACATGGCTGTTTACTGATGAATAGAGTGACAAGTGTATTGAGAAGGTTATGGAGTGGTCTCTTTTCTAAAACCTTATTTCCAAAGGTTTCAGTATAATTTTTTAGCTTTTTGTTTTTTTTTCTGGTAAATATAATACTGACTAGCAGCTTTTTACTGGAGATTTGAAAGCTTTATGTTCTTCCATTTGTTTGCCCCAAACGCATGTCTGCCACCGAAGCACCATAAAAGATCTGATCCACAAAGGCTGCCAGTCACAGATGCCACCCAAAGTGCCTGTAAAGTGCCAACCATAGATGCCAACTATATCGGCAGCAAAAAGTGCACCCAAAAGTGCCAGTTACCTTATAATACCAGCCAACAATGAGCTATAGTGTCTACCACGGAAATGTAATAATTCAACAGGACAAAGATTGAAAAAGCAAACATTTGGTTGAATAAAGAACATTTTTCTAAACCATATAAGGCTGCTTTCACATCAGCGGTTTTCGCTGATCGCGGCAGTTGCGGTGAAAAAAACGCAACTGCCGTGATTACCGCATAACGGCTGCACTTGCGGTTCACTTGCAGCAAGCCCCATACAATGTCTATGGGGCTTGCGGTAAGTGTGCGGCAGTTGCGGCAAGTGCGGTTTCGGCACTTGCAGCAGGTGCGGCCGCGAAAAAAAACGCAGTATGCTGCGGTTTTTTCGCGGCCGCACCTGCCGCAAGTGCCAAAACCGCACTTGCCGCACCTGCCGCAAGCCCCATAGACATTGTATGGGGCTTGCCGCAAGTGAACCGCAAGTGCGGCCGTTATGCGGTAATTGCGGCAGTTGCGTTTTTTTTCACCGCAACTGCCACGAACAGCGCAAAACACTGATGTGAAAGGGGCCTAAGGGCCCTTTCACATCTGCGTTTATTTGAAATCGCGGCAGATGCGGTGAAAAAACCACATCTGCCGCGATTGCCGCATAACCGCTGCACTTGCGGCGCGGTTGCGGTAATCCCCATAGAAAGTATAGGGGGACTTGCGGCAGGTGCGGCAAGTGCGGTTTTGCACTTGCGGCAGGTGCGGCCGCGAAAAAAAACGCGGTCAGCCGCGGTTTTTTTCGCGCCCGCACCTGCCACAAGTGCAAAACCGCACTTGCCGCACCTGCCGCAAGTCCCCCTATACTTTCTATGGGGATTACCGCAACCGCGCCGCAAGTGCAGCGGTTATGCGGCAATCGCGGCAGATGCGGTTTTTTCACCGCATCTGCCGCGATTTCAAATAAACGCAGATGTGAAAGGGCCCTTAGATTGTTTAATATTACTCGATGTTAAGGTGATCTTAACTTTCCACCTGTTTTCTTTTTTTTATACTTTCATAGTCTTTAAGGTTGAAGGTAGACTTTATGTCCATCAAGTTTAACCTATAGTCTAACATGTGGATCTGGAGGAAGGTAAAACCCCTTGAATCAAACACTAAGCTCCATATTAGTGGAAAAATTCCTTCCTGACTCTACATTTGGCAATCAGACTAGTTCCCTAGATCATCACGCTATCAAGGATCTAGTACAGGGGTCTCAAACTCGGCTGGGTTGGTGGGCCGCACATAGAAAAAAATTGATATCGGGGGGCCGCATTCATTGTAGGACTAAGTGACATTTTAGCAATACCAGAATGTTTTGCTCAATGTAGTAATGCCCAAATCCTGATCCCTTTCTTGTAGGAATGTCCCCACCCTAATCTCCTTTATGTAGGAATGTCCCCATCCTGGTCCCCTTCTTGTAGGAATGTCCCCATCGTATATTAATGTCATCGATCCTGGTCCTCTTCTTGTAGTAATGTCCCCATACTGGTCCCCATCGTATATTAATGTCAACCATTCTGACCCTCATCTTGTACTAATGTCCCCATTCTGGTCCTCATCTTGTACTAATGTCCCTATCCTGGACCTCATCTTGTAGTAATGTTCCCATCTTGGTCCCCTTCTTGTAGTAATGTCCCCCATCCTGATCTCCTTTTTGAAGTAATGTCTCCATCCTGGTCCTCTTCTTGTAGTAATGTCCCCATCCTGGTCCTCTTCTTGTAGTAATGTCCCCATCCTGGTCCCCTGCTTGAAGTAATGCCCTCATCCTGGTCTTCTTGTAGTAATGTCCCCATCCTGGTCCTCTTCTTGTAGTAATGTCCCCATCCTGGCCCACTGCTTGAAGTAATGCCCCCATCCTGGTCTTCTTGTAGTAATGTGCCCCATCCTGGTACTCTTCTTGCAGTAATGTCCCCATCCTGGTCCTCTTCTTTCTTAAAGTAATGTCCCCATCCTGCTCCTCATCTTGCTCCTCTTCTTGAAGTAATGACCCCATCCTGGTTCTCTTCTTGTAGTAATGTACCCATCCTGGTCACAGAGCCTACGGGACTGTGTACACAGAGCCCACAGAGCCCAGTGCACACAAAGCCCACAGCGCATACAGAGCCCACAGCGCATACATAGCCCACAGTGCACACAGAGTTCACAGCGCACACAGAGCCCACAGTGCACACAGAGCCCAGTGCACACCCTCAGTGCCTGGACCCTGCCTCACTGTCTGTGCTGCTGTGCCCCCGCCGGACCCGGTAATCGCCGCTTAAGTTACAGTACCATACCAGCAATGAACCGCCTGGTCATCCACCACGGGATCTTCCCCTGATGATGTCCAGCAGCAACTTCTCCTCACTGCTCTCAGAGCCTCGCTTGCCCTACACAGCAGTGACAGGGCGGGATTCTGAGACCCCCGCAGGCCACCCGTAGCAGCCCGGAAGACTGAGGTGGGTGGGCGGAAGATGCTGAGGTGGGTGGGTGGAAGAGTCTGTCTTCCAGTCACCATTATCATCAAAATCATTTTCATCATCATCATCATCATCATACACACACAGCCACCATCATCATCATCATACAAACACACACAACCACCATCATCATCATCATACAAACACACATAGCCACCATCATCATACACACACACAGCCACCACCATCATCATACACACACAACCACCACTGCCATCATCATCAGTCACACACAGTCACCACCGCCATCATTATAATCAGTCACATACAGTCACCACCGCCATTATCATCAATCACACACAGCCACCACCACGATCATCATCAGTAACACACAGCGACCACCGCCATCATCATCATGTCACACACAGCCACCACCATGATCATCATCAGTAACACACAGTGACCACTGCCATAATAATCATCATCAGTCACATACAACCACCACCGCCATCATCATCACACATAGCCACCACCACCGCCATCATCATCATCAGTCACACACAACCACCACCGCCGCCGCCATCATCATCAGTCACACACAGCCACCACCGCTGTCATCATCATCATGTCACACACAGCCATCACCGCCATCATTATCATCATTCACACACAGCCACCACCGCCATCACCATCATCAGTCACAGACACGCACAGCCATCATCATCAGTCACACACACACAGCCGTCATCAGTCACACACACAGCCATCATCATCATTCACACAAACACACACACACACACATACACAGCCATGATTATCAGTCATACAAACACAGCTATCATCATCATCCTCACACACATACACAGCCATGATAAACAGTCACACGCACACAGACATCATCATCATCAGTCACACACATACACAGCCATCATCATCCACACATACATACACATCTATCATTAGTCACACACAGCCATCATCACACACACACACGTTCTGACCTGACCTATGCTCTGTCTTGTTCCCTCGGCTGCACCCGCCAGCAAAGCAGCTGACGTCCCTGCTGCTGAGCTCGGGTTGAACGCAGCAATCAATTAGTTTTCCCTGACTGCTGATTGGACTCCGCCTTTGATTGATTCTCCCTGGTGGCGTCTCCAATGCGGAAGTGCGGCCGGCGGCGGACAAAATATTTCAACTGTGGCCGGGGGCGGCGGGGGCAAAGTAGAAGTGCGGCACTGGCAGGGGCAAAGTAGAAGTGCGGCACTGGCAGGGGCAAAGTAAAAGTGTGGCCTCCGGCGGGGGCAAAGTAAAAGTGCAGCCGCCGTTGGGGGCAAAGTAAAAGTGCGCCCGCCGTTGGGGGCAAAGTAAAAGTGCGGCCGGCGGCCGCTGAATGGAGGGCAAGCATTAAGTGTTGTGCACAGTGTGTCCCCAGGCCGCATCAATCAGCCTGGTGGGCCACATGCCCTGATTTAGTATATATAACCTGTAATATTATATTTTTCAAGAAAGGCATCCAGGCCCTTCTTAAACATTAGTAGTGACTCACTCATTACAACGTCATGTGGCAGAGAGTTCCATAGTCTCACTGCTCTTACAGTAAAGAATCCACATCTATGATTATAATTAAACCTTCTTTCCTCCAGACGTAGAGGATGCCCCCTTGTCCCAGTCTCAGGCCTAAGAGTAAAGAGATCATTAAAAAGGTCTCTGTACTGTCCCCTCATATATTTATACATTACTATAAGATCACCCCTAAGGGCCCTTTCACATCAGCGTTTTTTTCAAATCGCGGCAGATGCGGTGAAAAAAACCGCATCTGCCGCGATTACCGCATACTGGCTGCACTTGCGGCACGGTTGCGGCACAGTTGCGGTAAACGCCATACAATGTATAGGCGGACTTGCGGCAGGTGCGGCAAGTGCGGTTTTGGCACTTGCCGCAGGTGCGGGCGCGAAAAAAAATGCTGTCAGCCACGTTTTTTTCCGCGGCCGCACCTGCCGCAAGTGCCAAAACCGCACTTGCCACACCTGCCGTAAGTCCGCCTATACATTGTATGGCGTTTACCGCAACTGTGCCGCAACCGTGCCGCAAGTGCAGCCGGTATGCGGTAATCGCAGCAGATGCGGTTTTTTCACTGCATCTGCCGCGATTTGAAAAAAACGCTGATGTGAAAGGGCCCTAAGCCTTCATTTTTCCAAGCTAAGTAATCCCAAGTTTAATAACTGAAAGTTAGTTTACTTTTTGCAATAAAATATCGGTTGTGAGGAGCACAAAATTGTTATTTTCCCCATTTTAAATGAAATATAGAATTGAGTTGAGTGTGCACCATCCTTCCAATGGCTTTATAACAATTTTATTGTATAGTTTCAGGATATCTAGAATGTGTATGTAATTCCTGTCAATTGTGTTAATTATTTATCTTCTTCCTTAGACATATTATATCTTTCCATACGACCTTTTTGTGATATATTATTGGTGTTGTATATGGTATACATTGGCTGTGTGGATATATTCTGTATTTGTCGCTATCCAATAAACAATTACTATGAATGTAAACTTTACTGAATATTTCAAGAATTGGGACATTCCATTTATTTCCTTTCATGATTTATGATTAATGTAAAGTAAAAAGCCATAATGAATTAATTGATTTATAAATATTAATCCAAGTAAAGTTCTAATTTTACTTTCCAAGATGTTAAAGTAAATGCTAGCAGTTCCATAGGGAAGAACTTAGCTGAAAGTTTAAATATGAATTAAAATTCCCTGAGGCAATGTATTCCATAATTGTGATGAGACTTTAAAATCTAGTTTGCAGAGTCATATACATGATAATAGGAAGATGTAGGCAAACCGTCAGAACTTGGCTCATTCTGAATAACAACATGTATTCTGAAATACTTCTATTTAGCCCATCTAAAACAGCACCAATTCCTACTTGGTATATTATGTGCATATATAAAGGCTATTTAAGAACTCCAAACATACAAGTAGTAATAACTTAAAAAGGTTTTTCCGTGAACAAAATACATTTGTATCAATTGATCATATAATAAAAATAAGTTTCACAGTTTGTGTGTTGCAAACAGTGTTCTTGTACTGAGATAATCTTATATACAGTTAGGGCCAGAAATATTTGGACAGTGACACAAGTTTTGTTATTTTATCTGTTTACAAAAACATGTTCAGAAATACAATTATATATATAATATGGGCTGAAAGTGCACACTCCCAGCTGCAATATGAGAGTTTCCACATCCAAATCGGAGAAAGGGTTTAGGAATCATAGCTCTGTAATGCATAGCATCCTCTTTTTCAAGGGACCAAAAGTAATTGGACAATGGACTCTAAGGGCTGCAATTAACTCTGAAGGCGTCTCCCTCGTTAACCTGTAATCAATGAAGTAGTTAAAAGGTCAGGGGTGGATTCCAGGTGTGTGGTTTTGCATTTGGAAGCTGTTGCTGTGACCAGACAACATGCGGTCAAAGGAACTCTCAATTGAGGTGAAGCAGAACATCCTGAGGCTGAAAAAAAAGAAAAAATCCATCAGAGAGATAGCAGACATGCTTGGAGTAGCAAAATCAACAGTTGGGTACATTCTGAGAAAAAAGGAATTGACTGGTGAGCTTGGGAACTCTAAAAGGCCTGGGCGTCCACGGATGACAACAGTGGTGGATGATCGCCGCATACTTTATTTGGTGAAGAAGAACCCGTTCACAACATCAACTGAAGTCCAGAACACTCTCAGTGAAGTAGGTGTATCTGTCTCTAAGTCAACAGTAAAGAGAAGACTCCATGACAGTAAATACAAAGGGTTCACATCTAGATGCAAACCATTCATCAATTCCAAAAATAGACAGGCCAGAGTTAAATTTGCTGAAAAACACCTCAAGAAGCCAGCTCAGTTCTGGAAAAGTATTCTATGGACAGATGAGACAAAGATCAACCTGTACCAGAATGATGGGAAGAAAAAAGTTTGGAGAAGAAAGGGAACGGCACATGATCCAAGGCACACCACATCCTCTGTAAAACATGGTGGAGGCAACGTGATGGCATGGGCATGCATGGCTTTCAATGGCACTGGGTCACTTGTGTTTATTGATGACATAACAGCAGACAAGAGTAGCCGGATGAATTCTGAAGTGTACCGGGATATACTTTCAGCCCAGATTCAGCCAAATGCTGCAAAGTTGATTGGACGGCGCTTCATAGTACAGATGGACAATGACCCCAAGCATACAGCCAAAGCTATCCAGGAGTTCATGAGTGCAAAAAAGTGGAACATTCTGCAATGGCCATGTCAATCACCAGATCTTAACCCAATTGAGCATGCATTTCACTTGCTCAAATCCAGACTTAAGACGGAAAGACCCACAAACAAGCAAGACCTGAAGGCTGCGGCTGTAAAGGCCTGGCAAAGCATTAAGAAGGAGGAAACCCAGCCTTTGGTGATGTCCATGGGTTCCAGACTTAAGGCAGTGATTGCCTCCAAAGGATTCGCAACAAAATATTGAAAATAAAAATATTTTGTTTGGGTTATATTTATTTGTCCAATTACTTTTGACCTCCTAAAATGTGGAGTGTTTGTAAAGAAATGTGTACTATTCCTACATTTTCTATCAGATATTTTTGTTCAACCCTTCAAATTAAACGTTACAATCTGCACTTGAATTCTGTTGTAGAGGTTTCATTTCAAATCCAATGTGGTGGCATGCAGAGCCCAACTCGCGAAAATTGTGTCACTGTCCAAATATTTCTGGCCCTAACTGTATGTGTCCCTGCTATGTACTGTGTAATGGATGTGTCTGACTGTACAGGAAGATGGTCTGATCATACCACATCTCCTGTGCTGAGATAATCTTATATGTGTCCCTGCTATTTATATATGTGTCCCTGCTATGTACTGTGTAATGGCCGTGTCTGACCGTACAGGGACATGGTCTGATCGTACCACATTTCTTGTGCTGAGATAATCATAGCAGGGACACATATATAAGGTTATCTCAGCACAGAATATGAGGTATGATCAGACCATATCCCTGTATGGTCAGACACATCCATTACACAGTACATAGCAGTACACAGGTATAAGATTATCTCAGCACAGAAGATGTGGTATGATCACACCATGTCCCTGTACGGTCAGACACATCCATTACACAGTACATAGCAGGGGCACATATATAAGGTTATCTCAGCACAGGAGATGTGGTATGATCAGACCATGTTCCTGTCCGGTCAGACATAACCATTACACAGTACATCAGCACAGGAACATTTTTTGCAAATACATCCAATTGTGGAAATTATTATTATTCCAAGATGCATTGATTAAAATGAACATTCTATTCACCATTTGTATCTCCCCTTCCAATAACTTGTATATTTATATTTATATATTTGCCTTCCAACAGGGGCATCTAAGGGTTTAATGGTTAAAATCACAAGTTAATAGGATTGGCAGGGCTAAATAAGAATTAGAACACAGATCCTTAGTCATTTGCTGTCACCCTTGTGCCACTAGGCTGCTCTGGTGGTCAGCGACTGAACCCGACCGAAAGTTATTTACACCATTCTGTCACAGAAGCACTGAGGCTATTTATTGGCTGTCATCAAATATGAAGATAAGATAGCCAAATCTCTGAAAGAGGAAGGAAGCAGCAGCAAAGAATAGACACAAGGTTGCAGGGACGCTTTTGGAATAGTGGAGGATACACATCTTGGCAGGGCCACTCTGGAGGGACCTGGTGGAATGCAGTATGTGACAGCTCTGTTACAAGTTATTCCCATCTTAGACATGTATGGTATATCCAGCGGGTATGACATGAATGGTTAAAATATATGGGTATTAACTTTGGGACCTGTAGCTATTTCTATACTTTTGTTATTTTTGGAAATCCCAACTAAGTAGAAAGCACATGCATGGCTATTACTCCATTCAATGCAGCTGCCATTAATGTCCCAGATGGGAATGTGAAAACTGCCTCAAGTAATTACATGTATATTAACCATACTAAGTGGTGGTAATCTGAGTGGGGATCTGCATCATGTCAAAGTTCACTTCTTCGATAGGATTTCTGCAGTGGTTAAAGGCAAAATCAGTTTTGGATATTTCTATTACTGAATTTGCACATGATCCCATCTAAACATTGCCAATAATTCCAGAGAAGCTGCTGGCAGTACAGATGCAGACAGACAGACGTTTCTGAAGATACAGACACCAGCGTCAGAAGCTTTTCCAGAAACTCTCTATATACGACAGAACAGCAGCCTGACCCAGACATTAATATACCGTATATACTCGTGTATAAGCCGACCCGTGTATAAGCCGACCCCCCTACTTTTGCCCCCAAAACCTGGGAAAACCTATTGACTCGTGTATAAGCCGAGGGTGGACCCCAGCACAGGTATACAGCCCCCAGCAGTGTGGTATATAGGCCCCCCCAGTGGTAGTATACAGCAGCCTCCCCAGTGGTATGCAGGCCCCAGCAGTATATACAGCAGCCCCAGTGGTATACAGCAGCCCTTATGTAGTACACAGCAGCCCCAGAGGTATATACAGCAGCCCCAGGGGTATACACAGCAGCCACAGGGGTGTACACAGCAGCCCCAGGGGTGTACACAGCAGCCCCAGGGGTGTACACAGCAGCCCCAGGGGTGTACACAGCAGCCCCAGGGGTATACACAGCAGCCCCAGGGGTGTACACAGCAGCCCCAGGGGTATATACAGCAGCCCCAGGGGTATACACAGCAGCCCCAGGGGTGTACACAGCAGCCCCAGGGGTATATACAGCAGCCCCAGGGGTATACACAGCAGCCCCAGGGGTATATACAGCAGCCCAGGGGTAGTACACAGCAGCCCCAGGGGTATATACAGCAGCCCTAGGGGTGTACACAGCAGCCCCAGGGGTAGTACACAGCAGCCCCAGGGGTAGTACACAGCAGCCCCAGGGGTATATATAGCAGCCCCAGGGGTAGTACACAGCAGCCCCAGGGGTATATACAGCAGCCCCAGGGGTAGTACACAGCAGCCCCAGGCCCCCCTCACTGTTTGGCGCCCCCACCTCAGGATGGCGCCCCCCCCCCGCACGCAGCGCTGCGCTCATACATTATCAGCCTGTCAGCTGTCATCCTCCGGTGGCGGATCGCGGCTCCCGGCTCCGGCTTCCATCTTCATCTGTGTTTTCCTGCATTGTGATCGGGGCTCATCGCGATGACATCATCGCGACGCCGGCTGGTCATGTGACATGCAGGAAGACACAGATGAAGATGGAAGCCGGAGCCGGGAGCCGCGATCCGCCACCGGAGGATGACAGCTGACAGGCTGGTAATGTATGAGCGCAGCGCTGCGTGCGGGGGGGGGCCATCCTGAGGTGGGGGCGCCAAACAGTGAGGGGGTCCCGTATATACTCGCGTATAAGCCGAGGGGAGACTTTTCAGCCCAATTTTTGGGCTGAAAAACTCGGCTTATACGCGAGTATATACGGTAATAACACAATATCTTGATTGGCTGCTGCTGACAACATAGTCCAGGCTAGCTCAGGCAGTTCTCTCAGGCTGTTCAGTCCCGGTCTGGATTCCATCGCAGTTCTAATGATTCTTCTTCAAGTCCACCCTTCCTCAGACATGACTAAGTACCATAGGGTGAGAGTGGGTTCGGGCCTACAATTTTGATCTGCACTAGAATTATTCTTGCAGAGTGAGGGGGCATAGGGGTGCAAAGCTCTTACCCCTTGGCCATTCATTGGAATAGGTGCCAAAATGCTCCAGTGATGGGTGTCGGAGACCAATAGGCACCGGCGAGTCTATTATTTAGATTTGCTCCCTGACTGCAATATACTCAGTACTGTCCTGATGGGAATTTTTTTTTTATATGATTAAATAATATACAATTACGCTATTTATCCACATAGCAATATCCAGCGAGCGAAGTTGACCCCACTCGAAATGGATTTTGACCTTGTAATACAAACTGTTGATGCCCCAAAAGATTAGAAAGCAGCCAAAAACATGGGCTGCTGCGTCTAGAGCTGCATTTGCAAAAATGCGTGCGTTTTGCATTTTAGCATGCGTTTGCAATGCGTTTTGCATTGCACCCTATGGGTGCGTTAATGCCTGTGTTTGGATGCGTTTTTAGCGGTAAAAACGCATACAAACGCAACCCAGCCTTACATGTGAACTAGGCCTAAAACGGGAGTGGCGCACATCAGAGGAAATGAAGAACTTCCTGTAGAATGATGCACCAAATTTATTAAAAGGCCCATGCCACTTTATGGATTCTTCACATCTTCTCAAAGGATTACATCTCTTTGCACCTCACCAGAAATGACTACTCATAGCCACACACTGTCTAGCCCAGGCTCCTCCCCATCTTCATTGTCCATATTGGCAGTGTTGCTTCACACTGGTATGAAAATGATTAAAATTGTTACATTTTTGTACAACAGAGTTGCACGCCAGCTTTGAGAGTTTTACAACATTTGATGAATTGGCACTTAGGTCTTTCTAATTCAGTTTTTTTTAGTTTTACCAAAGCTTCAGCAGGCATTAAGATAATGTGCCAACATAACCTACATATTCTCCAATTACGGTAACTAGTTGATTCTGTTGTCTATTTTTATACTCTCTTTGGGAATAATTCTAGAAGATTAGAAGATAATGACATAGAAGAAATAAGAATTTAAAATTAATTGAGCAATTACAAAAGTATTTAGAAAGAGTACAGTTTTCTTTAGGAAGTTCTAACCCACCCTATGTAAGCAATCAGACTGTTTTAATAGAAGAAATCTAATAAGATTCAACAATTAAATTTTCCCTTCAACTTTGATGTGGTTATGCAGCTGGCCACAGTCTAAAATATGGGGTAGTCCTATGTGGATTTAACTCTCTGAGATCTAATATCCTGAATCAAGCTAGAAAATCCAAGGGAACAAATGAGAGATCATATTAACATACAGGCAACACATGTTGTGTCCCTCATTACTTCATGGTATTAGGCCCAATACAGGTAATAGCTGGGACATGTTCAGGTAAGTTTCTAATTTTTTTTAAACTTAGGCCCCTTTCACATCAGCATTTTTTTCAAATCGCGGCAGATGCGGTGAAAAAAATGCATCTGCCGCGATTACCGCATACCGGTTGCACTTGCGGCACGGTTGCGGCGCGGTTGCGGTAAACGCCATACAAGGTATAGGCGGACTTGCGGCAGGTGCGGCAAGTGCGGTTTTGGCACTTGCGGCAGGTGCGGCCGCGAAAAAAAATGCTGTCAGCCGCGTTTTTTTCCGCCGCCGCACCTGCCGCAAGTGCCAAAACCGCACTTGCCGCACCTGCCGCAAGTCCGCCTATACCTTGTATGGCGTTTACCGCAACCGCGCCACAACCGTGCCGCAAGTGCAGCCGGTATGCGGTAATCGCGGCAGATGCGTTTTTTTCACCGCATCTGCCGCGATTTGAAAAAAACGCTGATGTGAAAGGGCCCTTATTTAATTTAAAATCTGAAGAAGTATTTAAAGCACCACTCAAGCATTTTTTTCATTGCACCACTGGAGTAGAGCTTAAAATGTAAGTCCCCTGCCTCCTTGTCTTATACTCACTTACCATCGTTTTCCTCTCCAGAAACTCCAGTGTGTCATGGAGTGTGCTGGAGGGCACAAACAAATGTAACTCTATGAAGGCCTCATTTTGGCTTAGTTCTGGCCCTCATAGAGTTACACTGAAAGCTTGGGATGTAACTTCTGACTTACGGCCAGTCCGAAGTTACACAAGAAGGTGCCTTATGACTCTTTATGTGATATTAACTCTGGAAAGCTTCAATGAATCCAAGTGATTGTGAGAATGTTTTTTCATGACTCATTGTACTTCATGTCATTGGTAAAGTAGGTCAATATTTTTTGTGTTTATTTGCAAAAATATCAGAATTTTGACGCAAATTTTGAAAACTTCGTAATTTGAAAAATAGTTTTTATTTCCTTAAATCACTCAGTAATGCTATACAAAATCTACTATATAAAAGCCATACAGTCTGTCTACAGTGCTGTGCTAATTAATTGGGACAAAGCAAGTCTTTATTACTTGTTTTTCTTGCATTAGTTTTACTATTGCTGATAAGTGTTTTATCAGTTTTTGGTGTCGTTTTCCTTTTTCTTCCACATTTCCCTTTTTGTTTTGGAGAAAACGATCCAGTTTCATTGTGTGTGCGAATTATTCTTGAAACGGTAGATTTTCCAATACCAACGGTGGAAGCGATTTCTCTTACAGTCAGACTTGTATGTTCATTAAGAGTAATAATTGTAGACCTCTTCCGTGGAGTAACATCCATTTTTACAGGCACAAATCACACAGAGAGAAAAAGTCCACTAAACCACTCCTCACAGAAACAAGCTCTCACCTGAAGCTGAGGGGGCAGCTAGATGTTATTTTCTGACTAAAACTAGTCATTTTGTTACTTAAGGTTGTACACTCACACCTGTTCAAAGCAGCTAAAACTGGTTTGAATCACTGACTGGTAACCCCAACTTAAGAGTTTACTTAAAAAATGCTTTGCCGCAATTAATTTGCACAGCACTGTATCTATGTCAGTACGTTTGTCCCAATAATTGTGCCACCTATAGGACATTGTGTACACTACAGAAAGCAGTTAAACTGGAATTTCAGAATTTAAACTAAGCTTGGTTGATCATTTAAAATCCATGCAAAGATTATCCATTTCAAAATGTAAGCTGATGATATAGAAAATAAAGGCAGCAATGTGCAAATGAGACTACTCAACAAAGAGAGCATCACGTTGACCAAACCACTGCGCAAAAGCGCATGTGTGTTACACACAACTCCCCCCAGTTATGACCCAGTAGATCAGGGGCAGGGAATCATTTTTCTGCCGAGGGCCATTTGGAAATATCTACAATCCTTCGGGGGCCATACAAAATTATCAACTTGAAAATGACCCACTATATTTGGTTAAACAATGAACTCACCCCTACTGTGGTGACTGGAGCTGCTTCTCTTTGGTGATATTGGTCATGTTGCTTCTCAACTGCTTTTCCAAGGTTTGCTAGAGCCCTAGACATCAGAGGCTGGGAGCATATACCTTACTGGGAAGGCCGAGGTTGGGGCATAGAGATCATTGGGGAGCTGGGTTTAAAGGACAGTCGGCAAAACGTGTCTGCCAACCTGAGCACTGCATTCCTCAGGAAGCTGCCCGGGGGCTGGAAAAAAGTAATCGAGGGCCGCATTCGGCCCTGGGGCCTGAGGTTCCCCACCCCTGCATTAGATTGTCACATTATGACAACTGATGTATAATCGCACACATTCTTGAATCACACAATGTGATAGAATTGGGCCTTTTCTAGTAATAAAGAAATAACATTTCCCACATGTCTACTTTGCATCTGAATCATTCTTGAAACATCATTTTATTTTGTTAGGATGTTAGAAAGGTTAAAAGTTATTTGTCTTTTTTTTTTTCAAGAAATGTACAAAACTGTTTCTTTAGTGACCAGTCTAAATTTAAATGGACTTTGAAGGGCCTATATATAGGGAAATGCCCAGAAGTGATACTATTTTAAAAACCGCACCCCTAAAATACTCCAAAACTGCTGTCAAGAAATGTTTTTAAACCTTCAAGTGTTACGCAGGAATTAATACAAAGTGGAATGAAAAAAAAAAATCTTCTTTAATATGTTGCTTCGGCCCCATGTTTTTCACTTTTACAAGGAATAGTAACGCATTGTGGGGTCAATTTTTTATCATTTTAATTTTTTTCTCACTGAACTGATACCCTACATGTGGGCAGAATCCTCTGTTTGGACAGACGGCAGGGCTCACAAGGGAAGGAGCGCTATTTGAATTATATAACAAAAATTTGGCTCAAAAAGATTGAATCGTTGCGTTTACAGATCCCCTAAGGTATCTAAACAGCAGAAACCCCCAAAAGTGACCCCAATTTGGAAACAATGCCAATCAATGTATTCATCTAAGGTGCCTTCAGCATTTTGAGCCTATGGGTGCTTCATAGAACTTTTTAAACATGAATTAGAAGATTAAAATGACATATTTTTCCTCTAAAATGTGGTTTTAGCTCCTACATTTTTAATTTTCACAATGGATGATAGGAGAAAATGTATATAGAAATTTGTTAGGCAATCTCTCCCGAGCGTGCAGTTAACTTATATGTGATAGAAAAAAACTGCTGTGTGGGCACATTGACTGGGCCCTTGACATGGCAAAACATAAACCCCCCCCCAAGTGACCTCATTTTTGGAACTTAACCCTCACGGAATTCATCTAGCGGTGTAATAAGCATTTTTAACTTTGAAGTGATTCCCGAAAATTTAGATGTGAAAACAAAAAAATTACATTTTCTCCCACTAAAATTCTGTTATAGCACCAAGTTTATGATTTATACAAGGGTTAATAGGAGAAAGTTGATTCCAAAGTATGTGGTCAAAACCAAGGTATTGGAATATGCAAAACTCAGAAAGCAAAGAGCGTAATTTCATATTTGGAACGACAAGTTAGATACTGCATTGCACTTGCAGAGACTCAAAGGTGCCAAAAAAGTAGAAGTTTCCCAAAAGTGACCCCATTGTACAAATTGAACCTCTCCTTTAATTTATCTATGGCTGCAGTGAGTGTTTTGTAACATCTACGCCATGCCATTTTTTTCTGAATTGCAAAGATGCCAACCTATTGCCCACACATTATGCTCAGCTTGTGCTTCTGGCAGCATGCACACTGTAAATTGTTAAATGCACTATCCCCGCTACAGTAATGCAACACACATGGTTGCTTACGGCAGTTTAGACACAATGGGGCTCAGAAGAAGGGGGCATTTGTATTTGGGAGTGCTAAGTTTACTTGGTTTTATTTGGGGAGTGTGAGACGTCAATTTTTCTTTGTTCTACCAGTAATGTGGGGACTCCTATTTCCAGTGACAGGTGACTAACCTTTAGCAGGGATATTTTTTTCAGCATTAATTTAGGGGTTTTATTGTTAACATTTTGGGGTACATACCGTAACATGTTTTGAACACTTTCTGTACAAGGCTGGGATCTCACTTTGTTTTCTACTTTGTGCACTTATGTCAATTTCCGTTGAAATCCCACAAAAACGTGATTCAGTTGAAACCCTGGAACCACTCACTGTGTCAGATGAAGTAATTTTGCACTTTGTTTGGCATCTATTTCATTATATCTATCCTTTCTAGAATTGCACAGAACTGTGGTCGTCCACACTTGTGTGCTAAAAAGACACCTAAAATGATGGGACACTGCTGAACCAGAGATCAGACAGACTCCAAAGTGATTCCATCTTCCTCATTATAGTGAGTGGTTCCATTGGGGGTTTGGTCTGAGTTTCGATTTTGAGGATTTTGACACAACCCCAATGTAAGTGCTCAGTGAAAAGCACAGGATAAATGTGAACTGAAAAGTGCAGGAAAAATGTGAGCTGAAGCGTCTTCTAATTTTTGGGCAGTAATATGAGCAAGCAGTACAAGAAGAGTTCTTATTTTTATTTTTTCGTGGTTCACTGTACAGTGTAATTCAGGGATCTCAAACTCCAGGTCTTGAGGGCTGAAAACCATGCATGTTTTCAGGATTTCCTTAGCATTGCCCAGGTCATAATTGAATCCCTGCACTGGTGATGATTCCAACCTCTGTGCAATGTTAAGGAAATCTTGAAAACATAACCTGTTTGCAGCTCTCAAGGTCTTGAGTTTGAGATCCCTGGTGTAAGTGATAAAGCTGGTTTTCACACTAGCATTTGTGTCTACATGCGGAGGGCATGCAGATGCAAACACAGTGCAAGCGCAGCCATACTGGTGTGAATGCAGCAGAGATTCTCCGCATGCGTTCACATCAGTATGGTGCCCGGCCACCCAATTAGCAATCTTGGTGGTGGCCGGGAGGCGGAGATCAGCGGCAGAAATCTCCTCCTCCCGGCCGCCGCTGATCTCCTGACGGTGTCGGCGCGGGAGATTTGAAGAAACAGCTGATCTGACAGCTGTTTAAATCTCCGGCGCCGACATTGAAGAGGTGATGTTGGTGCGGGAGATTTAAACAGCTGTCAGATCAGCTGCCTCGTCAAATCTCCCACTCCGACACGGGAGATTAGCATCGCCCGTGCTCCAGCTGATCTCCTGGGAGATCAGCGGCGGCCACCGAGAGAGATTTCAATGTGATCCGCAGCGTTCTCCTGCGCTGTCATGCAGAGGACATTGCAGATTCATTGACTTCCATGCATTTTTTGTGCGCTTGCGGACGCTTGCTGATAAAACAAGTGCCCGTGAATGCACAAAAAATGCAACATGACACGTTCAGAGTGCGTTCAGAGGAACACAGCGCGCATGCGTTTGGCTGCGTTCCGAACGCTAATGTGAAACCAGCCTAAAACAGCTTTAATGCTCACAATGGTGTGATTACAGTTATACAAGATTTATATTGCTTTATTTTTATGGTTTGCTGCTATAACAAAGTAAAAATTATTTTATAACAAATAGTTATTTTGTTACCAGATTCTGAGAGCTGAATTTTTTATCAAATAGAACTAGAGGTGTATGAGAGTTTAATTTTGCGTGATGAGTTGAAGAATTTTTGGTACCATTTTAGGATATACAACATTTTATTATGGCTTTTTATCAGATGCAGAATAAATAAAAAACAGTTACTGTTTTAATTAATTTTTGCAGGGTTTATAATGCAGTAAGAATAAATAAGACCAATTTATTCTTTGGGTCAATATGGTAAAAGTGATAACATATCTATAAAGCTTTTTTATGCTTTGCTGCTTTTACACCCTAAAACAAAATTTTACATAAATTAATTTGTTTTTGCATTGCCATGTTCTGAGAGCTGTAACTTTTTTTTTTTTTTCTGAATGAGCTATAATAGGGCTTGTTTTTTGTGGGACAGTTTTCCAATTTAATTTATACTATTTTTTTAGTGGCACATAAGATGATTTTTTTGTACTTTTTAAAATTATTTTATTTATTTTTTTGTATTGCTTTTTCACTTAGACCCACTGTGGGACATGAAAAGTTTGTAGTTTGATCAGTGATCTCATGTATTGCTGTACTCTTGTACTGCACTACGTGAGACTTGTCAGATACAACCTATTAGATTGTGCTTATAGCAGGATCTAACAGGCCACTGTACCTTGGGGTCATCAGATGATCCCAGGGTACAATGGCAATGATCCTCACCCACAATTACAATCGCTGGGGGTCCAATCCTGCCAAAGTGAGTATTTTAAACCCCTTTTAACTTTTTACATACTGCTGCTGCAATTGACAGCTGTATTTAAGTTTATTCTTCCTCAACTGGTTCCAAAATCAGTCGGGGCTGATGCCCGTCGGTGTCAGCTGCTATATACAACTGTCACCCATGGATTTTCAGCCATGGAAGCAATATCTACATATTAAAACACCATTTTAAAAAGGCAGTGAGGAAATAAGGACCCTTAACGATTATTTTGGCAGTCATTAAAGGGTTAATAGGAAGCCATAAAGAGATGTTACATGATAATGTCCAAGCTATTATGGGCTTCAAATAAAGTGAGCATGATGTTCTACATACAAAATCAGGGGGGAATCCTTGCTCACCTGTCCCTTTATGCAGGGGCGTAACTAGAACTGGCAGGGCCCCATAGCAAACTTTTGAACGGGGCCCCCTCCAAGACACGCCCCCAATGACACGCCCCCTTCAAGACACACCCCCTTACCGAATCAGTGTTAACAGGCTGACGCCACCCAGTTTACCGTATATACTCGTGTATAAGCCGACCCCCCTACTTTTGCCCCCAAAACCTGGGAAAACCTATTGACTAGTGTATAAGCCGAGGGTGGACCCCAGCATAGGTATACAGCCCCCAGCAAAGTGGTATACAGCAGCCTCTCCAGTGGTAGTATACAGCAGCCTCCCCAGTGGTATATACAGGCCCCAGCAGTATATACAGTAGCCCCAGTGGTATACAGCAGCCTCCCCAGTGGTATATACAGGCCCCAGCAGTATATACAGTAGCCCCAGTGGTATACAGCAGCCTCCCCAGTGGTATATACAGCAGCCCCAGTGGTATACAGCAGCCTCCCCAGTGGTATATACAGCAGCCCCAGTGGTATACAGCAACCTCCCCAGTGGTATATACAGCAGCCCCAGTGGTATACAGCAACCTCCCCAGTGGTATATACAGGCCCCAGCAGTATATACAGCAGCCCCAGTGGTATACAGCAGCCTCCCCAGTGGGTATATACAGGGCCCCAGTGAGTATATACAGGCCCCAGTGGGTATATACAGGCCCCAGTGGGTATATACAGGCCCCAGTGGGAATATACAGGCCCCCAGTGGGTATATACAGGCCCCCAGTGGGTATATACAGTCAGGGCCCCAGTGGGTATATACAGGGCCCCAGTGAGTATATACAGGCCCCCAGTGGGTATATACAGGCCCCCAGTGGGTATATACAGGCCCCCAGTGGGTATATACAGGCCCCCAGTGGGTATATACAGGCCCCAGTGGGTATATACAGCCCCCAGTGGGAATATACAAGCCCCCAGTGGGAATATACAGGCCCCAGTGGGAATATACAGGCCCCAGTGGGAATATACAGGCCCCCAGTGTGTATATACAGGCCCCAGTAGGTATATACAGGCCCCCAGTGGGAATGTACAGGCCCCCAGTGTGTATATACAGGCCCCAGTGGGAATATACAGGCCCCCAGTGTGTATATACAGGCCCCAGTAGGTATATACAGGCCCCCAGTGGGAATATACAGGCCCCCAGTGTGTATATACAGGCCCCAGTGGGAATATACAGGCCCCCAGTGTGTATATACAGGCCCCAGTAGGTATATACAGGCCCCCCCCCACTCCTCCTCTGCTGCACACGTCACCTGTAAAGGAATACATCATACTTACTTATCTCTGCCGGCTGACGCTGTCGCCGCTCTGCACCGCGCTCCGTCTTCATCCAGCTTCTTCCTGGTTGTGACCGCCGGGTGCAGGCAATGACGTCACAACCAGGAAGAAGCTGGATGAAGACGGAGCGCGGTGCAGAGCGGCGGCAGCAGCCGGCAGAGATAAGTAAGTATGATGTATTCCTTTACAGGTGACGAGTGCAGCAGAGGAGTGGGGGGCCTGTATATACTTACTGGGTGGGGCCTGTAGCTGACCGGATAGCAGCGTAGCGGCGCTGGGTCCGGGCCCCCCAAGGGCCGGGCCCCAAAGCGACTGCTACGTCTGCTATGCCGGTAGTTACGCCCCTGCCTTTATGCACGGCAAAAAATCCACAAGGAGATCAATGAGTTAGAAAGACGTTCCGACGTCAAACTGGTTCATTCCAAAGTTCTTATTGTGGGGTGACCGTGCACCAGTTTATGCGTTTTGAGGTATAGGCTACCTTTTAATTTTATTTGTTAGGATTGAAAGGTAGAATACACCTTGAAACACATAAACCAATGCCCGGTCACCCCATCCTATGTCTGGAATGTTTTGCCTCCTTTTCCTGTGTTTTTAAGAAATCTAGAATAAAGACTTTGAAATTAACCTGTTTGGTGCTGGAACCTATTTCTAACTCATGATGTTCTGTGTTGTCTATGTAGGCAAATGAGCTGATGCTACCTTAACCTTTTAACACCATTATTATTATTTTGACTGCAGAACCTCTTTGATTGTAAACCTTAACTTTGGACTATTGGTTAATAAACTTATGGTATGCGATGCATATCAAAGCTTCAATATCAGAATCTATGTGCAAGAAGCATTATGAATTGCACTGTACACATAATTTTGCAAATTTTACTGTACGTTATTTTAAAGAACCACTCCAGCTCCGGTAATCTGTGACCTGCCAGTAACTCCAATGTTCCATGGGGTGACGGAGATTAGAAATCAATACAAGTCTATAACGACCTTGTTCTGGCTCACATATACTTGCATTGAGTGCGTGTGATGTAACTTCTGACTTCCAGTTTCATAGGAACGAAAAAATGTGAGTATAGTACAGAGGACTCCAGTGCTGAAAAAAAATACCTGCTGGAGTTGTGCTTTAAGATTTTTAACATAAAGTTTTTTTTTATTTATAAAACTTATATTTTAGGAGAATGTTTGACTGCCCTAAATAATTACATAAGATAGCAGTGGGTGTCATAAAATGGAACTGCACAATTCACTGACAAATGGCGCTCTTAGGAAAAACACATTATAGTCAGCTTCTTTCACATTTTTTGGCACATTTTTGTAATCATTAACCTTTATGGATTTTCATTTTTACTGCCAAAGCTTCTAAAATTCATCTCTATTTAGTAAAACAACACCTAATGTGTAATAAATGCATTGAGTGTTAAGCGCCGTTTTCAGCAGCATAGTTATTGTTATTTTTAATTAACTAATTAATTTCAATTTGGGAAATCAAATGAATAAATATATTTAGTCACCTGAAAAGGAATATTTTAGCAGAGAAGTAACATTATTAGGTCCCAGTGCAACAGGATCCTCAACCACCATGTATGCTTTATAAATACATGGGTCTTCTTAGGCCGGTTTCACACTGGCGTTAGCAAACACAGCACACCGAACGCAGCAATTTTTTGTGCGGTCACGGGCGCTTGATTTATCTGCAAGCGCCCGCAAGTGCACAAACCACGCATAGAAGTCAATGAATCCACAGTGTCCTCCGCATGACAGCGCAGGAGAACGTTGTGAATCGGTGTCGGCGGGGAGAGCGGGGAGAAACAGCTGATCTGACAGCTGTTTAAATCTCCCGTGCCAACACCGAAGAGGTGATGTCGGCACGGGAGATTTGAAGCAGCGATCAGCTGTGTTATATCTCCTGCACTGATATCACCCTATTTGGTGTCAGCGCTGTCAGATCAGCTGTGTTTTCAAATCTCCCGCGCCAACACCGGCGGGAGATCAGCTGTGGCCGGGAGGAGGAGATCTCTGCCGCTGATCTCCTCCTCCCGGCAGCCCCCGAGACAGCTCATTGGCTGCCCGGGCAGCATACTAATGTGAACGCATGCGGAGATTCTCTGCTGCATTCACATCAGTATGGGCTGCGTTTGCACTGCGTTTGCGTCTGCATGCCATACGCATGCAGACACAAACGCAAGTGTGAAGCCAGCCTAAGTCCAAAACACTGTTAACCCTGATCATGCGCACTCACAAATACTCTTCAGGTGCTGTTTGGGTTCTTAAAATAATGGAATTGATCTTTGCCCCTTCAATTTTTTTCTGATCTGACTGCTGTAAATGCTGAAATTAATGAGAAAAAGATGAGGTGAGATAACATAACCTGGGTACTCCAAGTTGGTTTAGCATTCATTTGTATTGTATAGTCAGACCAATAGGGGAGGTGTTCCAGAAGAAGAAGGATAAGAATGATGAGCTATATATAGAGTACAGCAATAACATTTTTATGATTCTGGTGCAGCAGACATATAGGTAGACTCCACAAACCTCCTAAAAGCTTTTGTCACGCGGTGGTTGTGATGCACGAAGGTAATGTAGCAGGATGATAGTGATGGACATGGATAATTAGATAATCTGACCCTCAGACTGAGGGGCCCTAGCTGAACATGTTCCCAGATTTACCTCTAAATGTGAGGATGTCAGGAGAACAGCCCTAGGCTAACACTCCCTCACTCCCACAAAGGGATCTGGATAGGAACAGCAACACCCCACGCATGATGCCAAACTCTAAGGAGAAGGTTGCTTCAAGAAAGCTTCAGCAAGAACTGCACCCAACATCCACACAGCTCACAGGTTATGGAGAGAGTGAACTCTATCAGTGACATCAGGTGATGGGTTATGAGACTATTTAAAGGCTGGAGGAGTGGTTATCAAGCACCTCACCTGATACAGACAGCAACAGCAACTGACATTAACCCTTCATTTCCAAAAGTAAATTTACGCACATTAAAACTATTCACACTGCAGAGCAACTCACAGAGACTGCAGAGCAGTCTACATGTGACTGCTTCCTTCTCTACCTATTTTTTGGGTTAGTTGCCCCAATGGTTGAGAAGTTTTACACAACCATGGACTACTATCTTAGTCGCTGGATCATGGTTCTGCATATGTTTTTGCTTAACTCCAGCTGCATACTATGTAAGTAATCTTGCACCTCTTGAATTTTCTTTAAGGTTAAAGGAGAACAGCATTAATTTTTTAATACCCTCTTTGTTAGAAATCAGTAACGTGTGTAGAGCAGGCCTGCACAACATACCACCACTAGGATTTACTGCAGCTGTGGATTTCTACGGAAGACACAGCTCACTTCTTCCTATAAACAATTGTAATCTTTCAGATCTGTTGACTTACACAGTGTCTTCTGTGGGGGGTTCAGAGGTGACTTTCTTTAGGTAAGTGTATGAGACTTGTTAAGGGACACTACTAGGCTCATTCTGAGTCTCATAAAATTACAGTTAGGAAGTGCTTTCTGGTCCACAAGAAGAAAGTGTAGGAGCTGGCAGGTCACAAAGGTGGTCACATGATGCCAAAACAGACCACAGCAGCGTTAGAAATGGCAGAAGATGGCAAGCTATAAGTACTGTAATACATTTTGTACACACATATTACCAATTGCAAATAGAGGGGACGACAAAAAACACACTATTAAGTGACTTCTTGTGCCCTCCCCACATGTAGAGCTAAGGGCACATACACTAGTAACACCCCCAGGACATTCCTGCATAAACCTTAGGGCATCTTGTATCAATGCTCTCTTTCTCCATTAACTCCATTTGCTTTACTTACAGGGATATTAGCATTTTTCTATGAAGTTTGGCTAGTAATGTGAGACATTTAGATCCTAGAGCAGGCTGTCAGTTATTACACTATAATATTTAATTTGCAGCACCCTACACAGTCAGGGTATATGGTCTCAGCTTCAAGGCAGCGCACGTCCCTCCAACGGAGTCATTCTGGAGTATGTATCAAAATCCCAAAGCACGACAGCACTCCACACAGCCGATGCAATCAAATAGATGGTATTTTTATTCCACCATATATAGTTCAATGTTTCGGTCCTGTATTCTGGACCTTTGTCAAGCAAAGCGCTGTGTGGAGCGCTGTCATGCTTTGGGATTTTGTCAGTCATTACATGTCTCACACTGGTAAAATCCCTTTTCATTTAAAGGAGGCAGATTATCAGGAACATCTATGTTCCCGTAGATCTTAACGGCTCATTTCTCTGAAAATCGAAAATATAGAGATATCATGTTATTCAAATTTCTTTGACCTGAACCCCCATGTAGACAGCTTAGGAGGGTTGATCCTATTCACAGATTGACTTTAAGAAATTAGCTGGATTAAGTCCCCAAATGTTTTCTAGTGATCCGTATCACCCTACTGTAAATCTATATATTTTCTATCTCATGACATATCGTTTAATATAAAAGATGCCATCAGATGAAAAAGCAAAGAGTATTTCTATACTAGAAGGATTACATCAAGTAAAGTATCTTTGTGCCATACAAACACACAGAGACCCTAAGGATCTGCCATCACATAATGCTTCAATAATGTCATGGACTGTATCTATGGAATAAGTACAACATTGGCAGCGGTAGAACGAGCATTCTTGATGCTCAAGATAGATGTCTAGTATGCATTCCTTCCCTCTAGATCATCATGATAGTTGTTGATTAATGATTCACATATAAATGATGAGCTCTGCCAGAGCAAAAAAAAAAATTCATAGTGAAGTTGTTTTTTTAAACATACGTATAATTTACATACACATGAATATAAGTATGTATAATTCATGTCATTATAAAATATAGCATTACTATTTTTATCTAGAAACAGTTGCATAATATCATGCATCAATCATTTAATCAAAACTCTGGGATCAAATTTGCATATTGTACTTAGTTGTTTATTAAACTGTAACTGGGATTAACAAATTAGATTACTAAACTTTGCCATGTATCTGGCAGCAAGTGCATTGTGGGTGGATTCTTAAATCTCAGATATTGATTTTTACAAGATTTTGAACACAACAAAACATTCTACATTATTAGTCTTTGTTGGGATCTGACACAAAAGAATAACCAACGTCTTTACATTTCCTACATTACTACTGACTCATTTAGTGATCAAGAAAAAACAGGAATTCAAGCGTTAATCTACAAACTAAGTTTTTGTTCTAGGTTGATTTTGAATCTGTTGCCAACTGTTTCTTTGTGATTTATGGATTTATCTCCAGTGTTTCTGTATCAGGCAATTTTCTTGGTATTCATAATTCGCATTGACCAGTATAACAAGGGGCCCAGCCTTGAGAAGTACATTCATCACAGCCCTTTCACACAATGCTGACAAGCAATAGATCAATATAGAAGAACAAATACGGTTCTTCATATAAGATGAAAAGCAGTTGTGGTTAATGGAAGCTAAAGTCACTTAAACCCCCTACATGGCTGAGACATGTTTCCAACATGTGTTTAAAGGGAATACCTGTCAGGTCCCCTGGTGCTTTCATACTACGATAATGAACTTTTAGATCATTATTCATGTAGTCCCTTTTTTAACGTGGCCAAGGGTGAGGTACTTGTCTCCTACACCCCACCATGCTACATGAAATTGGTGGTACTGGCTAGGTGTGTGTGTCTTTGTGGAACTACATACGTCTCCACAGATTGCCGGGTGATATGAGATACAGCAGGCCAATGCCAGATGGTTCACAGCAAATTAAGAGACACCAATGTCCAAAAATATATTCTTTACTAAACTTCAACTTGATAACAACTTTATAAAACAGATAGTGGGCCCAGTTTTCCTTGTAAAATCACTTGTCCACTTGCTAAAAGCTGGCACAGATACTTCTCATTTACAACAAACACCAGTTCCTTTTCTTCTTGTATCTCACTTCAGTCCAGTTAACAATTCTGAGGGTCTTCGTCTTCCCTTGAGAAACCTCCTCGTTCAAGGTTGCATCAGTATGACTCCTAACCGTTGCATAAAAAGTCCACTCTATGAGGGTCACAGGCTCCGAGGTATGATGCACCCCCAACCCCCATAAAGGAACGTGTGTCCCATTATGGCAACTGTACTTCACTTCCATTATTCACAAATAGAGTGCCTTTTGCTAATGTCCTTATAATAAAAGGTTTTCTCAAGCTAGGGTCACACTTAAGACTGACGCAAGTGCTAAAAACTATGAAAATTAGTCCTAGTGCATAGTGTAAACACCATGCCTGCTGGTGCAATGCTGCCCCATAGAAACCCCTGTTTACCTTAGCAGCGGCTACACACAAAGCTGCAGGACGTTCGCTTTACAACAGTGCACCGGAAAATGCTGCAGACACGTTTCCTGTGCACTCAGCTAAAGCGCACATCATGCAGCTTTGTGTGTGGCTGCTGCCAAGGTAAACAGCGGGTTTCTATGGGGTAGCATTGCAGCGGCAGCAACGCTGCGGCTGTATTTCAAAGTTGTTAGCACTTGTGTCAGCCTTAAGTGTGACCCTAGCGTTAGTCCATTCCTCTATACAAGTCTCGCATTTCACCTGGGTTTCTCTCCCCCCCTTCACTTGGCTTCCCTGCCAGAGTTCTGTCTATATAACTTTTAAGTTTATCGGTCTCAATAGTTTATTCACAATTCTTCCCTTGTTCTTTGTACTTGTATCTTACTATCTGGTGTCATCTTTCTTTAAGACACATACCTATCTCATGGCAGTCTGCCAGCTCTTGGACCTAAGTCCAGTAAGTACTATGGGTTCTCACTCACAAACCGTCACCTCCCAGGAACTTACTCTTTTGTCATCCCACATAACTACTTCCAGTCTAATTTAGTCTCAACCATTAACCAATTTAAATGTTTTTTATTAACATTTTATCATATATAAGGTAATATTTGATCACAATATGATTACAAATATGCTACATAAAATGATAGAAAACATATGAGATACAAACAATATATAAGTAAGTATACATGCAGATAAATAGCAAATGACACAACTCAGATGCTTTGTTACATAAAGAAAAAAAAAAAAAGAACAGAAAGCAAACTATGTGCAAACTAATCTTACCCATGCCATACTAAATACATGTCAATCATACATTTAAAACAGTGTATTACTTTGCAAAACGTTACATTGTCTTCAAGGGGTGGGGGCATCACTTCTTCTTCCTTACACATTAATGTTAATAATACTATGTTTTAGAACTACACATATATAAAGGGGTTTTCCCATAGACAAGTTAATTTTAATCACTAGATCTTGGAATAATAATAATCTCCGCAATTGGATGTGTTTTAAAAAAATGTTCCTGTGCTGGGATAATCTTATTTAGCAATGGCTAGAAGTGTTTGGCACCTTGAAATTGTTCCAGAAAAGATTCCGGGAGAAGGAAAATCTCAAATGCCATCAGCACAGGGGCTGCAAACACTGTTTATCAAGTATATGTTCTATCTGTGTCTTTAGGTACCGTCAGACGGCACGACGTTGAAACGATGTCGGCAACTATCTTGTGGGCGCGCGGTCGTTTTTGACATCATTTCAACATCTTGGTTGGAGGTCACACGTTTAGATATGTGGACAACTCACCAACGATGTTGTGAGCAGGTATCATTCGCAAAACACCCTGCTCATTGCTGTGAATGGGCGAAGTAATCCTCGACATTGTTATCGCGGTGTCACACACAATGATGCAGCAGGTTGATGGAGTTGAGATCATCAGGTTTTGCAACATGTTGGTAAACCTGTCAACTCTGATCCAACAATTTATCGTAGCAACTTGCCAGAGTCACATGCAACAAGGTTGCAATGACTTGCAGTACGCCTCCAAACCCATGCATCAGCGAATGTCGTTGGCGATATTTGTGCGTGTAACGGGCTTTTCATGGATTTAACATATAACCATTATTTTCTATGGAACTGTTCAGACCTCCATTTTTTTGTGAGGACTGTATGTCCCCAAATGGATCTGGTGAACCTATATAATGAGAATAAAAAGGCAGGGCACTCCATGATGCAAACATACTTCATAAAGTGGAGATGGTGTGCCTGACAGAAAGGGCATATGGTTGTGCGATCACCATGGAGGGATAAGAGATTACCAGACACAACTATGTTACAAATTCAAAGATGGATGAAATTAGCTGCAGCCACCCCAGGTGATGATCCAGTCCATGAACCATCATGTATCAGGTAAATACAGTAGTACAAACATTAAAATAACAAAGCGTTGATAAAAGCGTTACTGTGTGTGGGCAGACAAACAGCTAATATCTTCCTAAAAATGTATTGAAGGTATAAGGGCTACGTGTTTCATTCCCAGCCTGAGGAAGACATCAGTCTGAAGTTGAAACATGTAGCTCTTATTCCCTTGGTAATTTTTCATGAAGATATTAACTGCTGGTCTGTGACACTCAGCAGCACTTTTATCATTTCTTTTTTCTTTTAATGTTTTTATCGAAGTCATGGATCAAAATTACCCATTACCCATTACCCATGGGTCCATGAAAGATCACTGATGGCACAAATTCATTCCCATTTGATTTCTGTTCATTTTTAACATTGTATGGGTAAGAGAAGCTGAAATACTGTTAGTAAAAACTGAAGCACTGGCCAAATATTAATGAAAATCAGATAAAAAATAAATCAGATTAAAAAACTGATGACAATTAGATCATTTTTTGCTTACTGACATCTCAATGAGGTTTTAAGATTACCGACTTTAATATAAAAGAATTACATATAAGTAAAGCAAATAAAGCAACTGGGCTTCCTGAATATGACACCTTTAATGTGAAAATAAGGGACTATACTTTGTGTGTGAGATTTTATACACTTACACCAAATTAATATCTGTGCTTTGTGTAGCACTTTCCGATGCATGTTAGCCAAGTGAATGCACTTATGTTTTTTTTCCAAGTATGGGTGCTAAAGTATCTGTATCTTGTATAGCAATCCCTGCTGTGGTCTCTGCCCAATTGCTGAATTAACAAGGCAAGCTGTGTCCACTATCTAAGCAGAGATACTTCCAAAATTTTACCTTCCAGATAGGGAGAGTATGGGTGCTTTAATTTTCTAAAGCAATATTTCTGAACTATCTCACCATCTAAACATAGCACGGAGACAGGTAAAATATGGTAGATACTCAAACATACATCTGGTCCACCTATATTAAGCTATCTATTCATCATATCACTGCTTCAGATATATCATTCCTTCTGCTTCTTCTCACTTTTCCCACCTTACTACACATTCTCTGAACTCATTCTACATCAGCCCATATACAACTCTGAGACCCTTAAAGCATTTCTAAATCACTCCAAACCATTCACTACCACCACACGCTGCACTAAACACTCACACAAATCACTGAAACAGCTGCTCTTTCTCTTTTTATTTCTTCTCTTAGCAACTGGCAACGTAGCTCCAAACCCCTACCCTACTACATTACTTTATTTAACTCTATTCCAGCAACGCATAGAAACCCGGCCAATCTTGTAAATATTCATCGCTCCCCTTCTATCATTTCTTTTAATTGTGCTCTATGGAACTCAGTCAGTGTGCAACAAACTCCCCTACATTCATGACTTATAACTTTCCAACTCTCTTGACCTTCTGGTTCTTATAGAACCCTGGATCCAGCAGTTGGACACCAACACCACTGCTGTTCTCTCACATGGTGGGTTACAATTCTCACATACTACCAGACCTGGGAACAGACAAGGCAGAGGTTCTGAACTGCTGCTTTTATCAGAATGCTCCTTCCAGGTTATCCACCAAGTACCATCACTAACCTTTCCTTTATTTGAAGTTCACACCATTAGACTTTACAAACCCTCTCCCTGTGAGTGGCGGCCATGTATCGCCTTTTGGGTTCTTCCCATCAGTTCCACAATCACTTTGCCCCTTGGCTTCCACATTTTCTATCCTGTGACATTCCTATTCTCATTATGAGGGACTTTAACATCCCTATTGATATTCCGCTCTACCCATTGGACGCTGATTTCCTTTAAATAACCTCCTCATTTGGCCTCTTACAGCTTCCTAACTCTCTTCTGGCTGTGCTCATTGTACAACTTTAATAATTCCCCTTATCTGCTCTCTGACCACAACCTTCTTTCCTTCTCTCATGAACTGTCTCGACACAGAGGTGACCACTATTTAACTTGCATACAGAAATCTTTGGTCCATCTACACCCAGTAAATCATTAACAATATACAGTCATCTCTAGCTCCCATCTTTTCCCTTTCCTGTCCAGACTCAGCTTTGTTACACCATAACAAAAGATTTAGGAGCGCCTTAGATGAAGCCGCACTGCCATATGCAGAAATACCCGACACAGACAGCAGCAACCCCGACACACTCCAAACATGTTTCCTCCAACACTGTTCAAGGTGTGCCGAGTGTCTGTGGCGATAATCACTATCAGCAGAGGTCTTAATCCACTATAAATTCATGCTCAAAATTTATAACTCTGCTCCCCATCTGTCAAAACAAGTCTACTTCACCACCCCCATCACATTACTAGCCAATAATCCAAAACAACGTTTTGAAACCTTGCACTCCTTACTGAGCCCTAAACTACAGTCCCAGTCACCAACCTCTGCGCCGATGATCTGATCACTTTTTTATTACAAAAAATCAACCATATCTGTCAGGACATCTCTGCACAATACACTCAGAGTTTGATACACCTCAAGCTCATTTTCCATTTTTGAGCCTGTCACAGACAGAGTTAACCGACTCCTTGCTTCTTCTAAGTTTACAACCTGCGCTAGTAATCCTGTTCCCTTACATCTCCTTCAGTCCCTCTTTGTTGCTGTCATTACCAACCTAACTAAAATATTTAATATTAATATAATTAATACTAATACTAATAATATTTAAACAGGACCTGTCACTCCCCTGGTGCTATGCTAACTGAATGCAGCACTGAATGCAGAGTGTCTGCTGCATTCAGGGAAGGGGTCCCCCGTGTCTCTAGCCCCCCTGTAAGTTATTAAAAAGAAAAAAGTGTACAGATAATGGGTCCGGAGGGACTTAGGCTGGGGTCACACTTGATCCGCTATTGGCCTTGGATCCGTTATTGGCATCATTTTTTGCACTTATTTGTTCTAAGTCCAAAAACTGATGCCAAAAACTGATGCTGCACTCAAGTGTGACTGAAATGGTATCAGTTTTTTTACGGGACCCAAAAATGCTGCTAGCAGCGTTTTTGGGTGCAGGAAAAAAAAGGATCTTTTTTTTAACATGGGGCCCTATGGGAAAACAAATCCTGCAAAAAAATGGCACAAAAAAAAGGATCCCTTTTTTAGAGCATTGTTTAGGGAAAAAATGACAAAGTTCAAAAAACGCAGAACTGCACAGAAGAGTTAAAAAAGCACCCTAAGAAAACGGACCCGTTATTGAGAACAAGGGAAAAAACTGATGACCAAGTGTGAACCCAGCTTTACTCAGTAATGGGTCAATGCTGTTGCAGGTGTCCTCCCGCCTCCAGCGCTCTCTGTGCCACCTCTAGTCCTTTCTTCATTCAAGGTATAATAATAATCCCCCTACTCAAAAAAACATCCTTTGACCAGATCTGTGATGTTAACTACAGACCTCCTAGAACACTTGGTCCACTCCTGTCTGGTCTGCTATCTTTCAGATCACTGACTCCTCGATCCTTTACAATCTGGATTTCGCTTTTTACACTCGACTGAAACTGCCCTCACTAAAGTCTCCAATGATCGATTAACAGCAAAAGCCAATGACCACTACTCCTTACTGCTTCTCTTAGATCTCTCTGCCGCTTTCGACACTGTGGATAACCAATATCTCCTTAGCATGCTCTGCTCATTTGGCGCCAAGGACACCCATTTCTCCTGGTTCTCCTTCTACATCTCTGACCGCTCCTCCACTGTATCTTTTGCCAGTCCCTCGTCCTCTCCTCTTCCTCTTACTCTCGGGGTTCCTTAGGGTTCAGTCCTGGGCCTCCTACTTTTATTCTGTATACTGCCCCAATTAGACAAACCATCAGCAGATTTGGTTTTAAGTACCACCTCTATGTTGATAACACACAATTAAACACATTGTCTCCTGACATCACACATCTATTACTTCAATATACAAGGGACTGTCTGTCTTCTGTCTTTCACACCATGTCCTCCCTCTTTGTGAAACTGACTCTCTTCAAAATTGATTTTTCTAGTGTTTCCTCCCTCTTTTAACCGACTGATAACCGACATCTCAATTGCCTTTGATGGCTGAACCATAACTCCCAAGAAGCATGCTCGTTGTCTTAAGGTCATATACGACACTGAAATTTCTTTTATCTCTATATCCAATCTCTCACTAGCTCATGTCACCTGCACCTTAAAAACATATCTAAAACTTGACAATTTCTCGCCTTTGAAACTAAAAAAACAATCACTGTCACTCTTATTCATTCTCATCTGGACTACTGCAACTCTTTAAGGATCGGTCTTCCTCTAAACAAGCTTTTTCCTCTCCAGTCCATCCTTAACGCAGCAGAGTCATATTTTTGTTCAGCTGCTTCATCGACGTCTCCACTTTATGCCACTCATTACAAAGGTTGCCCATCTGTTACAGGATTCAATGCAAACTTATCTCCATCACCCACAAAGCTCTCCAAAGTTCTGCACCACCTTATATCTCATCCCTCATCTTTGTCTTCCACCCTACCCATGCTCTCCGTTCTGCAATTGATCTCATACTACTATCACCCGTAATTCAAACTTCATGCATCCATCTCGATGATTTCTCTTGTGTTGCGTCAGTCCACTAGAGTGCACTACCCCAAACATTGTGACTATCATCTAGCACCATGTTTTTAAGCGTGCCTTAAAAACAAATCTCTTTAGACAAGCCAATCACCTCAATTCACTACACTAACTTTCCCGTCTCCCCTGATACATCATTTTAAATGCCAATTACATCCTGATTCTTCCTATTCATCTGTCTCCACTATATTACCAATAGCACGAAAGTACTGACTGATGACCGAAGCATGTGAAAAGCACATATTTATCATAATGAGGGCCAGACCAGAAATCACAAGCACGTCCTACCTACTGTGTTGCCCTATTTCCTTATAGATTGTAAGCTTGCGAGCAGGGCCCTCACTTCTCCTGTAACTGGTGAACTATGCATTACTCTCTATTGTCGTTATATTCTGTTCTTTGCCACCGTTTAATTGTAAAGTGCTGTGGAATATGTCAGCATTATATATATATAAAATGTATTATTATTATTATTATTATTATTATTACAATTGATAAAATTAATTTTTAGCCATAGTTATTAAAAATTTCCTAAAATAAGATGAGTCTGCAAAACTGTAAGCTATACATCTAACTAAAAGCACTTACAATACTTACAATGCAATACAATACTTCAATGTGTATGTAACACATATACCAATTGCCATTCAATATTTTATATATTTTTCACAAAATATACTCTAAAAAGATGCAAGAAAATAAAATAAACTGATAACGAAAAAGTCAATGTTGTTTATGTGGGCCATTACTTTCAAAATAAAATATTGCTGAAAAAAATAATTCAAAATTGGTTTATTTTGGTATTCACTTCCAATGTGTTTTCATCCCAATCTTTGTCCTATAGCAAGCAAACACATGAAGTACAATATAGTCTGGATATAAACATAGATCATTTGCTACCTAGCTTAAACATATTATACAACCGATGGGAGTAATAACAGGTCAAAGTTTAGGCCATCCATTTTATGATCATATGGTGTAAACAGAGCATAGACTTTGAAATTGCTGACAGGTACCTATGATTAGAATTCATATGAAATCAAGAGACTCAAAGATTCGCCCATAGTATATTAAGAGTCCTGTGACTTCCCATCAATATACAGTGGAACCTTGATTTAAGAGCATAATGCTTGTAAATCAAATTGCTTGTATAACAAAGCAAATTTTCCCAAAAGAAATTAATGAATCACAGACGATTCATTTCACAATCCAAAAATATCCACTGTATTCATATACATGCACATACAGAACTTTAAAATTGTTACAGTAATACAAAATACTGTACAGTAAAACATAATCATGTCCTTGCAGCACCCATCATCCCCTTGAAGACCCCAATATCCCCAATACACACACACACTCTCTCACTTTCACACACTCTCATTCACACAATCTCACTTTCACACACTCTCACCGATCCACTGCTGCGTCACTGTATTCCGGGCCACTGGGTGCCACCTTGAGCTCTCTCAGCTACCGTACATGTACAGGAAGCTGGAGGCCAATCAAACACTGGTGGCTTCTGGCATCAGATTGGCCTGCAGCTGCTGGCATCTGATTGACCGCCGGCTTCTGGTACATGTACGGTAGAGCTGAGAGAGCACAGTGTGATGCAGCGCAGCAGCGGATCGGTGAGACTGTGTGTGAGTGAGAGACTTTGTGTGTGTTTGAGTGTGTTTGTGACCTCAGAGCGGTGGTGGACAGCGGTGGTGGACGAGGGGGCGGACAGCGGTAGGCAGGCAGTGGTGGGCGGACAGGGCGGGCGGACAGCAGTGGGCATGCAGCAGTGCTTTGAACTCTTTTTGCTGGTGGCGGCTTCCTGTGCATGTGCTGTGGCTGAGAGAGCTCCGAGTGGTGGCGGACAGTGGCGGACAACAAAAGCGGGTGACCAGCCATTAAATATATACAGTATATATAATAAGTTAAATACAGTACCTAGAATCAGCAGCATCACACATGCACAGTATGCGCATTGCCGGCTGGCCCAGTGCTCGTAACCCAAATCATTGCTTGTTAACCAAGTTACAATTTTTCAGAAATGGTAGCTGTCTTTCAAAATACTTGCAAATTAAGCTACTCATGACTCAAGGTACCATGTATTTTACTTTGTGTAAATCTTGTTGTTCTACTGATGTTTTTCTGATCTGAGTTCTTTTTCTTTTATTCCACTACGTCTTTGTTCCTGATATAGAGCCCCCTCTTTCCTGTATGTAAATCACATCTTTTTATTCAAGTGAACATGGTCATCATGTGCCCATTATTGACATCTTCTTGAGGACCATGCCCAGGTGGCTAAATAAAAAAATACATTTACTAATTAGGCAAAAGGGGATTACTTCTATGGACACAGGAACAAATATAAACATGAGGAAAAAATCCCATAATTTAGCATATGATTTTTAAGTATGGATTCAATTGTTAAATTTAATTTACAATTTCCAACTAAACAGATCATCTATTAATCTACTTTAATGGCAAAACATATACTCAACAGGATGACTATTTTGTAACTCAGGAATTAGGGTTCTCTGGTTGACTATCAAGACCCCAAATTACTTTTACAAGCACAAGTACAGGTAAAGTTTTTTCTTCTGAAGCCTACATTTGTAGGATATTTGCTATTTATTTCAGATTTTTTTTTTCTGGCTTCCATAATCTGCAATAATAGTCCAAATATCCTTACATACATCGCGTTGTGAAAGTATTTGGCCCCCTTGAACTTTTCAACCTTTTGCCACATTTCAGGCTTCAAACATAAAGGTATAAATTCTAATTATTTTATGAAGAATCAACAACAAGCGGGACACAATCATGAAGTGGAACAAAATTTATTGGGTATTTTACATTTTTTTCACAAATAAAAAGCTGAAAAGTGGGGCATGCAATATTAATCGGCACCCTTCAGTAAATGCTTTTGTAGCGCCACCTTTTGCTGCTGCGATTACAGCTGCAAGTAGCTTTCGCTATGTCTCTATCAATTTTGCAAAACAGCTTGAGCTTAGTGAGGTTGGATGGAGAGCATTTGTGACAGCAGTTTTCAGCTCTTTCCACAGATTCTCGATTGGATTCAGGTCTGGACTTTGACTTGGCCATTCTAACACCTGGATACGTTTATTTTTGAACCCCTATTCTCCAGCCAAACAATTTTGTACTTTTCTGACCTCTCAGCTTTGACTGTGCTTGGCGCCTTTTCTATTCCTGGACTGCAACCCAGCTATTGGCAGCAACCTCCTGGACCTTGCAGTAAAGCCAGATTCCTATATAGAGGTTAAAGGGTGTTTGGTTATTTCAGGGTTCTGCCTGACAGTGCAGATTGCATTTAGTCTGTCTGGGATTCCCTTATTTACCTGTAACTTGGACATAAGTTACACTAGTTAGGCTGGCTTCAGATTGCGCTTTTGGGCTGTCCATGGGGATCAGTGTGTTGTCAGGATCCCCATGGACAGCCACGGATCCACATGGATCCCTGCAATCGCATAGCAAATAACCATCCGATCCGATTCTATACAGGATCCGTATGGATCCTGTTCTCCCTGCCTGTCCCTGCTTCTTCTCTATCTGTCCCTGTCTGTCCCTATCTGTCCCTCTTCTATCTCTGCTCTCCCTCTCCTCTATCCTCCCCCCCTGTCCTCTACCCCTCCAGTATGTAAAAAATGAAAAACAAATCCTCCCTTAGGATACATTACCTTCCGACGGCTTCATGTGACAGTCACCATCTGGTGGCTGAAGGACCTGTGATGATGTCTCAGAGCCGGTCACCTGACACGTCAACTGATCGTCTCTCTGACATCACCACAGGCCCTTCTGCACAGATGGTGACAGTCCCTGGAGGCGCCGGAAGGTAATGTATCCTCATGCAGGGATTTTATTTTTTTAACAAACAGAGGGAATAGAATAGGGAAAAGGATAGGGAATAAGAAGTGAAGAGGTTAGAATAGCAGGGGGACAGCGTAGAATAGCGGGAGACAGGATAGAGAAGTGGAGGGGAGGAAGATGCAGGGACGCAGAAGCAGGGAGGACAGGGACCTCGGAGCCAACATCGGATCCGAAGTCCATAGGCTCCCATGTCATCAAGGCTCGGATCGGCTCGGATCCAATGCTGTCCGATTTCATTCTCGTACACAAAATCGCAGCAGGCTACTATTTTGTGTCCGTGCTTAAATCGGACAGGATCGGATGGTGCCAAAATCCGATGGCAAAAGGCACACATCCGATCCGAGCCCCATAGGTATACATGGGATCCGATTTAGTATCCGAGTGTATCCGTTTTGAAACGGATACACTCGGATGCCTCAAAAACGCAATGTGAAGGCAGCCATAAATGTATTACATAGCATTAATGGGGTACCTTGATTCCATCTATGGGAGCTTCCATATTACGTCCAGGATTCTACAGTGATACAACCAAGTAATAGTTGAATAATTTTTGACAACTTTGTAATGAAACTATATCAAGGACTAGTATACTACCGATTTCTCAAAGGGAAATTCTCTGTAGATGACTTTGTAATGAAAAAGTATGATCATTTACTAGACAATCAGATGAGCAATTCAGTGATTCACATTCATATTACTATGTAGCATTTGAATAAAAATGTAGTATTTTTAGTGACTGCCATTCAAAGAATCAGCAACATTCAACCAAGCAAAATTGATACTGGATCATCCATTGTTGTACATATTTTTCCAGTTGAAAACAGTAATTTTTGTACGTTAAGAAGATTAAACTGATGGTGTTTGCACTTTGAGCAATTGATGGCATACATAATACTTAGAAGTCTCAATCTATGCATGAAGGATTGAGCTAGTAATAGAGAAGGTTAATAAGTATATACCAGCAAATAATTAATACTTGCAAATAGCTCAGCTTCACTCCACAGAGCTCTAGAAAACAATAGTGTCACTATAAGCTCTTTGTAGAGCATATTAAGATCTACCAGCCAATTTTCTGATTGGCAATGAATATTTTGGCTTCTTTTTGTTCCACAGCTATAATGGGCTTTTTACATGTTTAGAGGATTTATTCATGTCTGGGGAATACATTTGTGAATGCTGCTTATGACTCCAGGGCCATTAAATGTCAGTGAATAGGAACTAAATAGGCACAAAGTGCAGTATTTTGCAGTGTGGATGGCTGAAGCTGACTTCTACCTAACTATATCTTCAAATATGACTTTGGACTATTCTCAGTGTTACAGTAGGTACTTCATTTATTCTTCTACTAATGGACTGGTAAAAGAGCATTAAGCTGATGCATCTGTTGTCATGTTTGCTTGTGTGTTTCATAATGTAATATGCAAATTGTCTTTTCAAAAAGGGCATAAACTCTAGCACCACCTATTAGAAAAATCAATCCTACTAGTCTTACATATGACCAAGGATATAAGCCAAATCAAATTCTCAATTTGCAGACACTGCGTTTCAGGTTGTTTGACCCTCATCAGTGCAAAGTATGAGATCAGATTTGGCTAGGTGAGAGGCTAAGACTGGGGATCTAAGGGATAACATTTCTCCTTATGGAGAATGACATGTCAAGTCTGGCATGCTAGTATGAGGAGACTTAAACGTCTTACATGCTCTTCTGGGAATATAAATATGCAAATTGCCTCTTCAAAGAGGACTTTAACTCTAGTGCCACCTATTGGATGTAGCAATCCTAGATCTCTTAGATCCCCAGTCATAGCCTCTCACCTAGCAAAATCAAATACTTTGCACTCTCGAGGGGCAAAGAGCCCAAAACACCATGTCTGCAAATTGCGTCTCTCGTTTGGCTTATATCCTTGGTTATATGAAAAAGCATTTCTGACATGCCATTCTCAGAAACCACTTATAAGATATGCAATGAACCTCTAGGAAACTAACTATGCTTTGCACTGAGGATGCAACACCCCATAAAACATGTCTTAAAATAGAGCTTCTGATTTGGCTTTTATCCCATGTCCTATGGCAATGCTTGTTAAACGTTCGCTATTGACTTTTAGGATTGCGAAGTCTATGTGACATTAGAGTTCAAAACATCTGTCTTTCTGAAGAGGCAATTTGCATATTTAAACCCCAGAGAAGCATTGCATGGTTTATAAGTCTCCTTACACTGTCATGTCAGTATGTCACTCTCTTCAAGGAACAAAACCCTTTAGAAAACTCATCAATCACCCCAAAATAAGAGACAAAAAAGTGTAAGACATGGAGAAGTGGAAAGAAGGAGGTGCAGTTGTGCTTTCTTTTTGTCTATATTGTTCAGAAATAGGAAGAAAATAGCCAGAACAATCTGCCCAACGACGTAACAGCCTTGGGGAAAGAACATTTTCAGAAGGCACTCAAAGGAAGCAGAGGTTAGGCACACAGTTGGCCGTACTACATCTAACATGCCTCTACTGCTGCCTAATGAGAGATTGTTCTTTTTTTAACAATAGGTATTGTACACTGTGACAGCTAAGTGCTGTACTTAGGCTGGCTTCACATTTGCGTATGGGAAGGCAGCGTATTGCTGCGTTCCCATACGCAGTCAAACGCATGCGCACTGCGTTCCTATGTTTAACATAGGAACGCATGGTGCCTGCGTTTGCTGCGTTCGGGTGCGGATGCGGACGATATCTGCTGCTTCCGGTGTCCAGCATCCGCACCCGGGACGCAGCATGTTGGGTTTTTTTGTGCGTTTGGGGACCTTGGACAATCAGCAAGCGTCCCCAAGCGCACAAAAAATGCATTGGCTTCAATGGGTCCGCAGTGTCCTCTGCATGACACCGCAGGAGAACGCTGCGGACCCATTGAATAATCTCCCGGTGGCCGCCGGTATGTCACAGGAGCTCACCGACGGCCACCGGGAGATCAGCTGGAGCCTCTGCTGTCCTCCGCCTCCCGGCCGCTGGTAATGTGCTAGCGATGTCGGCGGGGAGAACAGCTGATCTGAGAGCTGTTTGAATCTTCCCGCGCCGACATCTCCTCTCGGTGTCGGCGCGGGAAGATTCAAACAGCTCTCAGATCAGCTGTTCTCCCCGCCGACACCGTCCCGAAGGTTACCGGCGGCCGGGGGGCGGAGATCTCCGGCGCTGATCTCCGCCCCCTGACAACGCCGATTGGCTGGCAGCCTGCACAATGATGTGTCCGCAGGCGGACATTCTCCGCTGCGGACACATCATTTGGACCCTGCTTTGCACAGCGTATGTGTCTGCATGCCATCAGCATGCAGACACATACGCAAATGTGAAAGCAGCCTTAGAAACATTGACCAGGATTAAAAAATAATCTTCTTATTTTTTCCTTTTAAAATTAATTAGAGCTGGCATGATTTTGCTGAAAATCTGCTTTTTATGCAAAACCATGCTGCCATTGAAATCCTCTGTAGTTTTTCAGGTAAAATTTTTATTTTCTAGCAAAATACTGCGTGAGTAAAGAATAGAAAAACCACAGCACTATAACTTCTTTTTTTTGTCAGCATCATAGCCACATGAGGGCTGTCCTGTGTGGCCTTTAACTCTTAAAAGTGTGATTTTTGTTAACCTTGGATCGTAATAAAAGTTGCAGAAGTGGCAGAGCCAGAATTGTCATGTGATACAACTAAGAGTGACATTTACAGCGAACCAGCCAGTAGGATTGAGGGTTATAAAGTGACGCCAGTTCTTAAAGGCTCTGGGATAATGAGTGCAATCATAAATTTACTTCAATGAATAAAGGCTTGATTGCAGAGAAAACTGTTATCAAACACTGGGAAAATAGTGCAGCATGGTGATAACACAAAGTCAGGCTCTTATGTGACTGAGCTCATCACTCCGTCCCTCCCTCGTCTGTATACCTGTCGGCTTCACCTGCCTCTCACTGCTTCTCCAGTCACCAGAGTGTAGAAGGCCCTGCCCCCTCCAGTCTGCACATCCCCGGTCTCCTCTCCTGGATGTTCCCTCTGTCTGTGACTGTGAGGAGACCGGGGATGCACAGACCGGAGGGGGCAGGGCTTCTTCTGCACTCCGATGACAGCAGAAGCAGTGAGAACCCGGGAAAGCCGGCAGGAACATAGATGAAGGGGGGAGTGATGAGCTCAGCCACATAGGAGCCTAACATTGTGCTATAACCATGCACGATGTCAGGTGTCCTTAGGCTGGTATATACTGACAGGGAGGGAAGGAGGGAGGGAGAGAGGTAGGGAGTAGGGTTTGGCTTAGAGCAAACAAAGAAACCCAACCCCACAAAGTGACGCTGCGCTGCACTTATGCTAATGTGCTGCACTGTTCTCCTGGTGTTTGATAACAGTTTTCTCTGCAATCAAATCTTGAATAAGTTGAATAAAGGTATGATTGCACTCAGCATCTGAGTGCCCATAAGGAACTGGCTTCACTTTATAGCCCTAAAAGTTGCTGACTGGTTTTCTTTAACTCACAATATTAAGGGGTTCTCCAGGTTTGGGATAAAGGTCTATAGTTACTCTATGTTACTTTTGAATCCTTACAGGATGCCCATTCTACACTGTCAGGATTCTCCAAAGCTGGCTGCAAGAGAAGTTGGTCACGTCACTGCAAGTGTATAAATCTGCATACATGCAGTTACATACAGACTACATGTGCATGGCTTCATTCAAGTCACTGGTCTTAAGGAAGGCCTTGTACATCTAGTCAGGATGTGGCCATAAATATGCAAATTCCATCCTCTGGAATTCTACACCTCAAAACATCCGTCTGTCTCCTACACTCAGAACCTTCAAGCGGAACCTGAAAACCCATCTCTTCAGAACAGCCTACAGCCTACAATGACCACGGTGCCACCTCACCACCACTGGACCTGGTGCCCTTCCACTACTGGACCCATCGTTTCACCACCATTGAACCCTGCGTTCACACCCACCCGAGCAGGCCCAACCTACTGTTCCCCTTCCCATTGCCCTGTAGAATGTAAGCCCGCAAGGGCAGGGTCCTCTCTCCCCTGTGTACCAGTCTGTCACTGTTAGTTTGTTCATTGTATTATTAACTTGCATGTATGTAACCCCTTCTCACGTACAGCACCATGGAATCAATGGTGCTATATAAATAAATAATAATAATAAAAATGCAACCACTCTCTCTCACCGATGGCAGTGAAGAATCCTAAGTAACTTTGAATGTAGAAGGAAAACCGGGCACTGGCCTTATATTGCTGCAGTTGAAATTGTGGCACAGAACCAAGTCCAGCGTTGCTCAGCCGTAGGACATAGTCATTTTCATCCATAAAGAAAGAAGAAGGCGGCACTCATTGGACCGGTGAAGACAGGTATGTACACAGGATCTGTTGAAGAGTAAGCACTACTCGAAACGGGATCCGTCATCCCTGCACCTCCCTCCCCGCACCCTCCACCTGATGTAATACTGCGACTGGAATAAACATACCTGTCTTCACCGGTCCAATGAGTGCCGCCTTCTTCTTTCTTTATGGATGAAAATCCTAAGTAACTCTTTCTCCCCCTGATGATATCCTGTTACAGGAGGGGTGATGGATGCTGCAGGTAAGTGAGTGCAGCCCCAGCCTCCTGTGACTTCATGTTTAAGACTACTCTCAAATGACAAGGAAGGCAAGTAAAAATACATTTAAGGATCAGCTAATTGGGAGAAAAGAAGAGTCTGTTCTGGACGCAGAGTGTCTTCTCTTGCAGAGACGCTGGTGTTCTCTGCGAGAGATCGCAGTGTCCATAACCACGATCAACAACATACCTGATGAAGGCGATGACCTGCCGAAATATGTTGTGAGAGTCACATTTGTTAAATAAAAATAAATTACCAAAAGGATAGTCTGTGCCTGAATGCTGGATTCATGCGCTATACCAAAAAAACACATACCTCTGTACCATGCCCATGATCATGACTCTGGGTGCAGTGGCTTTTCCTTGTATTCTCCTGCTGAGAATACTTGTGTCTCCACAAGAATAAATTGACATACTGTGGCTCAAGAAGCCACGCCACATGTCAGTGTACGCTGCGGAAAAAGAACAGTGGGCATGGGATTTCTATTAAACCTTTCCCCTGCACTTCTACTGTAGACCTTAGCAAAAACACAGTGAGTGCAAAACACTACTAATCCTGATTGTGGGCACATACCCTAAATCTACCTACAAAAGTGGTTGGGGTGTAAAATACATACATAAAATGGACATTTAAGGTGCCAGGCCACTTCTTTAGCATAAAATACAATAGTGATAAAAAATAGGCTACTCTGTCCTATCACTTATTTTTGAATTGATGCAGGTCTCACGTGACATTCAAGTTTCTGCGTAGTTCTCCTCTAACTGGTAGAATCAATACTATAAAGCAGAACATTTACCTTTTCCAAATATGATATTGGAATTCTGCAGTTAATAAATTCTGCTCTGTATCTTAAGCCCTGGGGTATCTTAAAGTAACTCTTAACAGATTCTATGTCATGCCAAGATTACCCTATCAAAATGATATATAACTACTCCATGTCATTATATCAGTCGCTTCCCTTCACTTCACTTCTCAATAATGCATCACAACAACTGGACCATACATCCTTACCTACCAACGGGAGGACATTTATACCTGAATCAGCTATGTCAAAGAAAAATGTACAGCATCTTAATTACAGCTGAGTCTACTCCGCAGAGGATAAACGAGATCTACAGTGGCACTTTAAGGATTTTAAAACCATTAGGGATTCAGTATAGGAGCACAATTATTCTTCCGCAAGGCTACGGTAACTAATTAGAGGCACAAATCCCTGTGTGCGCCTGCATGCCATCCTACTATTCTCACCGGTATTTCTGATATGGATAAATATCACTATAAATGAACTAGACGATACATGTTTCACCACTTATCCTTTTACAATGCACCCTTCATATTGCCACCCCTTATACATAGATTTTATTCTCCAGTGCAAAAATGAGATTGAGCTAACTTACGTTTGCCAGTTCTCTTCTCGATTGAAGATGGAGATATCAGAAGCAATGCTCCAGAAGTCACACTGTCAAACAGCATGCAAATGTCTGAAGGGAACCTGTGCATTTAGAATTTTCTGTTCTCTATCTATTTCCTCCGTCAGGCTCTCACAATACACCGCTCCGAATGCAGCACTTTGCTAACAGCTGCTGAGGTGCTGCGTGTCCTGTGCAGATTGTTACAGGCAGATAGAATGGAGGCATGGAGCTTTAATATCCTTTCATGATAAATTGTTTCAAGCACATGGACCACGTAACTGGCTCTCATAGCCAGCCCTGGTGTCAGATGAGTCACAAATAGCCAAGATGGATAGCGGACATGTATAATGCACTTGTGAGTCTATGAGGGGCACAGCATTTAAATAAATGGAACCCAGGAGGATGCAAGAAAGTGGACTGACCTGTAAAAATTCCTCTCAAGCATAAGATTGCCTATTAGGAGAAATGAAAGTTCAATATGTATCAAAGGTCCATACTCTAATAAATAGTAAAAGACTGATAGTGTGATACTGATATAAGATGTGACTGCCACAGCATGTAAGATCCCAAAGAAATAATGGAAATAAAAAAGCATCTGCGTCCAAAAAAATGTAGCAACTTATGTTCTCACCACATTAAAAAAAGGAAAAACAGCAAATAAGCATGAGAAAGCCTGAATAATAATAATAATAATAATAATAATAATAATATAATAATAAATATAGTTACAATATAACACTCTTGGTCAGAAGGTGTTTGAGATCTCTCATGCCAATTCATTGAATATTTTAAAATAACAAAAAAAAAAAATAATAAGTTCATAAATGTATCTGAAATGTGATTGAAGTGACAATTTGCTTCTGAAAAGCTTCATAATGTTCTGCTTTATTCCTATCCATCAGAGGTTCTTTTGCCTATTCTTTGCCAGAGAGTACTCACACACAACAACTCGAGCACTGCATCCTATCTCCAAAAGTCCAATGGACTTGGCTGTCCACCACCACCCAGCCAAGCTATTTCTAATCATAGTGCTGAGGGTAAATGGAGGGGACTCTCCTCCGTGAGATAAGCAAGGGTCTCCAAAGTGGGGACCCCTGAAAGCATATTCATATTACCTATCTTAAGCATAAGGGTTGATTTTGAGAAAACCCTTGTAGATTGTGAGCCCTTGTGGACAGCGTCATCTTTCCCTCTGTACCTGTATGCCATATGTTGTCCATGTACCCTGTACTTGTCTTTGTGCATCCTTCCATATGTAAAGCGCCATGGAATTAATGGTGCTATAATATAAAATAATAATAATAATAATAATAATAATATAATAATAATAAATCTGAAAACCAGAAGAGACCTATAATTTCACTTCATGTGTCACTCAAATTTCCTATATGCTCCCATAAATAAAACATGTTAAATACCTAAATATTTGTAACTTTGGTTTACTTTATGGATACTTCTTAAATAATATCCATAAAATGATTATAATTAGTCAAAAGTATCAATCACCATCAACTGTCAGGGAATGAATACATGTACTTATCCATGACATATTACAGTATTTTTGTGAAAACCATAGTAAAGCCAAATAGGAAGAACCATGATTATAGCTGCAGTAAGGAAATCCGATATTGTCTTAAAGCATAACTGCTGTTTACATTTTTATTTAATAATAATGTAGAGCAGGAGATTTTAATAAAATTTCAAATATATTTTATAAGTGAAATCTGGTGGAAAAGAATTCCTAAACCTTCCACAAGGTGTCCCCACTGCACTGTGTGTGAAGCAGACATGCTCATTCTCAGTCAGATCCGTCTTCACACTGAATAAGGCCACATAACCATATAAGGGAGGGGGCATGGCCTACACTGCTAACTGCAGCTGATGAGGTGACAGTGTATCAGATTACTTCAGGCTACAGCACAGTGCTGAGCATTGACAGAATGTTTGGATCAGTGCAAACTCCTCTGCCCTTCCCTTGGCACAAGCTTCTGATCTGCAATCTGGCTCCTTCTCTGTTGGCACCATTAAAAGCTCAGGATCTCTGTTAACCCCTTTTCTGCTGTCACATTCCCTATCAGCTGCTGGCCTAGCCCAAACAGTCCTAATATGCAATTTTTAAAAGAACACAAAGTTGAGAAAATAATGCATAGGGCACAAAAAAGCATTAAAAAAGAAAGCATGTGCACAAAACTTCACAATTAAAGCTCTACCCTCTCCTAGTGTATCCTCACCCATTTCCAGTAGACTGTGAGCCCTTGCGGACAGTGTCCTCTCTCCTTCTGTACTTATGTATGCCTTGTATTGCTCATATTTATTGTATTCTATGTTTGCCCCATTTCACTTGTAAAGTGCCATGGAATAAATGGCGCTATAATAGTAAATAATAATAAGAAGAATAATTCTCATGGACTTTGCTGGGATAAGGATTGGCATGCAGCTTTGTTGCAAAATTGCACCAAAAATGTGTTAAAAACATAAAAAAATGCATCTTGTGCACATAGCCTTGTATTGAAAATCAGGCTTTTCAGCAGAAGTCATAGGATTGTGTTTCACTGTGTCCTTCACCACTCTCATCACCACTTTTCACAATGGGTGAAATAGTGAATTAACTCCTTCACGACCAAGAACGTATATATACACCTGATGTGAGCTCACATGCTGAGCTCACATCATTCCTTATACATGTCAGCTGATCTGATCAGTGTTGTTAACCCTTTGGATTGCATTTTAATCACAGACAGCGCGATCCAAAGCACCATAGCGGGGATTGCACCATACCCTCCTGGCTTCGGTGGTCGCATTATGCGATCATGGGACCTCAATGTGTTACCTTGACAGCCCGGGGCCCTGTGATGATCCCAGATGCTGTGGGGAATCACTTCCTGTGGATGCCTGGCGAGCAGCTGCATCCACAAAAAGTGATAATTTCTCCTGTACGGTTTATTTGTACATAGGAGAAGCGATTGGCGTGTGCAATGCCTTGGAAAATGGCGCAAGGGACAATTTGTGTTCTTTAAAAACTTCAGAATTTTTTTCACTTCATAGATAAAAGTAAAAGCATTTGTGTTTGGTATCTACGAACTTGTGCCGACCCAAGGCATATAGTGGACATGGTGAATATAAAACCCAAAACACACTTTTATTTGCAATTTCAGTGCACTTGGAGTTTTTTTCTCATTTTCCTGTACACTATATGGTAAAATAAATTATTTTTTTCAAAAGTACATACCATGCCATAAAAAACAAGCCTCACATGTCTATATTGATGGAAAAATAAAAAGGTTATGGCATTTGGAAAAAGGGGAGGAAAAAATGGAAAAAAAAAATTGCCCGGGGATGGAGGGGTGACTGCCTAACTTTGGCTGAACACCTGCAATAGTTTTCATTTCAGATGTCCTCAAACTAATAACAGAAACAACTTAAAAGGAATCTGTAACGAGGCTTTTGCCAACTTATCCGAGAGAGCATAATGTAGTAACAGAGATCCTGATTCCAAGTGGGCTGCTGTAGTTTCAAGAAAATCAATCCCCCACTGATTTGCTTCTTCCTGCCTATGCACAGTGTACATATAAAGCTGTCTTCTAATGGTGTGGGCGGGATTATGCAGAGCTCAGCATTCAGAGAACTGGTGCAGAGAAAACAGTGATTTGATAAAAATTATAGAAGGCAGACAAAAAAGTAACACATCTCTGGAATCAGTGTCTGTTCCTACATAATATTGCTGTCACATTACATAGCAAAAACCTGGTGATGATAGATTCCCTTTAAAGATCTCATGAACTGAAAAACTTGTAAAGAACAACATGAATACCATTTACTCCAAGTCCTGTGTCCTGTGTCTGCTACATGTGCTTCTTCTTGTACCCAGTGGCGCAACTTGAAGCTCATGGGCCCCAATGTGAAAGCCCCAATTATTATAAATCTTTGACAGCAATAGTCTTTTTCTATAGACCAAAGGGACTTTTGGGGCCCCCTAGGTTCTGGGCGCGGGTAAGATCGCAACCCCTGCACCTGTTGTAGTTACACCCCTGCTTGTACCGCTTGTAAATCATCTAAGCCTCAACCAGGTCCACACTGTAAAGACTGTCTTATCTGGCTCTACTATGTGTTATAGGGGATGTAAAATAAAACTATAGTTGGCTAAACTGGAGTTCGGCTCAAACCAATTCTTAACTGTAAATGTGATACTTCTAAGGATTCTTTATCAGCACTGTTCAGACTAGCTAAGGTCATGCAACAGCGGGTGAGTTTAAGATGGTACATTTACAGTGTATAGGTTAAAGAATATGTTACAGAGCTGTTAGAAGGCAATGAAGCAAATCTTTTATCTGTTTCCGTTCGAAAGTGTATACCCTTCAGTCAACGAAATAAAGTGAAAAGAGCACAGCGTGTGACTAGCTCAGAGTCATGGACTCCGAAGCCACTATATAGAGCACAGCTCTTTCATACAGCATATAAGACACTTCATTGCCCATAACCTATATATCGGACTCCTCCAATCTACCGCTCAAAATGTCCCTCAATACATCATTCTTTTTTACTCCTGAGAGCTGCTCTTGAAGAAAAGACTTTATATATGATTATGTCTTCAAGTTCAACCTTCCTTCTTTGTGTGACTTGGTTTAACAACTATTAAAGAAATCCAATATGTCCAAAGAACATCTTCTTATCGAAGGCTCCTAATTAGTCTGCATTTCACTAACAGCAACTGACTGACGTTTTTTTTTAGAAGTTTATCCTGGTTATTTACAGAACTCATACACTTTTTAAATTGTTATTATTTTATTAATAACAAAATATGACCTTCAGAAAATGATTTTGGATTTCATGGCTCAATATAAAGAGGTTATCCTCTTTTTTTATTCGTTTTTAAAGCTTTTTTTTTATATATATATATATATATATATATATGGTTAGCATGAATATACTAGGAAAAAAATCATATGCTCACTGATTTCTCACGTTCTCTAAAAGCCCCCCAATTAGCAGTAAAGGAGAACAACCTAATAAGTGAGATTTCAGGGGCCCCTCCGGTAACTGAGAATATCTTAACAAAGCAAATACAGAGACCTCACTTCAAGGTGCAAACCATTAATCAGTCTTCAAATTAGAAACTGTTATGATTATTTATATTGTAAATGTGTTAGGCAATACGATTTTTACGTTTCCTGCCCATGTAGCTTACCGGTATATTTCGTAAGTTGTAAAAATTACATTCAATGCAATAAAAAATGAGATGAGACTCACTATCAATAAAATTGTGTAGTACATGCTCTGTACCGCATGGTAAAGAAAAACATACTTTTTTTAATTTAGGAGACATTGCAGTGACTACCTTCACATTTCAAAAACTCTCTGGAAGAATGCAAGGAATGTGATGAAGGTTCAAGAAATAGACTCGGGGAAAGTATGTTACATTGGGTATTGCCAAACATATTTTCAATACAAATAATCACAACGATTTGGACTCTGCAGCAGTAAAACATTTTGTCATTTTACAGAACTGTGACTATGGCGCCCTGTGGTACAGGTGGCCACAGGAACCCTGGTGCATGGAGGGATTTCCACATCGGGTACACCTCACACATGCAACACCTGCCACCCGAGGCCTGTAGGGGGAGCTCTAACAGCTGCTGTCAGGTGAACTGCTGACATCAGTTGAGGTCCCCTATAAATACAGGTGCAGGGGGTGGAGATAAGCAGTTGAAGTAGTAGGAGTTGGAGAGTTGTTTTTAGTCAGTCAGTCAGAGAGTCTGTGCAGTGTGGGCAGCACTGTGAAAAACCTAGTGAATGGAGCCATTCTAGGCCCATACCAGAGAAGAGCCTTACCCAGTGTGAGGATCCCGGGAGTGAGGAACGAAGACAAGGTGAAGAGCAGATGAACAGGGGTGAGGAGCCATATCGGTTTACCCCACGAAATAACACGAATAACGAAGTCAGAGTCTGCCTAGGAGAGTTTAGCCCAGCAGAAAACACCGATACACCGAGGAGACTTCAGTCTCCCGAACACCCGCAGCACATTCAACTCAAGAGAGGAAACAAAGAAGGAATAGCGGCATCCAATAGAGGATTCTCAGTGCAGTCAACACGGGTGAGAGACACAGTGGAGGCCAGACCGGGTTTCATACAGGTCCATACAGGTTTCATAACATCCATTACTAATGCCCGAGATCCTAGTACCCCAGCCCTAGGGTGTGACAGAGCCTTTTGGCGTCATGAACAGGATCAAACCAACCCGTAAGGGTATTGTGCACCTAAAAGACTTTAATCTCGGCCTAAGGATTGAACTTTTTCTGAACAGGCCCGGTAAAACCGGGTGAAATGTGTTGTGTATTGACTTTATTGAACTGAACAGAAATTGAACTGTGTCACAGAGCAGGTAGGAAGGGGGCGCAACGTTTGAAAAAGAGCGCTAAGATAAGCCCCACCCCTTTACTCTGCCGAGAATTCACGAAGCATGCGGAGCCACCACTTGCATTGTTGTTACAGAGAATGGCTGGGTATCACTAGGGGGGAGAGAAAATGGATGTGTAGTGAGGTGAGCAATTCGGATTGTATTATTGAAATGGGCACCGAAGTGAACAGTACACAGTCCGCTACTGCCCCCTTGTGGACAAGTGCTGAATTGACTGCAGAGAAAAAAACACTGATTACTGATCCCCTCCCACAACAGCCTTGTGCTCAGGAACAGAAAGGGCGGGAAGTCAGTATAGATCCAGAGGTGAGCCAGGGAAGATCTCCCTGTGGATGTCTGTTGAAAGTGGACTACTTTGCTACACCTTGCCGGAAAAATCACCCCGCAGAAGCCCCCGTGACTGATCCCTGGCCACTGGACTTTGGTGCTCTGACTCTGGCCGCTCTGCAAAACCTTGCCCGCCGAGCACCCAGAGTGCATGTGCAGGGGCCGTGACCGACATAAGGGAGCCATTTGGCTGCTGTGATCTCCCTCCTGCTGCTCTGTGTGCCCTGAGACTGGGAGAGACATTAAAAGAAAAGTTCTGTTACCTGTGGAAGGAGACCAAAGAAGAAGACTGAGGAGATCCCCAGGCCTGCTACGTGGGAGCGACATCTTCTTCTGTGATAGACTGGTACGTGATTTTAGGGAAAGTTAGGGAAAGATACCTTCATTGTTGTGTTTTTTTCTTGCTGCGTACCCGGCAGAAGTGAAGATCCAGAGACTCTAATATATACAAGTGCGCATATAGTTCGGTTGACTGTGATATAAACATGTTTGCCAGTAAAGAAACGTTATTATCGGTTAAACCTGAGTATGGGGATTCTGTTGAGAAAGATCATACACACACACCCGCGGCCTTACCACCGGTCGCTACATCTGGCGTAGTCGGAAGGATGTGTGATCAACAGAATCTCCTCCTGGTAGTAACTTATAACCAGACTTATACTACGGCCTGCAGGTCCATATCCGGTGCCAGCACTCCGAACAGTGACACGGAAGAATTGAAGCAGATAGTAGCAGAGTTGCAGAAACAGATACTACAGCTACAGCTCATGCTAGACCAACAGGCGGACAGGCAATCGAGACAGCAACCCAGCCGGCCTATGGGAAGGTGCTGGACATGCGGCGACCCCAGCCATAGGGCAAACCGTTGTCCGCATCCTCCACCCGTGGCCCGATATACCAGAACCAGCAAGTCATGCCCCACAACAGCAGCCACCTTTAAACTAGACGCCCAAGCCAAAGCGACTCGCTCGGCAGGGGAGATCAGGGAAAAGGGTGTGAAGAGACAGAGCCAGACCGATAAGCAAGTGATGGCCACTCGGGTCCAGGGGACGGTGAAGTGGTTTAATGTCCGCGATGGGTATGGCTTCATCAGCAGGAATGACACAAAGGATGACGTGTTTGTACATCAGACTGCCATAAAGCGTAACAATCCTCGTAAGTGCCTCCGCAGCGTTGGTGATGGGGAGATGGTACAGTTTGATGTTGTGAAGGGAGAGAAGGGTACAGAGGCCACCGACGTCACCGGTCCTGGGGGTGTTCCCGTTAAAGGAAGCAGATTTGCCCCCAACCGGCGCCGCTACCGCCGGCAATCCTACTCTCCCCGGGTAGAAAACGTGACTGAGTTTATTGGAGATATTGTGAGCCCTGAACAAGGGAGCGAAGGTGAACGGGGGGATGACGGTTTCCCCCAACAGAGGTCCCTACTCCGCCGGAGATCAATCCCTGTGATATCAACGGCCATCACTGCCTTGGAGCCGATGGTTGTTGACAGGGACTGTCAACCTTTAAGTGGGGGGGTATGTAGTGAGGTGAGCAATTCGGATTGTATTATTGAAATGGGCACCGAAGTGAACAGTACACAGTCCGCTACTGCCCCCTTGTGGACAAGTGCTGAATTGACTTCAGAGAAAAAAACACTGATTACTGATCCCCTCCCACAACAGCCTTGTGCTCAGGAACAGAAAGGGCGGGAAGTCAGTATAGATCCAGAGGTGAGCCAGGGAAGATCTCCCTGTGGATGTCTGTTGAAAGTGGACTACTTTGCTACACCTTGCCGGAAAAATCACCCCGCAGAAGCCCCCGTGACTGATCCTGGGCCACTGGACTTTGGTGCTGTGACTCTGGCCGCTCTGCAAAACCTTGCCTGCCGAGCACCCAGAGTGCATGTGCAGGGGCCGTGACCGACATAAGGGAGCCATTTGGCTGCTGTGATCTCCCTCCTGCTGCTCTGTGTGCCCTGAGACTGGGAGAGACATTAAAAGAAAAGTTCTGTTACCTGCGGAAGGAGACCAAAGAAGAAGACTGAGGAGATCCCCAGGCCTGCTACGTGGGAGCGACATCTTCTTCTGTGATAAACTGGTACATGATTTTAGGGAAAGTTAGGGAAAGATACCTTCATTGTTGTGTTTTTGTCTTGCTGCGTACCCGGCAGAAGTGAAGATCCAGAGACTCTAATATATACAAGTGCGCATATAGTTCAGTTGACTGTGATATAAACATGTTTGCCAGTAAAGAAACGTTATTATCGGTTAAACCTGAGTATGGGGATTCTGTTGAGAAAGATCATACACACACACCCGCGGCCTTACCACCGGTCGCTACAGATGCACCGGGGGGATGCAGAAGTTCCAAACCCAAATAATGCTGGCAATGCAGAGCCAGCCAGTACCTCAGCCGGGACCTCAGCCAGTAGAGTAGCCGCAGCATTGGGAACTGTGGCACCAGTCATGCCGATCTCTCTGCTGTACATTCCGGGAGCTAAATAATTACCTCTGTATGATGGCCAGCCAGATGCCTTTGCTGCATTTAAAAGAAAAATATGCAGCATACTTGACATGTATGCAATGACTGGTAAACAGAGAGCGTCTGTTGTATTGGGAAAATTAACAGGTGCAGCAGAGTTGGAGATCAAGACATGGTCCGAGGCAGATCAGGAATCAGTAACTACCATTTTTGAAAAACTTAAAAACTGTTTTTGAAAATGGCACTGAGGCTGACCTAAGTATGACGTTCTATCACTGTAAGCAGAGGCAGCAGAACAGTATTAGAGACTATGACTTGCACCTACAGGAGGTGCTGCGCAGCCTGAAACAGGTCAGCCTAGCCAGTGTGCAGGATGAGAATAAAATGATAGTTGAACAATTCATTTAGGGGCTACAGTTACCAGATGATAGCAGACAAGTGCGCTGGTGGGCCCTAAACCACCCGGATGCAGACTTTGCCACCTTAAAAGACCTGGCCATAAAAGGACTGAAATGCCATACAACACAAGATCCTGCACTGCAGCAGTGGCAGGGTAGTTCCTCTCCTTTACAAGTGGCACCTTCTCCCTCACCTGTAGTTGAGACAAATGTGGAGGCTGTAACATCTGATAGATTTGACAGCCTGTGCTCTGAGGTGCGCCAGCTGAGTAAAGACAAGGCCACAGTTCTGAAAGCCCTACAGCTTAACAAAGAGACAAAGCCATCAGAGAAAATTCAGCTTGCTGACAGCCCAAAGGACGTCCCTTAAATGAGAGACCATGTCGCTCCATGGGAGGACCACCGACCGCTACAGCTCTACAGGAGAACCCATCTGTCAGGCAAGGCTATATCCTTTAAACAAGCGGCCCCTGGGGTTGCGGGCCAACCCCCAGGAATAGACTCATCAGGCCCACCGAATTGGTATGATAGGTACAAAGGAGGATGACCATACCTATTCATCATGCTAGATGGCATACCTACACCTGCATTGCTGGACAAGAGTTCGCAGGTGACCACCATACCAAGTATCCCTTACAAAAGATTTTGGTCTGATGCTGAACTTAAAGAGGACCTGTCACCCCCATGGATTAGAATCTAAGTCCAGCACTGATTGCAGCATGTCTGCTTCATTCAGACAAAGGGTCCCCCATGGCTCTGTGGGGCTGCTACCCCGATATATAGGCTTATAAAAACTTACAGTAAAAATCCATGGAGGCGGGCCCTTGTGCTTGAGCCACCTCGTCCACGGGGGCATTTCATGCCTCCTGCATCTCTGTGCTGTCCATGTCAACGCCGCCTCGCTCGTGCCATTCATGAAATTCTCACTCTGCATGTCCTTGTGATGTTGACGCAAGCGCAGAGTGAGGTTGAGGTTGATGTGCATGCCCATGCTCCCGCTATGACATCCTCTCATTTCCCCGCCCTGCTCCATAGCACAGCACGGAGCAGGGCGGGAAAATGAGAGGACATCATAGCGGGAAGCCTGACTGAAGTTACCTGACTTAGTGGACATGTATAATAACATACCCGTATGTTTCAGCAATTGCACGCCAGCATACCTAATGCGAGCAAGACCTGGAAAGTTACCAGTTGATCTTGAAATGGCAATTGTAGTACCAGAAACAGGTTCGCCTGATGCTAATTAGGATTCCAATCGCAGAGAACAATACAAGAAAATCCAAGAGAGTGTAGAGAAAAGCTTGAATCACAACAGAGAAAAACAAGAGAGAGACTATAACAAGAATGCGCAAGCTGCACCCTTAATACCTGGCGAAATGGTTCTTAAGAGAAAGAGGAAAAACCATAAACTAGATGACCAATTGGAAGCAGAACCATACATGTGCTAAATTCCAACTTTGAAAACAGTAAAACCTGTGTGATTAGCAGAGATGAAGGGAGAACTACAGTGACAGTTTCAAGAGATCACCTCAAGAAATGCCCTGAACAACTAAAACCACAAGATGAAATACCATACCCTATACACTTCACGAAGGAGAACAAAAAGAAAAAGTGATACGTACAATACTAGGAGATTTTCCTGAGGACTGGCCCCAATGTGAAGGAATTGTAATTGCGCCTGTAATCAATTTTTTCCAACCAATAGAGGAACAAAGAAGACAGGAAGAACCTGTTCAAGTCCAAGAAGAACCACCCATTGTAGCGGAACCAGAAGATCCTGCAATCAGTGAACCTGCCAGCCCTGTAGTGAGACTAAAGGTACCATAACACGCGGCAATATTGCTTGCAATTTCACTGGCAATTTGCTGGTTGCGGGCATATTGTATATGAACCGTTAATACTAAGTTTCCTCATAGGACACGTTTAAAAAATGATTTTTTTATCTATTAATTCATAATATCATGTGGGTATAGTTTTCATTCTGTACATTTTGTCATGGCAATTTATAATTCATTCACAAAATTTTGTGCTTGAATGTGTAATGCTTTTTCTATTGCTGCTTTACTTAGGCCTCATGATTGGTTCCTGTGTAAATAGGTTTGTACTAACCTTTATCGTATCCTATGTCTAAGGGTACTGCAGTGTGCCAGAAACACAAAGCTTTTTAAACATTTTGAATAGATCCTTTTTTTAATGGACGCCCAATATAGAACACTTTATTTAGATGATGTGATATAAGACATTCGTCATCATTTACATAGCAATGGGAACATTGTCCTAAATAAATGTGAATAGGCTGATTGGTTGACAAATGCTTTCATTAACTTTTATATTGTCTGGAATGTGTCATTTGCAGCCAGCCTTTTAACCATTTAATGTCAGACATACAAATTTAGGAGTGGCTTAGGCAATAGCATTTATATTATAATTGTATTGTTCTTTATGAAAAAGCAGTATTACTGGACCAACATAAACAAAATTTGGCAATCTGACAGATAGGTAAATTAGGTGCTTTGGAAGGTTATAGACTGGGTTGTAGCTCTCTGAAACCTACAGTTCTCGATCCTAGAGTTGCCAAAATCTTTCAGCAGACCAAGCCTGTCTCCAAACTGACCATATGTGTCACAACTAACAGTGAACTAATGAAACATCAGACTGAGGAATGACTGCTGTCTCAGTAAGGCTAGGGTCACATTAACGTTAAAGGGGATTGCATTAAAAACATAGGTTTTGGCAGCCTTAATACAGTGCTACCGCCATGATAGCGCCGCGTTAACGCTACCAATGCTTACCTATGGTGATGCGGCCCCTAGTGCGGCTCAACCGCCGGCATCTGAGTGAAATATCGCACTTTTTCCTAGTGCGAGAAAAGACGTTTTCGAAAGCGTCTTAAGGCTGCAAAAACCTATGATTTTAACGCAACCCCCCTTTAATGCTAATGTGACCCTAGCCTTAGACAGGCTGTTATGCATGTATCTAACCCAGGGTTAAAGGAAAAAATAAAGCCTACGACAAAGCAGCCACATGCACACCTTAATGGTTCCTGTACAGACTAGAAAATCCTTAGCCACACAACTCAAAACACCAAAGTTAAACCTTGCTCCCTTTATGGTCATTGAATGGTTTCTTTTTCCTCCTGAGGGTAAGCAGCTATGCACAACTAACCAAGGAAGGGATGCAGAAGTAGCCAAGGACCCAATGTAAAAAAACTTAAAGCACGTACACAAGGGTGGAAAAAGGAATATCATAATTGAAAGCAAAATATATCTCCCACCAACCTAACTGAGGAGAGAGGAAAGGTATTAGAAGGTGAATAAGAAAATACAGAAGTAATACAACTAGTCTCTGCTGAGCAGGTAATATCCCTCTGTTGCAGGAATTGCAGGCAGGGGCGTAACTACCGGCATAGCAGACGTAGCAGTCGCTTTGGGGCCCGGCCCTTGTGGGGGGCCCGGACCCAGCGCCGCTACGCTGCTATCCGGTCAGCTACAGGCCCCCAGTGTGTATATACAGGTCCCCCACTCCTCCTCTGCTGCACACGTCACCTGTAAAAGAATACATCATACTTACTTATCTCTGCCGGCTGCCACCGCTCTGCACCGCGCTCCGTCTTCATCCAGCTTCTTCCTGGTTGTGACGTCATTTCCTGCGCCCGGCGGTCACAACCAGGAAGAAGCTGGATGAAGACGGAGCGCGGTGCAGAGCGGAGGCAGCCGGCAGAGATAAGTAAGTATGATGTATTCCTTTACAGGTGACGTGTGCAGCAGAGGAGGAGTGGGGGGCCTGTATATACCCACCAGGGGCCTGTATACTACCACCAGGGGCTCTGTATACTACCACCACCAGGGGCCTGTATACTACCACCAGGGGCTCTGTATATACCACCAGGGGCTCTGTATACTACCACCACCAGGGGCTCTGTATACTACCACCACCAGGGGCTCTGTATACTACCACCACCAGGGGCCTGTATACTACCACCAGGGGCTCTGTATATACCACCAGGGGCTCTGTATACTACCACCACCAGGGGCTCTGTATACTACCACCACCAGGGGCTCTGTATACTACCACCACCAGGGGCTCTGTATACTACCACCACCAGGGGCCTGTATACTACCACCAGGGGCCTGTATACTACCACCACCAGGGGCTCTGTATACTACCACCACCAGGGGCTCTGTATACTACCACCACCAGGGGCTCTGTATACTACCACCACCAGGGGCCTGTATACTACCACCAGGGGCCTGTATACTACCACCAGGGGCCTGTATACTACCACCAGGGGCTCTGTATACTACCACCACCAGGGGCTCTGTATATACCACCAGGGGCCTGTATACTACCACCAGGGGCTCTGTATACTACCACCAGGGGCTCTGTATACTACCACCACCAGGGGCCTGTATACTACCACCAGGGGCCTGTATACTACCACCAGGGGCTCTGTATACTACCACCACCAGGGGCTCTGTATATACCACCAGGGACCTGTATACTACCACCAGGGGCTCTGTATACTACCACCAGGGGCTCTGTATACTACCACCACCAGGGGCCTGTATACTACCACCAGGGGCTCTGTATACTACCACCAGGGGCCTGTATATACCACCACCAGGGGCTCTGTATACTACCACCAGGGGCCTGTATATACCACCACCAGGGGCCCTGTATACCACCACTGGGGCCTGTATATACCACCACTGCGGAGGCTGCTGTAATACTGCTGGGGCCTGTATATACCACTGGAGAGGCTGCGGTATACCACTGGGGCTGCTGTATATACTGCTGGGGCCTGTAAGGGGTGTGTTCTTGAAGGGGCGTGTCATTTGGGGGGCGTGTCTTGGAGGGGCGTGTCATTGGGGGCGTGTCTTGGAGGGGGCCCCGTTCAAAAGTTTGCTATGGGGCCCTGCCAGTTCTAGTTACGCCCCTGATTGCAGGGATAGATCTTCTTAGCAATCATTCATCAAAAACTATAGACAGCAAAGAAGGCTAGTGCAAGGTGATTATAAATGATTTAGCCTAAACTGTAACAAGACAGAGGCAAAATAGGGCAGTGAGAAACACCCAAGTAGCAGCAAAGCAAGGGAAGAAAAGCATAGATAAGATAACCATCAGCACTCAGATATACTGTAGACTGACAAGGCTGTGGCTCAGCAGGGAAGGAAACCAGCCATGAGGAAGAGTTCACTGGACTGAGTCCTGAAATCAAGGCATGACATCAAGATGACCAGATGCATCACATCTGAGAGTACCAGTTCTATGGAAGACTTCTTGCCTGGTGCCGGTTCCCAAGACTACCTTCCCGAGCTCCCATAACGACTATAGACCGGTGGCCTTAAGTCCTTGGAGAGAATTGTACTTGCCTACTTGTGTCCGAGGGTGTCTGCTTTTATGGACCCCCTTCAGTTTGCGTATCGGCAGAGTCTAGGGGTGGACAATGCTGTAGCATATCTGCTACAAACAGTACATTCCTTTTTGGACAATGATGGAACCACTGTACGTGCCATGTTCTTCGATTTCTCCTGTGCATTCAACACCTTACAGCCACTATTATTACGTAAAAAGCTGGTTGAAATGGCGGTTGATGAGGGACTAGTGAATTGGATCATTGATTACCTGTCGGACAGGCCACAGTTTGTAAGGTTGGAGGCGGCCGTATCGGATAGTGTTCGGAGCAGTGTTGGAGCCCCTCAGGGAACGGTGCTGTCGCCATTCCTTTTTACGTTATACACAGCTGATTTTCAGTATAAATCAGACCTTTGTCACCTTCAGAAGTACTCTGATGACTAAGTGATAGTCGGAGGTATTGAGAGAGGCCGAGGGGAGGAGGAATACAGAAGGGTTGTCTCGGACTTTGTTGACTGGTGCCAGGCTAACCATTTAGAACTCAACGTAAAGAAAACCAGGGAGTTGGTGTTGAGTTATGGAAGGTGCATGAAGGATTGCTTACCTATCACTATTGATGGTCAGGATGTGGAGATGGTGGAGAATTTCAAATATTTGGGGGTTCACCTGGACAGCAAGCTTGATTGGAGGTGCCATATGGAGAAGGTTTGCAAGAAAGGGATGAGTAGACTTTACTTCCTAAGGAAATTAAGGTTGTTTAATGTGTGTAGCAAAATGCTTGAAATGTTCTACCAATCTATTGTGGCGAGTGCAATCTTTGCTGCAATAATATGCTGGGGCAGTAGTGTGCGCACAGCTGACGCTAATAAGCTGAATAAACTTATCAAGAAGGCTAGTGCGGCGGTGGGTCTACAACTTAGGACTTTCGAGGAGGTATTAGAGGATAGAATTAATAAGAAATGCAAGGCTATAGTGAGCAACAATACACACCCGCTCTCTGAACTGTTTGCGAAGCAGAAGAGCACATTCAGCAAGCGTCTAATCCAACTAATGTGTAAAAAGGAAAGATACAGAAAATCGTTTGTTCCGACAGCTGTGGGGATGTTTAACAAATTTATAAGTGTAAAGCGTCCCAAGACTATGTGAAGTTCTATGTGTATGGGGGGAATAGGTGAGGTACATGTACCAGTCTACCCACATCTGCTGTCCATATAGACTTATTTTGTAAAGTGTGAAATGTTCTTGATCTTTGTTCTGCTGCTGTAATACTGTAATTTCCTCCGGGATCAATAAAGTTTATCTTATCTTATCTAACACCCAGCTGCTCAAGCTCCTAAACTTAAAGGGAACCTGTTACATGAAAAAACACTATTAACTTGCAGATATGTGGTTAATCTGCAGGTCAAAACCATTCCGAATATGCGCCAGCAATGCAAACCCCATGTACTGGCATAGAATGAATTTTATTCCTCCAAGCAGCATTCAGGTTTAATACATGGGTTTGGGTATCAAGAACGGCAGTTGTAACTACACCACCATACATACCATCAGGGGGTGACAGCCCTGCCTGGTGTCAGTGGCCCCGAGCCCAGGGGGGCCCGGCTGTGACTCCAGCGGGCGTGGCCATTTGGAGCAGGCTCCTCCGGGGCCCGTCCCCCATGTCTTGCAGGCCCCCCCCTTACTATCACCGCTGCAGAGCCCTATAGTTGCGGGGAGAAGCTGCGGCAGCTAGCGGTGGGTGCCGCCATGTTCTTTGTGGACGGCGCCCGCTAACTGTACAGCCAGTCAGTAGAGGTTGAGACTTCTACACAACGGCCGCGGATCTCGATTTGGCCGCGGCCATTTTGTTGAAGTCTCAACTTCTACCGATCGGCTGTACAGTTAGTGAATGCAGCCGGCCACAAAGAACATGGCGGCGCCCACCGCTAGCTGTACTTGTCGCAGGCCTGCAGCTACTCCCCCGCAGGCAGCACCCTCCAGTCCTGCAGATGTGCCCTCCGGGCTCCGGCACCCCTGCTCCGCATCCACAGCTCCCCCAATGGTAAGATATGGGGGGTCCGTGGGAGGGATGGAGCAATGTATTCAGAATTGGGGCCATATATAGGGAGGGAGGCTGTCAGGATATAGGGAGGCTGTCGGGATATAGGGAGGCTGTCAGGATATAGGGAGGCTGCGAGGCCATATATAGGGCGGGAGGCTGTCGGGATATAGGGAGGGAGGCTGTCGGGATATAGGGAGGCTGTCGGGATATAGGGAGGCTGCAGGGCCATATATAGGGAGGGAGGCTGTCGGGATATAGGTAGGGAGGCTGTCGGGATATAGGGAGGCTGTCGGGATATAGGGAGGCTGCCTGTCGGGATATAGGGGGGCTGTCACCAAGAATCGTCAGAACCGTGACTGATACAGCTATTGTGTATTCAGCCCACAGCAGTCTCAAGTGTGTGTGTGTGTGTGTAATATATAATAGAGAGAGTGTAAAAAAAGGAAAAACAGCACAAAAAAATAGAAAAAAGTGGACTTTATTGCCCAATGGCATGGCCACGTATTGGGCAATGAAGTCCACTTTTTTCTATTTTTTTTGTGCTGTTTCTCTTTTTTTTTTAATCTATTGTAAGGAACAATCTGGATTGCTGGTTGGGAAAGCTTTGCACATAAATTGAGGTAATTTTTGGTGCTGTTCCAATTTTTCACTATATACGGTTAGGGCCAGAAATATTTGGACAGTGACACAAGTTTTGTTATTTTAGCTGTTTACAAAAACTTGTTCAGAAATACAATTATATATATAATATGGGCTGAAAGTGCACACTCCCAGCTGCAATATGAGAGTTTCCACATCCAAATTGGAGAAAGTGTTTAGAAATCATAGCTCTGTAATGCATAGCCTCCTCTTTTTCAAGGGACCAAAAGTAATTGGACAATGGACTCTAAGGGCTGCAATTAACTTTGAAGGCGTCTCCCTCGTTAACCTGTAATCAATGAAGTAGTTAAAGGGTCAGGGGTGAATTCCAGGTGTGTGGTTTTGCATTTGGAAGCAGTTGCTGTGACCAGACAACATGTGGTCAAAGGAACTCTCAATTGAGGTGAAGCAAAACATCCTGAGGCTGAAAAAAAAGAAAAAATCCATCAGAGAGATAGCAGACATGCTTGGAGTAGCAAAATCAACAGTTGGGTACATTCTGAGAAAAAAGGAATTGACTGGTGAGCTTGGGAACTCTAAAAGGCCTGGGCGTCCACGGATGACAACAGTGGTGGATGATTGCCGCATACTTTATTTGGTGAAGAAGAACCCGTTCACAACATCAACTGAAGTCCAGAACACTCTCAGTGAAGTAGGTGTATCTGTTTCTAAGTCAACAGTAAAGAGAAGACTCCATGACAGTAAATACAAAGGGTTCACATCTAGATGCAAACCATTAATCAATTCCAAAAATAGACAGGTCAGAGTTAAATTTGCTGAAAAACACCTCAAGAAGCCAGCTCAGTTCTGGAAAAGTATTCTATGGACAGATGAGACAAAGATCAACCTGTACCAGAATGATGGGAAGAAAAAAGTTTGTAGAAGAAAGGGAACGGCACATGATCCAAGGCACACCACATCCTCTGTAAAACATAGTGGAGGCAACGTGATGGCATGGGCATGCATGGCTTTCAATGGCACTGGGTCACTTGTGTTTACTGATGACATAACAGCAGACAAGAGTAGCCGGATGAATTCTGAAGTGTACCGGGATATAGTTTCAGCCCAGATTCAGCCAAATGCTGCAGAGTTGATTGGATGGCGCTTCATAGTACAGATGGACAATGACCCCAAGCATACAGCCAAAGCTACCCAGGAGTTCATGAGTGCCAAAAAGGGGAACATTCTGCAATGGCCAAGTCAATCACCAGATCTTAACCCAATTGAGCATGCATTTCACTTGCTGAAATCCAGACTTAAGACGGAAAGACCCACAAACAAGCAAGACCTGAAGGCTGCGGCTGTAAAGGCCTGGCAAAGCATTAAGAAGGAGGAAACCCAGCGTTTGGTGATGTCCATGGGTTCCAGACTTAAGGCAGTGATTGCCTCCAAAGTATTCGCTACAAAATATTAAAAATAAAAATATTTTGTTTTGGTTATGTTTATTTGTCCAATTACTTTTGACCTCCTAAAATGTGGAGTGTTTGTAAAGAAATGTGTACAATTCCTACATTTTCTATCAGATATTTTTGTTCAACCCTTCAAATTAAACGTTACAATCTGCACTTGAATTCTGTTGTAGAGGTTTCATTTCAAATCCAATGTGGTGACATGCACAGCCCAACTCGCGAAAATTGTGTCACTGTCCAAATATTTCTGGCCCTAACTGTATGTAATGTATGTTTGGGTGGAGGCGGATCTAGGATGGAGGCGGAGGTTGGGCGGAGTTTCAGGGGTGGAGGCTGGGCAGAGCCTCAGGGGGGCCCCAAAATTTTGGCAGTCAGGGGCCCTGAAATTCCTAGTGGCAGCCCTGCTAACAACAGGCTCTAAATGCTGAGCAGCTTAGTCAGTGTAAGAGATGTGATTACAGCTGCAGCTCTCGATTCATAAAGCGATGATTGAAACCTCAATGATGCCAGGAGGAATATAGTTCTTTTTCTGTTGGCAGCAAGCTTTGAAGTCCAGGTGTGAGGAAAATTTGGAATGATATTAACCTGCACATTCACGATTCTTATTTCCTAAATGTGTGTATATGTGCATGTATTGTAGTGTGATTGTACTGTATTAATATACTCATCTGCCACGTCTCTCTGGTGTTCCTCACAGTTATTCTCCACTTCTCATTGATTTCACTGCAACTGTGACTAGCCGGCTCACTCTATGCTTTATAGGTGAGCTAGAACTTTCTTTTACAATATAAGTCTATGGAACCTTAATTTAACACTCCATGGCTTACAATGTAAAAGTTACGCCCAAATCATATAGAGCGCAGTGTGACCTGGAGAGTCTGCTAAGTGGTGGTGTCATAGTGAAGCAGAAATGACCGGCACTAGACACGCAGTAGATGAGTATAGTACCACACTCACACTATATTACATGCACATACACATTTAATGAATAAAACACTTAGGCTGTGTTCTCAGGATCAGTAAAAGCAGCGTTTGGGACTCAGTGCCTTTCCGTTGTGTCCAAAACATTGCGTTTTACAGTAGTAGCATACTAAATGGGATTTGTAGAAATCCCATGCTCACTATCCTCCTCCCGGCTGCAACGTGTATTCAGCTGCGGTTCAAGTTTCCAGACTTCCGCATCTTCGCAGCATGTTCATTTCATGCTGTGGATTTGGAAGCCATCACCATCGGCAGTACACAGGGAGGAGCCGCACTGCACCCACCATAGATCATTAGTACAGGGCAGCTGCGGTTTCTCAGCGTGCACCCCCTGATCCAGAGACACTGTGTCCAAAACGCAGCGCCTCTGGATCATGAGCACACACCCTAAAAGGGAGTGCTTATGATAGCTGCAATTCTTTCTTCCTTTATATTTTTAGGTGCAAATGTAACCCCTTGCCACATGTATTCACTTCACTATTACCAATCTCATATAGTTGTAGCAGCCCCTGTTTCTTGGCACATAAATCTTGCTAGCTTTCTGCTGTCATACTTTGCTATATGGATTCTTCTTGCATAATATTGGATATATGACACTACCATTCATTCTTTGCTTGCTGCTTACATAGTAGTTATACTGTTGTTTGCATTACTACAATTCTGTTTTTCAGGCAGCGCAGTGGAGCGGGGGCATTCCTCACCCTGCTGTGGAACCCTTTGAGATCTAGTTACTAATGCAGGTTTATTAGCTCACCATGTTTGTGTACCATATTGACCCTCTTCTACTATCTGTAGAAGAAAATGCAGAGTATACTGGAAAGAAAAAAATGGCCCAACGTAGGGTTTACCCATACAGAGTCAAATCAATCAATAAGGTAAAGGCTCACCTTATAGTGTTGTGTAGCGCCACAACCATTGTCTGCACATAGGGTATCACCTTAGTATGACGGTTTGCAGCAGTCACCCATACAGCAGAAATCCAATACCCAGTTTAAGAGAAAATGGGTTTAAATACTTTGCTCCCGTCCACCAAATAAATAATTCTTCCTCGATGTTGCTTGCACGGGATATTTGATTTATTTCAATGCATTTCAGGGCATGCAAGCACCTTCTTCAGGAAAAATCTGATATAAGCAACATTGTGGAAGAATTATTTATTTGGTGGATGGGAGCGCGGTATTTAAACCCAAAAAATACATTAAAAAAACTGCAAAACTACAATTCAAATACAAAATAACTCAACCCTTAAACTAGGATTGCATTGTATGCACAGAGTGAAAATTTGCGACTCCATTCGATTATGGACACGCTAGAATATAGAGTTGGCAAATAAGCACTACTAACTGATAAAAGAGCTGAAGAGCAAAAAGTCCAAAAGTAAAAGTTGTTTATAAGAAGAAGTTGTCACGCTCTGCTACAAGTGAAACTGACGTGAAGTCGCCCAACTCTGCAGAACAGCTGCACAAACATGTTGCCTTCTGCTAATTGTGTTCACTGCACATATTCAAACCAAGACACAGCACTTATATAAATGGATGGGTATGATGCTGTGAATATATAACTAACCTCCCTAATAATACTGGTAATATATTATTAGTGTTTAAGGGTTAAACAGGTACTGATTTTACAGTACCACTGTTGCCTATAAGCTGTGTCTGGTATTTAGTCTCATCCCTATAAAACATGAATTAAGCAACACTATTGGCCACAAAATACAGACACGAGTGACAGTGGTTATAGAGATAAAAGTTGACCCCTTTTTTCTCAGCCTGGGTAGCTAAGTCTTTATAACCTATAAGAAAAACATACAAGATAGCAGTTTTTCATTTGTTCTCAGAATGGCGCACAATATGTATCCCCAGAAAATCTATTATAGTAGGGTGTGCAAAACAGATGTTCATTGACTGTAGTCTAAAAATCAGAAATTAGTTGATTAGTTCACATCACAGTACTGTATATTACTTGTATTAAATGGATTGCTAAACTACTGCATGATCTAAAATTGAACTCTGAGCCTGAGGACTAGGGATTTTGTTCCAACAGGACCACCCATAAGTAGTGACCTCTTGTGCCACCTCTAAAAACAGGGTACAGCTGAGCTTGAAATTCCTGTATCTGCCGAATGCACTGTATATACTGACATCAGTAAATGTGAGCGATGTATGTACAGAAGGCTATGGTCCTAATACCAGTGGCATAACTTGAAGCTCATGGGCCCTGATGTGAAAGCTCCAAAGGGGCCCCCATTTAGTGCAAATCTTTAAAAGCATTAGTCTTTTTCTATAGGCCAAAGGAACTTTTGGGGCCCCTAGGCTCCAGAACCCGGGTACGATTGCAACCCCTGAACCTATTGTCATTACGCCCCTGTCTAATACACTCAGTATTATATTTTTTATAGACCCTAATGTTCTCTGATCATCATTACATACTTGAAATATTGTAAAAGGGTGCATGGATCATAGATAAGAAAATATACATAGGTAGACTGACAGATAAACAGATGGATAGACAGTCAGACAAACAGATAATGTAGATAGATTATAGATAGATATTACAAAGCAATAGTTGACTACTATATGCTCTCAAGCCAAAAAACAATAGGAAATTGTGAGAATTCCCAACATGTGTTCATGACTGTTCTCTCTGTTATAGACTTCAGAACAGAACATTCCAGTTGATAAAATGCTAAGTATAAAATATTGTACTAGTGTTGTTGCCAGAATGTAATATTCAGCCAATAGTGGGTGTAATTACTTATCCAGGTAGAGTAACATATCCTGAATAGCCTACAGGTAGAAAATATCAACATAACACCTCTTCTAAAGCATCTTTTAATGACATCCTTTGCTGACATTTCTCCTAAAGCATTTTTCAGAGACGATCTAGTTTCCTTCCTCTTAGTTGGTAGAAATCATGGAGCTTCCCATGATATGTCGGAGACCATTCCATGCCAGCAATATCAATATTGTGTTATGAATATCCCTCCTGGCATCATACAGAAAAACAAGCAGCTATGTCAGGAATGAGCCATCAGAACACAGAACTTTTGACCTGATGTATAGATCACTATCTAAACAAAGCGGCGATTCTTCAGGGAAGGCCTGTAAAATAATATGCATTACATGCACTTCAAGCTCTCTCGCCTCAAGCACACCCTCCAGCTTAGAAGTTATGTAGTCAGATATGGCTGTTTCTCAGCACTACTGTCTAAACAGTAAGCATGCTTCCACTTGTTGGTTCCTGGGAATCAAAAGATAAAATCTTGATTATCGCTCTTATAGAAAAGTCTCAATAACAAACACTTCTATTACAGAAAAATAGAAAACTGTGCTAAACAGTGTAAAATGAACCCCCATCTGTTATTTTAATAGGAGGAAACCAATAAATTTTGTTTGCTTATGAAAACATATATGAAATTTATTAAATTACTGACAAACATTGTGCCCCTTTAAAAGGCATCATAGATCAAGCGATTAAGTATCACTCTGACACACCAGGTGGAAATACCAGACTTTAGATCACAAATAAATATAGTACATAGTACATAGTGGGACCACATGTCCAATGAACCATACATATATAACATATGCACAACTTGGCAGTAACAGGTAACATGACATGGTTAGAGGCACAGAAATCACATAGAAATCACACAGATTGACCCTTACACGCGTTTCACGTTATTGGTATGGATGCTTAACCGTCAACTGGTGAGGTGGGGTTTGCCACACCCAAGGAAATTTTTGTTCCGCTGCCTCTCATAAAAAAATGCTGGTATGAGGATACGTGTCTCACTAGCTTCCATCCATTTCCTTCTTCTGGCCACGCATAACAGAGCTAGCTGTTGCTAAGTGCTGTCTTGGCCTTGCTGAAACCCACATCACCACTCATGTAATTCTTTTTTACACATTTTCAAATTTTGAAAACTTCTGTATTTTTGCACAAATTTATAACCGAGTTTCTGTTTGTTTGTGCACTTGCTCTCATGCAAAAAATGGTGAATTCCAGGACGTCTATAGGTCAGAAGATCCCCGTTTTGCGGATTGGGCAGCTTCAATCCTTGACAATGAAGAGAGTGATTTTAGTGGTGATGAAGATGTTGTACCAGCCGAATTCCAGAGCGAACAGAATAGCGTGTCTGAGGAAGATGCGCCTGAGGACAAAAGTAAAGACACTACATCAGCCTCAGATGACGATGACTCCCCACAATCATGTCCAGGTACAACTAAGTCTTCTCAAACTTTCTATGGAAACAGCAAATTCAAGTGGTCAGGAGAACAGCCAAAGCCAAACATCTGTACGAGAAGGCACAACATCATATTGCATTTGCCTGGTGTGATTGGGCCTGCCAGGCAGCTTGGTCATTATTGCACACATCAGTCATCGTGGGAGTTACTGTTTACTTAAGACATCATTGATGAAGTAATACTTTATACAAATGAAAAGCTGTCTGATAACTGACTGATACTGATCGAAGTGACTACAAAGATTTAGACGTGATCGAGTTCAAAGCATTCCTGGCCATCTTGATGTATTCTGCAATTTTCAAATCTAATCATGAAGATCTCGCAACTCTTTTTGCCACTGATGGAACGGGGAGAGATATTTTTCGTTGCATTATGTCTTTGAAGCGAGTTTATGTCATACTTCCGGCCCTTCACTTCAATAATTGCACTGACCGAAAAGAAAGACTGTAGACTGACCATGCGGCAGCTATATCGTGTGTGTTTGACAAGTTCATTAGGAACTGCCAGGTGTGTTACTCAATTGGGCAATATGCATGTATAGACGAAATGCTGCTTGGTTTCAGAGGAAGGTGTTCATTCAAAATGTATGTTCCAAGTAAGCTTTGTTAGTATGGCATAAAAATCATGGCAATCACTGGCGCGAAAACTCATTACTTACTAAGTGCGTATATTTATACTGGTAAAGACAGCGATGGAACCTCTCTCTTCAATGAGGAAAAAAAATTTTATACACCTACTCAGTCTGTCTTGCGCCTATCAACCCCAATACTTAGAATGAACAGAAATATTACTGCTGATAACTGCTTCTGCTTGTGGCAGAGTTGAAGAAAAGAGGACTTACATACGTGGGAACAATAAGAAAGAACAAGAAAGAAATTCCACCACAAATTTGCCCATTGAAAACCAAAGAAGAATGTTCCGCAATCTTTGGATCTGTAAATGACATGACCTTAGTTTTCTACATCCCAAAAAAAAACAACTTTTGATTTAATATATGCATCATGCGAAAAGCATCGACCCAGAATCTGGAAAGCCAGAAATCATTGAATTTTACAATACAACAAAAGCAGGTGTTGATGCTTTGGATGAAAAGTGCATGCTTTACTCAACTAGTCGACGTAGTAGACCATGGCCGCTTGAAATCTTCTACTCCATCTTGAACATCAGCCTTGTGAATGCATACATACTCTTTTCATCTTTTCTAGAGAATTCAAAGAACATTCGCCTTGACTATGTAAAGTCTCTTGCTAAAGCTCTGTCAGAACCCAACCTCAATGTTAGGATGCTGAACAATCGACTTCCACGCGAGTTGCGGCAGAACATTGCCTGAATTCTTCAGAAACAGTTGCCTATCCCAAGGAAAACGACAACTAGATAGACAAGTGAGGTGTGGCAAGTGTCCTAGGAAGAAAGACACGAAGACAAAATTTATGTGTGAAGAGTGCGAGACCTCAATTTGTGGTAACTGTACCGTAAGGTATTGCGTTGATTGTAAAAAATGACTAATTTCATGCAAACCAAAAAAGACAATATTCCTTTTATTTTTCTCTTGAACGGCTTGTAGTGTTTTCAATTTTCATGTTAATACTTATATTCACTTGTTTTTTCAATTTTTTTGTGATTTTTATTTACATCATCCTAAAAGTCATGTTTCATAATGCCCTCGGATTGAATCATCAAAGTATTACATTTTCCCACACTTGTGGGTGTCAAAAATTTGTTAAGCTCATTTGTAATCAATCGCCAATAAGAAAACAGTTAAAGCAAATATGATCTTTGCATTTTCTGTAAAAATTAGAGATTTGTAAACACTGGGGTATAGGAAATCCCACATCACCAGTTGCGAGACAAAAACCCCACCTCACAAGTTGAGTGTTAATCATGGGGAATGCTTTGGATCAAAATGCAGGATCTTAAGAGAACGCTGTCACATAACACAAGTCCTCCAATAGGCTCGTCCCTTAATGACCAGTAGGCGTGCCAAAAATGTAAAAGGTCTGTTGACTTGCAGTCACTATGCCCCAAAGATAGAGGGAATTTTTGGAGTGGGAATCCATTACGAGGAAGTTTCACGCGCAGTCATTGTACCGCGTGTACTAATGTCCTGCGTAGTTCTACTTTTACCTCTAGTGATTGGGGGGAGATCATAAACTATGGCAGTAAACGTGGTGTATTATGCCACATGTGGCTGCCCCAAGATTTACGTAGGATTGACTTCACGTGAACTCCGTAAAAGGGTTCGCGAACATGCGAGACACATAGAGGGGGCTAAAGAAGTTGTGGATGTGGGGAGTCTAAAAACTCTACCTCGCCATTTAAAACTATTTCACAAGTCTAACCCCAAGCCCCTTAAAATAAGGGGCATAGACATGGTTCAGGGGGGTATCAGGGGGTGAAAATCTAAAAAACGTTTTGGCCCAAAAATAAACTCAATGGATTTCCACGTTGGGGACAATGGTCCCGTTAGGCCTAAATGAAACCCTCAGTTTTGTTCGCTTGTGCACACTTCCGCAGACCTTTGGGTCTCCTTGCGGCGTCAGAAGCGTCCTTGCTGCATTTTTGTTTGCTAGGCAGCATGCTTTCCGGGGACACGTGATGATGTTGACGCCTGCCAGGGGAGATGAACAGAAGGACCTGCTGCATGAATTGGAGCGCCGCCTCACACATCCTAAAGGAGGACGAGTGTCATGTGACAGCATCCTCTGATGATTTAAGGTCCTGCAGTTTGATCCAAAGCATTCCTCATGATTAAACATCCATACCAATAACGCGAAATGCACTTAGGGGTCAACCTGGAGGGGGGTCCCCATCCTCCACCCCACTACCTCTGAAACAAGCACCAGCACTTTGGGTAACATTGCAATGTTTAATGTGTGATTTCTGTGCCTCTAACCAAGTCATAATCTGTTACTGCCATGTTGTGCATATGTTATATATGTATGGTTCATTTGACATGTGGTCCCACTATGTACTGTATTTATTTGTGACCTAAAGTCTGGTATATCCACCTACTTTTTCAGAGTGGTACTAAACAGCCTGATCTATTATGCCTTTTAAAGGTGCACAATGTTTGACTGTACTGTAATCCACTGGTTTCCTTCCTGTTTTGTATGAATATATAGTGGATTTGCTGGGTCACACATGGTAGCAGCTACTCATAAGACCTGTATATGTACAGTGCCTACAAGTAGTATTCAACCCCCTGCAGATTTAGGTGGTTTAATAAGATGCAAATAAGTTAGAGCCTTCAAACTGCAAACGAGAGTAGGATTTATTAACAGAAGCATAAATATTACAAACCAAAAAGTTATGTTGCTCAGTTGAATTTTAATAAATTTTAAACATAAAAGTGTGGGTCAATTATTATTCAACCCCTAGGTTTAATATTTTGTGGAATAACCCTTGTTTGCAATTACAGCTAATAACCGTCTTTTATAAGACCTGATCAGGCCGGCACAGGTCTCTGGAGTTATCTTGGCCCACTCCTCCATGCAGATCTTCTCCAAGTTATCTAGGTTCTTTGGGTGTCTCATGTGGACTTTAATCTTGAGCTCCTTCCACAAGTTTTCAATTGGGTTAAGGTCAGGAGACTGACTAGGCCACTCCAACACCTTGATTTTTTCCCTCTTGAACCAGGCCTTGGTTTTCTTGGCTGTGTGCTTTGGGTCGTTGTCTTGTTGGAAGATGAAATTACGACACATCTTAAGATCCTTGATGGAGGAGCGGAGGTTCTTGGCCAAAATCTCCAGGTAGGCCGTGCTATCCATCTTCCCATGGATGCGGACCAGATGGCCAGGCCCCTTGGCTGAGAAACAGCCCCACAGCATGATGCTGCCACCACCATGCTTGACTGTAGGGATGGTATTCTTGGGGTCGTATGCAGTGCCATCCAGTCTCCAAACGTCACGTGTGTGGTTGGCACCAAAGATCTCGATCTTGGTCTCATCAGACCATAGAACCTTGAACCAGTCTGTCTCAGAGTCCTCCAAGTGATCATGAGCAAACTGTAGCTCATCTGGAACGGAGACCATTGCGGTGGAGTACGTTACTTATGGTATTGACTGAAACCAATGTCCCCACTGCCATGAGATCTTCCCGGAGCTCCTTCCTTGTTGTCCTTAGGTTAGCCTTGACTCTTCGGACAAGCCTGGCCTCGGCACGGGAGGAAACTTTCAAAGGCTGTCCAGGCCGTGGAAGGCTAACAGTAGTTCCATAAGCCTTCCACTTCCGGATGATGCTCCCAAAAGTGGAGACAGGTAGGCCCAACTCCTTGGAAAGGGTTTTGTACCCCTTGCCAGCCTTGTGACCCTCCACGATCTTGTCTCTGATGGCCTTGGAATGCTCCTTTGTCTTTCCCATGTTGACCATGTATGAGTGCTGTTCACAAGTTTGGGGAGGGTCTTAAATAGTCAGAAAAGGCTGGCAAAAGAGATAATTAATCCACACATGTGAAGCTCATTGTTATTTGTGCCTGAACTACTTCTTAATACTTTAAGGGGACCAAACAGAATGCTGGTGGTTTAAGGGGTTGAATAATAAATGACCCTCTGAATTAACTTTTAACGCTTTAAAAAAAAAAAAAATTTTAAAAATCTTTTTGGCTGCAGTGCATTTCCCACTTCCAGCCTGATCTACAGTCCAAATGTCACAATGCCAAGTTAATTCCGCATGTGTCAACCAGCTAAATCTGCAGGGGGTTGAATACTACTTGTAGGCACTGTATGTAAAACCATATGAAATTTTTGGTATTAATATGTAATATTTTAATAGGCTTTAATACTACTTTTTAAGCAACGACGCTATATATTCAGTTAGGTCCAGAAAAATTTGGACAGTCAACAATTCTTCATGATTTTGGCTTTGCATGCCACAAATTTTTATTTCAAATAAAACAACTGAGATGCAAGTGATGTGTAGCTTTTAAGGTTTAAATAGAGGGGTTGATCAAAAATATTCTGTGAAATGCAACCATTTTGGTACATCACCAAACGCTGGATTTTCTCCTTTGTGACGTTTTGCCAGGCCTTTACTGCTACTGACTTCAGTTGTTGCTTGTTTATGGGTCTTTCTGACTTAAAGTAGCCCCCCAGTGTTTTGGGTTTTTTTTATTGCTAGAGTAGTGGTTTTTAATCTAGGGTCCCTGATCCTATTCATATACTCACCCGCCAACATCTTCACCCTCTATCGCTGATGATCCTATCAGTCTCTGGCAGATTCTGACCTGCTAGATTGCTGCAGTTTCATAGACAAAGCCGATGGTCACTCTTCAATGCATATATAGAAAAAGATAAAGGAGACAAGCGAGGCGCAATAGTGCCCTATCAATATGACACTGATTCCACACTCAGATCAAAAAGAGGTGCACTCTTCAATGCAAGTCTTCGAGACCCCTGTTCTTATGTTGTAACTTCTGACTTCTGGTCAGTCAGAAGTTGCAGTCAAAAGTAGAGCAGCATAAGTGGCATTGATAAAAGGTGAAGTTGACCCACAGCAGGTGGATGAGTATTTGAGCAGGGTCAAGGACCTTAGATTAAAAGCATCACTCCATCAGTGAATAAAAATCCCGCTGGAGTGGTGTATTACGTTACCTCTTAAGCTTGTGAAAAACATTCTGGATGATGTTGAGATTTTGTGATTGACTCATCCATTGCAGAATATTCCTCTTATTTACCTTAAAAAAAACCTTCTGTGTTGCTTTCATAGTGTGTTTCTGCACTTGGTTAAATCTGAGCAGAAAGTATAGCCCTGTACACTTCAGTATTCATTTGGCTGGCTCTGTCTTTAGTCCCATCATCAATTAACACTCGTGACTCAGTGTCATTGGACGCCATATATGCCCTTGTCATCACAGTACCTCCATCATGTTTCACATAGAATGTGGTTTGCTTTGGATCATGAGCCATTTCAAGCATTTACATATTTTCTTCTTCCCATCATTCTGGTGCAGGTTTATCTTAATTTCAATCACCCAAAAAATGGTTTTCCAGAACTGTGCAGGCTTCTTTAGATGTTTCTGGTAAAGTCTAATCTGGTCTTTCTATTTTTAAGGTTGATTAATGGTTTCCACGTTGTGGTGAATTCTCTGTATTTGTTATCATGAAGTCTTCTCTTTAGTGTAGACTTAGATAATAAAACACCTATTCCTACTTGGGTAGATGTTGTGAAGGCATTTTTGTTCACCATGGAAAGGATGTTGTGATCATCCACACTGTTGTCTTCTGTGGACATCCAAGAATTTTTGAGCTCCTAAGATCACCAGTATGCTCTTTTTTCATAGAATGTTCCACAAACTGTTGATTTGGCAACTCCTAACATTTCTGGTATCTTTCTGATAGATTTCTTCTTTCATTAAGCCTTTTCATGGTCTGTTTCTCTTCCATTGAGAGCCCCTTTGACCCCATGTTGTGGACTCAACAACTTCCAAATGCAAATACTACACCCGGAATCAGCTCCAGATCTTTTACCTACTTAATTACTTAATTGATGATGGATTAATGAGGGAATAGCCCACACAGTCAATTACAGGGACATAATTGTCTAATTACTTTTGGTCCCTTGAAAAAGAAGCAGCTACATATTAAAGAGTTGATATTTCTAAACCCTTCCTCTAATTAGGATTTGAATACCCTCAAAGTAAAGCTGAGCCCTTTAAGCTCATATTGAATATATTACTATATATTAAATATATTTTGGTAAACAGACGAAAAGGCCACAACTTTTGTCACTGTCCAAACATTTCTTGGCCTAACTTTATGTCAGAAAGCCAAAAGCATATTTCTCAGACCATTTTGTTCTCCAATCCGCTTAAAGGTGAAAATGATGACATTGGTAGTAAAGACTGGAGCCATTATCTGGCCAAAATATATTTGGTGGGAAAGTCTGTTTTTTTCTACTGTAAGCTCAGAGGCAGGTGATGCTGCAAATGATGTTGGTATAGAAGACCAAATAGTGCCTTAAAGCTCTGGTGATGGCAAGTCTTATGTACGGGCATCTGTGTGCAAATTCTTTTCCACGTTGCTGGAAAAACAATCTAATGCAAAGTGCAGGCATTGCAGTTGGATAGTAAGCTGGGTACATCCTGACATAAATTGGTTAGGAACTATGTTCCTTTATCAGCACACAGCTGTTCCTGTGGAGAAAATAAACTGACAAAATGATCAGAAAGGCTGTTCTCCTTCTCGTGATCATCTATCTGGTAGCCACTGCAGAACCACAAGTTGGGACCAGTCATTGTCAATGAGAATTGCGAGGCACTACTTATCATCCTCAACGTTAAAATTCTCATCTGCTGCTTTGAATACTCTTATTCCTCTCCGTGTATTATCAGTTAACTTTTTGCATGACTAAGAAACATGAGTTCAGTCACCAATTTGAGTAGAAAATGAACTCCCACATCTCCAAGTTCACCGCAATTGATGCCAAACCACCTGGACTGGATTTTATGTTGTGAAAAAAGTGCAGTCACTTAATCTCAATGGAATATACCTAGCCACCATGATTTATTGAATAAAGTAGTCTCTATTTTATACTGTCACATGACAGAGAACATGGTTTTCAAAATTGACATTGTGCACTTTACTGTTGATAGCAGTAATTACACCAAGGGACTTTTCCATATTTTTTATGGCTCATAGAATGAATGTTTTGCACTACCAAAAGCGGACCATGCATTAACTGGTGACACCTCCACGACAGGTGGCATTTATATACTTCCTTCCCAATCTCTTCAATGGACATCTCCCTATCCCCAACAAGCCAACAAGTAAAGACTTGGTATCAAGAGTTACGCTAGATGACTCCTAGTTGACTCTTAGTCAACTATAATTGTGTAATCTAGTAAACAATAATGACAGAAATATTGTAGCTTCCATGCATTTAAGCAAAGTAAAACATGCTTGCTGCATAACACATGCCCTCAATTTAATCATGCAACATTTAAGAAACATATATATGAACCCCATTGCTAGGAGTGTGTGTGAGCACTGTCAATTGCCATACAGTATGGATATCCATTATTTAAAAAGTTACTTACTAGCTACCATCATTTACCATCTGTCATTGAGGTCACTATGACTTTACTAAGGCTATGTTTGCATTGTAAAGCGAAAAGGGGCTCAAGACTGTCCAAGCAGATATCAGTGTTAGCATTTGCTCACACTGGCCTATGCATCGGACGCGTCAGGTGCAAAACATCACACTACACTGGATGACATTACAGTATATTTACAGACACAGACAATGGAGAAGATGGAGAAATTAGGCTTTCCTTCTCCTCCTCACCTGTGCTATGGTTGTTGCTTGTGAGAGAATTGGAGCACAATGAATGACACTTGGTTCACAATCGGAGCAGAGTTTGAGCAGAGTGTTATTTGCGTAATGCATCTGATTATCTTGCACTAAGAGAATCATTGCCAATGTGAGTGAGCGCTTACACATCATCTCAGGGCAATTACTTAGAGTCTTAACAGTACTTGTGATTGGTGGAGAATCGAATCACTGCAAATTAAATGTTGTCAAAAATTTCAATGAAGCTGGAGAATCAAAAGTATCATGTCTAGTTTCTACTTTTCATATTTGACTACTGCTTAATTCAGAGCGCAAGGTTATAAAAATATAGCTTTTACTGTATGTATTATCCTAGTACACCACCACCTTCACATTACAGTATGCATTTCCCTAATACAGTACCACCTTCACATTACAGAAGCAAAAAACTTTCTCGCACAATTTTCAATCACATAAAACTAGGCTCAAAATTATTTAGATTAATTAAACAACTCCAGCCACATACATATAATGAGAAAGAACTATGGTATACCTAAATGAGTTTTTTATTATGAAAGTTAAAGCAATTAATACCTTGTGGTGATCTATCATCCCTAAAACTGACGGCTTTGTGCCATACCTCAAAGCAACCTCTTAATGCTTTACAAATGGGACCTGTCCAAAACTCAATCAGCCTTAAGGGTAATCTTTATTAGACCATTAACTTGCTGCAATAGTCATGTATAGTAACATGCAGGATGAATAATACGTGAATAGAAGATTTCAACTTACCGTATATACTCGCGTATAAGCCGCGTTTTTCAGCCCAAAAATTGGGCTGAAAAGTACCCCCCTCGGCTTATACGCGAGTCAGTGCTGTATACCGATGTATACATCGGTACATACCGATGTATACATCGGTATACAGCAGCCCCCGCATCCCCAGTAATCCAGGGCCCCCCCAGCGTCTCTCCGGTCACCTGAAAAGCAAACTATACTTATCAGTGTCCGCTGTCCGCGCCCGCTCGCCTCTGCCCGGTCTGCCGTCTGCGATCCTCCATCTTCATGCGGCGTCTTCCGGGTTCCTGTGCTCGTCGCAGGGAATGACGTCATTCCCTGCGACGAGCACAGGAAACCGGAAGACGCCGCATGAAGAAGGAGGATCGCAGACGGCACTGTCACGGCAGAGGCGAGCGGGCGCGGACAGCGGACACTGATAAGTATAGTTTGCTTTTCAGGTGACCGGAGAGACGCTGGGGGGGCCCTGGATTACTGGGGCCCTGTATACTACCGCTGGGGCTGCAATCTACTACCACTGGGGCTGTATATACTACCACTGGGGCTGTATATACTACCACTGGGGCTGAATATACCTGTGGGGCTGCTGTATACTACACTGGGGCTGTATATACCTCTGGGGCTGCTGTATACTACACTGGGGCTGTATATACCTCTGGGGCTGCTGTATACTACCACTGGGGCTGTATATACCTGTGGGGCTGCTGTATACTACCACTGGGGCTGTATATACCTCTGGGGCTGCTGGATGCTACCACTGGGGCTGTATATACCTGTGGGGCTGCTGTATACTACCACTGGGGCTGTATATACCTCTGGGGCTGTATATACTTCTGGGGCTGCTGTATACTACCACTGGGGCTGTATATACCTCTGGGGCTGCTGGATACTACCACTGGGGCTGTATATACCTCTGGGGCTGCTGGATGCTACCACTGGGGCTATATATACCTCTGGGGCTGCTGTATACTACCAATGGGGCTGTATATACCTCTGAGGCTGCTGTATACTACCTCTGGGGCTGCTGTATACTACCACTGGGGCTGCTGTATACTACCACTGGGGCTGCTGTATACTACCACTGGGGCTGCTGTATATACCTTTGGGGCTGCTGTATACTACCTCTGGGGATGCTGTATACTACCACTGGGGCTGTATATACCTCTGGGGATGCTGTATACTACCACTGGGGCTGTATATACCTCTGGGGATGCTGTATACTAACTACTGGAGCTGCTGCTGTATATACCACTGGGGCTGCTGCTGTATACTACCACTGGGGAGGCTGCTGTATACTACCATTGGGGGGCCTGTATACCACACTGCTGGGGGCTGTATACCTGTGCTGGAGTCCACCCTCGGCTTATACACGAGTCAATAGGTTTTCCCAGGTTTTGGGGGCAAAAGTAGGGGGGTCGGCTTATACACGGGTCGGCTTATACACGAGTATATACGGTATTAAATACCGTAGATTCTTTATGAATTAATTACATATTAATATGCAGTTATGTAATATGTGGGATTTATATACGCCAAGAAATGAAAGAAAGAAAGTAAGAAAGAAAGAAAGATAGATAGATAGATAGATAGATAGATAGATACATAGATAGATAGATAGATAGATAGATAGATAGATAGATAGATAGATAGATAGATAGTGTCAGGCAGTCTATATGAGATTTGCTATAATAAATGGATCACTTGGATTTCATGAGTCCAATTCTTTCTTGGAACTGGATGTTCCTAACAAATGATGTTACGTGTTGTGTCTCGGCTGTTATCAGAACATATGAGATAGGGTAAACTGTGGCAATCCTCTAAGCCTCACCACCTGTTTTAGTACATTAGCTATCTCTCAGACAAACACGATTTTTAAGGACGCTATCTCCACAGGTTGCTGAAAAAAGACTTGCAGTTATTTCATAATGATAACTGATCAATGCGAGGCATGAGCATCCTGGCAGAAGCCTCAGACACCAGAAGGCCTATCGACTCAGCACTGAAGTGCTTCCTCACTGTAAGACCATCTGGCTTTTAATAGTGGTCCCCTATTAACAGGCAGAGAAAATGAGGTTCATCAAAGGCATAGTGTGGCCTGGTATAATACAAATCATGATCTGCTGCAGAACAAAACCACAGGGAATCAGATCTAATAAGAAAACTATAATTCTACACATAATGAGAGATGATACTTGAAATTGAACAACTAAGTAGCCTCCAGCACAAAAAAACACAGCTAGCTGTGGTATACCTGACAGTATGTATTACCGTATATACTAGCGTATAAGCCGAGTTTTTCAGCCCAAAAATTGGGCTGAAAAGTACCCCCCTCGGCTTATACGCGAGTCATACGGCAGGACCGGCAGCCCCGAGCAGCCCCAGCAGCCCCCGTAATCCAGGGCCCCCCCAGCCTGACTCCGGTCACCTGTAAAGGAAAATATACTTATCACTGTCCCGCTGCCGTCCGCGCCCGCATCTGCCGACATCCCGATCCTCCATCTTCATGCGTCTTCTTCCTGTTTCCTGTGTTCGTCGCAGCAATGACGTCATTGCCGGCGCCGAACACAGGAAACAGGAAGAAGACTCATGAAGATGGAGGATCGCGGATGTCGGCAGATGCGGGCGCGGACGGCAGTGGGACAGTGATAAGTATATTTTCCTTTACAGGTGACCGGAGTCAGGCTGGGGGGCATTGGATTACGGGGGCTGCTGTATACTACCGCTGGGGCTGCAATATACTACCACTGGGGCTGTATACACCACTGGGGCTGCAATATACTACCACTGGGGCTGTATACACCACTGGGGCTGCAATATACTACCACTGGGGCTGTATACACCACTGGGGCTGCAATATACTACCACTGGGGCTGTATACACCACTGGGGCTGCAATATACTATCACTGGGGCTGTATACACCACTGGGGCTGCCTGTATACTACCACTGGGGCTGTATATACTACTGGGGCTGCCTGTATATTACCACTGGGGCTGTATATACTACTGGGGCTGCCTATATACTACTGGGGCTCCTGTATACTACCACTGGGGCTGCTGGGGCTCCTATATACTACCACTGGGGCTGCTGTATACTACCACTGGGGCTGCTGGGGCTCCTATATACTACCACTGGGCTGCTGTATACTACCACTGGGGCTGCTGGGGATGCTATATACTACCACTGGGGCTGCTGTATACTACCACTGGGGAGGCCTGTATACCACTGGGGGGGGGCTGTATAGCACACTGCTGGGGGCTGTATACCTGTGCTGAGGTCCACCCTCGGCTTATACACGAGTCAATAGGTTTTTCCAGATTTTTGGGGCAAAAGTAGGGGGTCGGCTTATACACGGGTCGGCTTATACACGAGTATATACGGTATATAATAGTTAATAACACTCCCTTACCTATGCTTGTCCAACAGTCCTGTATGGCCTTTTCACTATAACCTGTCCACCATAAACAAAAAGCCTTGGGAGCTTGTTTGCACCCACCGTCCCCTCTACATCCTTGACTTAAAGGGGTTTGCTGCAATGGTAATATTGATAGACCTACAAAAATCCAATATTGATGATCAATATCAAGGCCAACTTTCAATTTCTAATACTGACACAATCAGCAGATTAAGAAGCAGTGGCAGAAGCTTACATCTCATTTAAGGCAATATGTCATTAGGACCTACCCTCCTAAGCTATCTTTATGTTCATGTAGGTCATAGGAAGCTAAATAAAATGATCTCTTCATATTCGTGATCTGATGTTTTCAGAGAAATCTACATTTTTCTTAGTATTCAAATGAGCTGTTCTATGGATTGAACATAGTTTTTTCTGACACTCTGCCAATACAGCTTATTTTAAATAAAGTAGGCATTACCAGTGTGAGACATGTAATTATTGACACTTTGCTCTATTAATCAAGCACAGCTCCTCGGTAAGATCAGAACTAATACATAGCTAATAGTAGTTCAGCAGAAGTTAATTTTATCTAATTATTAAAACGTTTGTAGTCCAAAGTACTCGGGAGCGCAGTCTGATTGCAACAGCCAATCACAGACGCTCTCACAGAGAGTGAATGTCTGTAATTGGCTGTTGCTGGTCAGTGAAGAGAATATGCATGAAGCTTAATGAGCGGTCTCAGAAGCAAGCAGCAGGAGATGCAGAGTGGACTTACAAAGTATTGACTCAGGGATGCTGAATAGAAATGGAAGTCACAATATTCAGGTTTATAGAATTAAATATATAGAAAGCCTTAATGACCAGAAAAATGGCCAAAGAAAAAATGCTCACAGGAAAATTGCCCACAAGGAATGTTGTCCACACAGAAAATTGCCCACATTGAAAATTCCCATATGGGCAAAATACAACAGTTTATGAACAACAGTTTATTAACAACAGCTTGTTGAAACAGTTTATTCAGGATGGTTTATTAAAGAGGTCTAATAACAACGATAACTCCAGTTTATTAAACAATCACACCTGCAAATTATTCAATCTCCTAAAACACTTAAGTTTATCTTTCCACCTGGTGATAGTCCTGTAAAGAAGTATCAACCAAGTGATACAGTGCTTCATACTTTCTCTTTCTTACCTCAAGACGACCTGCTTGTGCAATAGCCAGTGAGTATATGACACATACTTTATATTGCACTGGCTATTTCAGAGGCAGCTCTGCCGGGATGGTCCTGCCTCCAGCTCCCACTACATAGCTAAGACACCTGCACACCACACCAACATCACTCCTCTGATGCCCCTGCCTCCTGTGACCCTGCTCCACCACTGCTGCCCCCACGGTAAGATACAACCGAATTATAGAATGGACTCCATTTTCACAATTTTCAATTTTTTTTTACCTTTTCTCTTTCTCTAAATTTGGGGTGCATTTTAGAATCCGATGCATTATATAAAACAAAGAAAAATACAGTAGTTATGTATCATACATACATACTGCACTGGCTAATGCATATATAGGCAGGTCACCTTGAGATAAAAAGATAAAGGAAGTATTAGGCACTGAATCACACTTGCTTGCCACTTCTGTACAAGACTATCACCATGTGGAATTAATTTAAGTACTTAAGGAGATTGTCTAATTTGTAGTAAATTAGCTAATTTGCAGGTGTGTAATGATTGTTTAATAAACTGGAGTTACTCTTTTTATTAGACCTCTTCAATAAACTGTTGTCATTTTTTCTGTGTGGGCAATTTTCCATGTGGGCAATTTTCCTGTAGGCCTTCATGTCTGTGGCCAATTTTCTGTAGGCATTTTTCCATTGGGCATTTTTCAGGGAACAGAAAGCCATGTATCATTTATTTAGAGATGTGCTGATCGGAGGTCCGAATCAAATCCAGTGAGTCACAAACTGAAGCATAGGCTTAAATAAACCACAGTTTCTTTACTGAAATGGGAATTAAGGTATGGGCCAGTATGTAGTGAAACAATTCTCAAGATCCCCTTATGACATTATCACTATAAATTAACACAAACTCAGCGAATGATGAAATTGATTTGCCGATCTCAAGGTTTCCAGGTTATGTGAATTACATTAAGATCCGAAGCAAATATACCTAAGCACTATGTCAACAATGATTTAAATTAACTAAAGAAAGGAGGGTGTAAATCTGATGAAGGTGCTCAATGTGGCACCCTTGATATGGCACATAAACCTATCACAACTAATAATTAAGGCATTAAACTATATCAAAGAATGTTATACATCTAACACAGTGACACCAAGGTATCTTAAAGTTACAAACCCTTAACCTCAAGCGAGTCCAAGCGAGTCCAAAAAAAAAACCTTTGGCACAAAAAAAACAACTATTGCAAAACAGCAAGTTTCCTTATCTGGTCAGCCGATGCCAAGTTCATATGTCCAGTACTTTAATTCTGTAGCCACAGGATGCAGTCCGTGAGCACTCTTTAACAGGGCTTGTCAGGATTCTCTTAATGTGGATGGCGCCGGACCCCGTCTCTCTTCTTGCAGTCATTCATCGTTTTCCTGGCCACCGACCCCTCGCTCCATCACAAGAAAGATCTTCTCTGTCTCTTCTCAGTTACTAGCCACGTCAACACAGAGTCTCTAGTGCACAGCATGGACTTCCAAACAACTTCAAAGAGTCACACAGCTTCCACTGGCTCTGTACTAATCATTCAGCAAAAAAACAAGACAGATTTTTCCCAGGCGTAGGCTTAGCAACTCCTGCAGAACAGCTTGCAGATAAAGTCTTATCATAGCTCACACTCCCCGCTTCCCACTACTCCACGCTTCCCTTAACCACGAATCTCCTCTCTTCAGCTTCTACGGGGTTTCTCAGCTTAGCCCCTGCTTATTAGCTCAGCATGCAAACCCCGCAGGGTCCTAGTGCTCTCCTGACATTCTTACAGTACTCATTTTCACAGAGGAGAAACAAAAGGCACAATAGAATCTTATCTCAAAAAAACTGTTGGGAAAAAAGTTGGAGTTGCTCACATGGAGGGGTTCTGTGGAGCACAACCACTGTATTAGCTTAAACAGTCAGCTCCTGCAATCCCACAGATAGTTAACACTTGACTGGAAAAAGAGCAGGTTTCTCTATGCTGCTGATAGTTCCAATAATAGTTCACAAGATAGAGATAATCAATGGCTTTAATGTCTACATGTTTCAAATCTTAAAGGGAACCTGTCAGGTAATTCATGCCCCCAAACCTGTCACTATCTGTCCCTGCAGCTTCCTAGTACATCCCTAATCATCCCTGTCTGACCTAAATGTGAGATATAAATGTGGAAAAGATGCTGTTTATAACTTACATTTTCCCTGTTCTGAGGGCATTCCAAGAAATGTGGCTGACCTGTGGGTGACGGGTGGGCGGCCTCTCTGGGTGTGCATTGTGAGGGATTATTGGCTGTATGGGCCAGCTTGAGAATGTGCATTGTGCATGTTCCGGAGCTGGCCAGTATAACCAATACACGCCTACACTGTGCAAAATCGGAAATGACATGCTTGGGACCATGCCTCTGAATTAATTATCACGCCCACTGGGGCATGACACCACAGAGCTAAAGGGGAGAGTGGACCCGAAGGGACCGCCCACCCATCACCCATAGGTCAGCCACATTTCTAGGAATGCCCTCAGAACGGGGAAAATGTAAGTTATAAACAGCGTCTTTTCCAAATTTATACTTCACATTTAGCTCAGATAGAGATGGTTAGGGATGTAGTACGAAGCTGCAGGGACAGGTAGTGATAGGTTTAGGGGTAAAAACGAGCTGAAAGGTTCCCTTTACTGGTTTCCATCTAAGGTACATGTGGCTGTCCTGAGGTTGAAGCCAGTAGGACTATGACACAGCTAGACATCAAAACCCTTTAGTATATCTATCTTGTGGGCTATTATTGGCACTGTCAGCAGTACATATTAATAATTTCTTTTGCATTTTGCAAATACTTGCTACTTTGTATTGGTATATAAAATCCCAATAAAATACATTTAAGTTTGTGGGTGTAACATGAAGCAAAGTGGAAAGGTTTGCATGGTATGAATACCTTTTCAAGCCCCTGTAGTTTATCTCATAACATAATATACTAATAAAGTGCAGTAATTCTCGAGAGTTCATTATTATTGAATATAACTTTTGATATGCCTAATGCTAATGCTGGGAAAGAATGTTTGTAAAGGTTTAATCATATCTTTAGGGCAACTACACCTTTCTTTGCTGTGTAAAAGTCTCTTATTTGCTTTCAAATGGAAATGATATTCACAGCATCCAGAGCCTAGAGCTGAAAACAATCCAGACAGGTGCAGTGAAGCAGATTTTGCTATCTGCTCTCATTAATAAATCGTTCTAATTTTCCTCACTCCTGGCTAAAGAAACTATAGAATCTCTTTTTTGTTGAGAACAGGCAAGGGAGGCAAACATGATCAAGTTCAAGCCCAATGGCTCGGACAAGTCACCTTGGACTGCATGTACAGCTGATGGAGAGAAATGATGTTCACTGCTTACACTGGTAACAGACTTGTACTGCTTTATGATGCTCATCAGAGACAAGTGCTCTCCTAGTCACTCGTACCTCACCATTAATAAGGCTTGTTATAATTCATATTATCCTGCTATCCACTGTCAGAGAAGTGGGATAGTTCACTTTAAGACAATCCTGTTTTAGGTGACAGTTTATTACTTATTATTACATCTATTATAATGCAGAGTACATAATTTCGGTTTTAAAGGGGTTGTCCAGTATTAGGGCAATCCCTTCTAATTGAACGTTTTCCCCAGGTAAAATACAAAAAAACCTGTACTCACCTTCCCTGCAGTGTCAGTAATCGCATTTCTGGGGTTATGTGACATCCCTACGTCCAGTCACCACTGGATACTCTCTCCCCACTTTTGGACCAATCATTTAATCAACAGCCTCTCACTTCTCGTTGATTGCTCCTGTGTCTGAAGACAGGGAAACGTGATGTCACAATGTCACATAAACTCTGTGAATGCAATTACCGACATCATTGGAACGGCATTAGCAGGGAAGGTGAGTACAAGATTTTTATTTTACCTGGGGGAGACTTGTGGAATCAGATGGTGCTACCCTAGTAGTTGACAACCCCTTTAATGTCATCTGTATTTATTTATGTTGTTTACATAGCACCAACATATTCTAGAGTGCTGTACATACATTTGGGTTCACAATCCAAATTCCATATCAGGAGTGTGAATAGAAACCAAGAAAAGACTATGATCTATGAACAGTTGAGGGCATACCTATTACACTGCACAATGTGCTAGGGGTAAACAGTCCTTTTCCATTAGCTTTGCAGTCAATAGACAATCCAACACAGAAACGTTTTAGCCACTTCAGCAAAGTAGAATCTTCTGAGACTACTTACTATATGTGACTAAATCTCAGTACTTACACAATAATAGTCTGCATTAGCAATAAATATGGCATTTGCTCTAACGATGACTATCTCGCTGTTACAAAGTATTGCAGCCTCTGGGCGAAACACTGTTATTCCAAATAAAGGGTATGGTGTATTACAGAACTTTACCTACGGTTTTATATCAATCCGTGCGTTTTGCACCATCCCTCCTGTCCTGCACTAGGTAAAGCACAACTCATAGACTGTGAGCCCTTGTGAACAGGGTCCCCTCCCCTCCTGTACCTATATGTCCTGATTGGCTAGAGTTATTGTAATTGTGCTTGTCTCCCCTATCCTCATTTAAAGCACCATGGAACCTAATGGCGCTATATAAATAAAAAATAATAATATATCAGTTTTGTCCAATAAGTTCCTCAAATTGCTAATGTCTCGCCCCTGGCGGGACCGTGGGGTACTTGTAACCGGGCCCTCTCGTCGTCGTCTGGGGCTGTGGGATGTCACAGTGGCGTGACCTGGTCCGTGATCCCCACGTCAGACAAGCAGTTAAAAAGGGGAATTTGAAAAATGGAGAAAATAAAATAAAAACAAAAGAGCATCGTGACACCACCCGTGGAATGCGGCCAGTATAGCTGCTGCTGCAGTCGGGACCTCTGGGGATGATGGGAGTAGCAGCAAGGATGGTGTCTGCTCTCCACAGGAACAGTGAGTCCCCAGGGCAACAAGTCTATTGTCATGTAGGGCTCGTCGGGGGTGTAGGATTCATGATTCAATCAGACAGTCTCCTGCTGCCAGTTCACGAAATCAGTCTATCTCCCTTCAGGCGCAGTAATCACAATCTCACAATCATAAGCATTAAGGTCCAGCAATGGTTAAATTACAGACAGTACAGTGGTGGCTCCGGTGTGGTCTAAGCAGCCGGGATGGCTCATTCAAATCACCTCCCTTCATGTGCCTTTTCGGTCTATCCACACAGTAGCTACGGTCCAGCTACGCCATGGCATGCCGCAGGTTTCGCTCGCGAGGGACATAAAGACCACGCACCCCGTTGGGGTTTGTGGTTGGAGCATAGAGCTTCCTGGACACTTCAGCAGAGCCGACACTCTGATTCCGGCCCAGTCCCTCAGTGTCCCCGCTGATTCGAGCACACCTTAGACTCCTTCTTTCTCTCACCAAGTTTTCAGCCCGGGACCCAGTCAAGCCTCAAGGTGGCACAGGCCGCCGGGTCCGTGTCCTCTCAGTCCTGTATGGTGTTCTCGCCTCGCCTCTCCTCCTGACTGAACTTGACTCTCTGGTGTCTCTCGGCTGACTGTTTACTAGAACTTGATGCTGTCTCCTTTTGTTGTTTCCCTAACGGGTCTTGTACTTAATTCTCCACCCTCCACTTGTCTCCTCCCGACATCCCGTTGCTGGGCATAGAGTCCCTAGTCTTGGGATTGGAGTGTGTTGGGTGTGTGTTTGGGGTGACCAATTTACCAATCCCGGCTGCTGCGCCATCTAGTGGCGATCGGTCCGCAAGGGGCACCACACTAACCCGCAGTCGTATACAATATGTGCAGGTGCATGAGGAGCCTAGGGCCAATCCTTGCTACAAAAAGATATGTAGATTTGTATAAGGCCGTTGAGCTTCATGGGGCCAGAGCTCAACCAACTGCTCCCGTATTTAAAATGGAGATATGATCAACAGAGCCCTGTTATGCCAGTCCTTTAAGAGACCCAAACAGTAGCACTTTGGGTGTGCAGGTGGTTATATATCAATTTAGCAACTGATAAGTAACAGTTATGTTACACAGCAGATAAATTACCCTTAAAGGATGCTGAAGGGTTTTCAAATAATCTCTTGCACAATCGGTCATTCTCTTCTCCCTACAGTATCAATTACAAATGACAGCCGGACACCCGTTTTCCTCAGGGAATGTTTGGAGGACAAATAAGGCGATGTTTGCAAAAAGGATGGTAAGAACAACTGGGCAAATCACTGTTTGTCGTTCTATTGCTGAACATGTTAACAGCGGCAATGATTGTGAGCGATCACAAATTATTGTTCCCTTTAAAAACACCTTTAAGTCATCTTGTTTTTTATCATTATATACATGTTAAAACCATTCAAAAATAATGCGCATATTATTTATAGCATTTTTCCTCCCATCACTCTGCTTTTTGGTGCAGAAAACAACGCTGCAAAAACCGCAATGTGTGAACCTTTCATTATTGTAGGTGGAGTAAAAACATGAATATTCACCAAGATTATGAACTAATGTGGTAACAGACAGCCATAATGTCAGTAGGGGGTAACTTAAATAATACATGTCTATAACTTGATATTATGAAATCATCAAAGGCTGTAAATACTACTGATAAAATGCACCTCCAATGCCCAGAGAATTTATCCCTGATTTAGACCATAATACACTCCCTGACAGAGGTTATGTCGCTTATCCATGTTATGTAAATAAAAGCTTATAACTTGACATTAAATTCATCTATTAGTTTTATAAATTACTCTTTTGAAAACTGAAACCCTACAAAATTTGGTTTAGGTTAAGAAAATAAATTGGCATCAATGCTGAAATATTGATCAGTTTAATGAACACAGAATGATCAGATTTTAGCAAGACAAAACGTTTTGTCGCCTGGTCATATAATGCACCCAATCCTAGTTTATATCCTCACCTGTGCTCAGTAAATGATCGATTAATTAGTGGGTGTGTCTAAAAAGAAAACCAGCATCCCAGAACTTCACTTGAACTGCAACTTGAGCTCTGACAACATGCCAAAAATCCACCCTGCGACCAAAGCCTTGATTGTCAAGAGGCTGAAGACCAGATCCACTGCAGAGGTGGCTGACACATTTAATGTTTCTCAGCGTCAAGTACAAAGAATTAAAAAAAGATTTGAAGAGACTGGAGATGTGTTTGACAAGCCCAGGTCCAGCAGACCACGCAGACAACTGCTCAGGAGGAACGTTTGTTGGTTAGGAAATCCAAAGCAAGCCCCTCTTCCACTGCATCAGAGCTCCAACAGGCCTGGTCACCTCAAGTCCCTGTGTCAACTAGAACAGATTGTAGGATTCTGTCTGAAATGGCCTCCATGGTCGAATCAGTGCCCAGAAGCCAGCATTAAACAAAAGGCAAATAAAAAAATGTGTGGCATTTGCAAAGTCCCACAGCCTGCTAAACAGATGGACGCTGGAAAAGTGGCAGAAGGTGGATTTCTCTGATGAATCTTCAGTAGAATTACACCACAGCTGCTGCAAATACTGCAGGAGACCTACTGGAGCCCGCATGGATCCAAAATACACCCAGAAAACAGTTAACTTTGGTGGTGGAAAGATCATAGTCTAGGGTTACATTCATTATGGGGGTGTGCGAAACATTGCAAGGTGGAAGGCAATATCAATAGTCTAAAATATCAAGAAGTATTAACCTCTTATATTCCAATTATAAAAGGGTCAAATTCTGCAGCAGGATGGTGCTCCGTCTCATACATCCATCTCTACAAGAAAGTTCCTCCATGCAAAAATGATCAAGGTGCTCGAGGACTGGCCAGCACAGTCACCAGACATGAACATCATTGAGCATGTTTGGGGTAGGATGAAAGAGCAAGCTTGAAAGACAAAACCAAAGAATCTAGATGAACTCTGGGAGGCATGTAAGACTGCATTCTTTGCTATTCCTGATGACTTCATTAATAAATGTTATGAATCATTGTTGAACCGCATGGATGCAGTCCTTCACGCTCATGGAAGTCACACAAAATATTAAGTATGACTCTATGAGCACCACAACTTCATTCACCAATGTTATGCAACATATATTTGCATTTTAAGTTTATTTTTTGTTTGAAAATCACATTACTTTCTGTGGGCAACAAAACTTTTGTCTTGCCAAATCTGACCATTCTGTGTTCATTAAATGATCAATATTTCACATTGATGCAATTTATTTTCTTAACTTAAACCACATTTCGGAGGGTTTCAGCTTTCAAAAGAGTAATTTATACAATTAATGGATGAATTTAACGTCAGGTTATAAGCTTTTATTTACATAACATGGATAAGCGACATAACTTCTGTCAGGGGAGTTGTACTACAATTTCATTCGGAAGACTATTCATGGAAAAGAATAAGAGGTCATCACAACCTTGTCCCCATTATTAACATGACTGAATGGTAATATAATCTCCTTAATGCCCTGACCTGTAAAAGTACACGTATAATAATACGATAACTTAGACCAAAATTTTCAATCTTTCATTTTTCCAAGGTGCCTGACAAAGCAGTCATAATCCATTAATAAACCATTTTTTCCTATTCACGACTAACAACAACAATGGCATGTTGTAGCGAAATTACTTTGTAGATTATATACAATAAAAAATATGTAAAAATCCAGAGATTTATTGAAATGATATCATAAGCTGCTGTTCACAGTCCTGCCAGAGACAGAAATATGATCCTAGCGGCATTTAAAGGTTATGCAGTTTGACATCTACATTGTTTTTGCACATTTCTGCTTGTAGGCAAAAGCTAGTGAGACAAAGCTGGCTGTAGACTGCAAATCACAGCTCTCCTGACATGTACATTGAAACTGCTTACCTTTCTTTTTAATATACTTTCTGCCATTTATCAGGCTACTATGACAAAGCTTACAATAGTCTTCAAAAGGGGAAAAAAAACCTTCAGATTTCCTTAATCCTTAATATATTCCGAATATTTGGCACCTATGGATGTTAGAAAGCAAATTTCTTATTGTAGTTTTAACCTCTTAGACCTCATGCACAAAGTACAGAAGCTACATGAGCTCCCAGAGGTTAAATGTCCATGGAGTGACTGCCTACAATAAATCAATGAGATTTTCTGTAGCATCGTACAATGCTACCTCTTCCCTATATATATACATGGAGGATAATGGGGTACAAAGCTTCTAGGGGCAAATTCCTCAAATGTCGAGCATCTGACAGTTGTTTTGGTTTTTTTTGTTGAAAAATGGAATACAATCTATATACTAACCTAGTGGCGTCAAACATCAACCTCTGAGGCGATGTCCATGAATCCCACAATTCACTGCTCTGCAGGAAGCATCACCATATTAGCGCACCCAAGTGTACCGACACCGAACACTGATGCTCCAAATGCTGCTGAACACCTCCCGCAGCACACCGCATGCAGCTCCCCGTCTGCCACCCGCTTCCTCTGGCTTACCAGATAATAAAGGACCTATGGTGATGTCATGATCATGTAATCAGTCACATGCATGAGCGGAGCCAGGCTCATGTGACTGATCACAATGTGGCAAACGGATGCTGCGCTCAGAACCTGCTTCACAGGGTAGGAGAGAGAGCGAGCACACAGGGATTACACAGCTATTAGGGGCAGCAGCGCAGCAGACACAGCGCACAGGATGGGGACAGTCACAAAGAAAAACACGAGAAAGAGACAGCACATGGAAGAGACAGTGCACAGGGGAACGTGCACAGGAGAGAGACAGCACAACGGGAAAAGGTCAGAGAGGAGAGACAGCACCAGGGAAGAAAGGCACAAGTGCAGAGAGACAGCACAAGAGAGAGACAACACACAGAGGAGAGACAGGAACACAGTGAGAGCTAGCACACCAGGAGAGAAAGCCACAGAGAGAACAGGCACAGGAGAGAGAGAGCACAGGGAGAGTGTGCACAGAGAGATACAGCAACAGAGGAGAGACAGCACACAGGAGGAGAGACAGCACACAGGGGAGACAGGCACACAGAGGAGACAGGCACAGGGAGAGAAAGTGCACAGAGGGAGAGAACAGGCACATAGAGGAGAGACAGACACAGAGAAAGATAGCACACAGGGACAGAGCAGACAGCACACAGAGAGAACAGCACAGAGAGGAGAGACAGGCAGAGAGCAGAGAGACAGGCACAGAGAGTAGAGAAAGCTCACAGGGGAGACAGGAAGAGAAAGCGGAGACAGACACAGAGAGAAAGCGCACAGGAGAAGAAAGCACACATGGAGAGACAGGCACAGAGAGAGAGAAAGCACAGGTGGGAGACAGGAGAGAGCGAGACAGCACAGAGAGAAAGCCACATGGGAGAAAGCACTGGAGAGAAGCACAGAGAGGAGAAACAGTGGGAAAGGAGAAAGAGACAGGAGAGAGCGCACATGGGAGAAACATGGGGAGAAGACAGGGAAGTACAGTGCAAGGTAGAGGGTACATCGGAGACGGCAGGTATCTATGGGGAAACAGGCTGTCAGGCGGAAGACAGGTACCCTCAATGCAGGGTGGGGGTGATGAGATGGGGACATTGTTTACTTTTGATCCACCTGTCGGTCCTTCCATGCTGACCATATAGGGTTTACCAGATGCACCGTGGTACTGGTACATAGGGTTACATCTGCGCCGGCCACTGAGGTGATGGAAATGCAGCTTTTGTAGTACAGCTCCCCACAGGCAGAGCTTTACCTCAGGGCAGCAGGTTATAAGATGGGAGTCGTAGTCCTCACCTCTGAGATGCTATAGAGACCCTTTGGGCGACAGATGAAAGGAGACCAGACACCAGATCAGCTCAAACAGTTCTTTACTTGCACCAGATGGAATCGGTACACAGTACAGTCTGGGTTAACCGGGTGCCGTAGCCGCGATTTTGGAGGCTTTTCCAGAGTCTGTCAGAGGTGTCCTTAAAATGGCTCTTCTGGTCCTTTTCCCTTCTGTGCCCTGATGGCCTTCTGTGCTCCCACTCGTGAGTCTAGTCTCTAGTCCTCGGTTGCCTAAAGTCTCTGTACTTCTTAGCGTAATAAACCCAGCTGCGGGACTGAAGTTGAACTGCTTGATGGGTGCTGTATATATAGAAAGGAGACAAGTCCGGCTTTCAAGATCGCGCTGTTCCAGTCCAAAGTTCACAAGGAGTTAATCCAAGGACCAAGCAGTGATCATAACTTTCTTTTTATTCTAGAAAACTCTACGTGTTTCGTGTACACGCTGTACACTTCCTCAGGAGCAAAGTTGGTAACTTTGCTCCTGAGGAAGTGTACAGCGTGTACTCGAAACACGTAGAGTTTTCTAGAATAAAAAGAAAGTTATGATCACTGCTTGGTCCTTGGATTAACTCCTTGTGAACTTTGGACTGGAACAGCGCGATCTTGAAAGCCGGACTTCTCTCCTTTCTATATATGCAATTCTAGTGACCGGCTGATTGCTGCAGTTCATCGGATCCTACCCATTTGTGCTTATGGTTGTTGTGTTCCATACAACTGAACCAGGTGAGTGGATCCATATCTGTGAAAGATTTTACCATTGGATAAGACCCTATTGTGCGCTTCTGTCTCCCCCCTTTTTTATGATGGGTGCTGTGGCTCCCTTATGTCGGGCCCACATCCTGCGGTAAAGGATAGACCATGACTAACCGCCTCGGTTCCGGTGTACTGGTGGTGACCTGGGTCTCCAGCTGGCTCTGACCAGTCCTGGAGTGGCCCACCATTATTACAGCAATAGATAAACAGAGATTTAGATGAACATTTCGTCTGCCTTCAGACCACTTCATTAAGTAAAAAATACACAGCAAATGCAAATTTCATGAAATATTCAAGATGTGCACAGCGTAAACAGAATTCTTGATATGGGTCTAGAGAGCTTTGCCTGCACTTTGCTATTGATGTCTACAGCATTCTCTTAGTATATTAGTAACAGAATGAACAATAATGCAGCGGCCGTGTGAAGACAACTGCCAAGAGGCTACCGAGGGATGTTTAATGCTTGTGAACAGTATTACGCAGTGTTCAAGGTGCAGTAAAAAGAAAACAAGAGTTGGTGATTTATGAGGACTTTTAAAGTCTAAGCAATACAGTGGCACAGATCTTACTAAATTCCAAGACTTGACATCTTTTAAGGTGAAGCACCGGTTTGGAGCTACATGAAAAGTTCATAGCAAAGTCAATGAGAATTCTGAAGCGATGTGCCCACCTTTAGGTTTTTTTCCTTGCAGATTTTGGTGCAGGATAAAGAAGAAACATATCCAATGGTGTAACTTCAGGCCCATGGGCCCTGATGCGGAAGCTCCAATGGGGCCCCCAATTATATCAAATCTTTAATAATATTAGTCTTTTTCTATAGGCCAAAGGGACTTCTGGAGCCCCCCCAGGCTGCAGGGCCCGGGTGCAATCGCAACCCCTGCACCTATTGTAGTTACGCCCCTCAACATATCAGTTCTATTCTGTGTTGAAGAAAACACATTGCATAAAACGAACTAAAAAAGTATGAAAACATCAAAAATTCTGCATTTCTTTTCAGGGTTTTCCTGCCTGGAATGCAGATTTGGTGCACAAATAATCTACTAGTTGGTCATATACCCATATGATGTTTATTTTTGTGTTTAAAATATTTCGAAGTGTTCTTTTTGAGATTTTTTGTGATTTCTCTATAATAAGATATCTCTTCTTGGATATTTTTATGTGCATTCAGTTTTGTTTTATATTCCTTTTGAGAGGAATATGGGCTTTCTACTGTAGTCAGGGAATTTTAAAATAACCCAATCTTTATGTAGCAGGAGTGTTAAAGGGAATCTGTGAGCAGTTTTTTGCTACCTCATCTGAGAGCAGCCTGTTGTAGAAGAATAATCCCTGAATCCAATTTCATATCACTTAGTTTACTGGGTGCAGCAATTAGAGTTTTTAGATTTAGCAATGCAGAAGAGCTGAGAAAGCTGTCTCACCATCACTTCTATATATACAATGTCTATAGACCGCAAGCTGCTAATCACAGAAAGGCGCACTCCGGCTAGCTGAGCTAGACCAGCAATGATAATGTCTTGAAGCTAAAACGAATATTGCAGGTAAACAACAGCACAAACCTTGATAAAAGAGGAATAATTGTAATGTGTGTTAACCCCTACAGCCTGCTGTCTTTAGATTACATAGCAAAAACCTGTTCACAGATTCCCTTTAATACTATTGCCACTGTATCATATTGTATGCTTTACAAGCTGCACACAATTCATTATCACAAGTTGCTTTGAGACATAAAATTGCACTTATCAATGCTGCATTGCTGAGAATTCTGCATAGATATTGTCATTGTTGATCCAAGCTCCCAAAATTGTCAGCACTGTATTTATGAATATCAACTTCTTACTGTTCAATAACTTGGTGTTTTGACGTTCATCAAATGCAATGAGTAATTTTTACCTGAACAGAAGATGTTTGCTTGTGCCATAGTTATAGTATTATATAATACTGTGCCAAGGTATCAATAAAGTTATCCTATGTATATATGTAATACTCCAAATTAGTTGTGTATGTGCCTTTTTGATGTAGTAGTGCCTTAATATGTTGCACTCTGTTAAAATTTGCCTTGCAGGTAATGTACATGAGAATTCAGACATAGAAGTGGTTTCAATACACACAAAGTGATGTACCTGTTTGTTCTGCCATTAGGAGGTTTTTAAGGGTAAATGAAGCAGCCCTGCTTTCCATATATAGCATACGGGTCACCTGGTAGAACCACATGACCAGGACTCAAGGTACAGTAAGGGTTTATTGGCATCAGTGAATCTCGAGCATCAGGCGAGTGTCATGCATTTTTTTCTCGCCGAGCATCCGTATGACATGTGTATGTTAGGCTGCTTTCACGTCAGCGTTTTGCGCTGATTTCAGCAGTTGCGGCGAAAAAAACGCAACTGCCGCGATTTACCGCATAAAGGCCGCACTTGCGGTTCACTTGCGGCAAGCCCCATGCAATGTCAATCGGGCTTGCAGTAAGTGTGCTGCAGGTGCGGCAAGTGCGGTTTCGGCATTTGCGGCGCGGGAAAACCGCGGCTGACTGCGTTTTTTTGCGGCCGCAACAGCAACTGTACCGACACTTGCCGCACCTGCCGCAAGCCCCATAGACATTGCATGGGGCTTGCCGCAAGTGAACCGCAAGTGCGGCCGTTATGCGGTAATCGCGGCAGTTGCGGTTTTTTCACCGCAACTGCTGTGATCAGCGCAAAACGCTAATGTGAAAGGGCCCTTATTCGTATGCAATTGAATTTTAACATGGTGTTTTACATACTCTAATAAATCTGTCAATTTCAAGCTAGTTGACACATTTTAATAAAGCAATATTATCTAAAGAGATGATAATATTAGATAGATAGATAAGAAGAAGAGAGATAGACAGTAGATAGATAGATAGATAGATAGAGAAGATAGATAGATAGATAGATATTATGCAAAAAAGGTGGACTTTATTAGTTCATGTGGAGTGATGTTTCAGCCGAATTGGCCTTCATCAAACAGAAAGTATATTGAGATGCACTTGTGCCACTCTTAAAGGAGATATTGGGGATAAAAAAAAATTGCCCACGCACTAACAGACAGGTAGCTGCCACCTACCAGCCTGTTGTGCCTGGCACCAGTCACTTCCGTACACCCCCAGCACAGACCGCTGCTGCTGGGAACAGTGTGGCGTGGTAAATAGAGTATAGCAGAAGACCAGAGGCAGAGGTGGGCACATAGTCGTATTCACGCTGGTTGACAGCGGCTGTCAATCAGCGTGACATTAACTATGCGTCCGTCTACCGATGGGTGAAACGATCTACTGGGTAGTCGTGATGTCAGCGTAAGCTGAAAAATCACTGACATGAGTGGTCTGTGATGGCTTCATATCAGCAGTGAATGGTGCCAAGCACAACAGGCACGTAGTGCCAGCTACCTGCCTGTTAGTACTTAGGCACAATCTTTTTTTTTATCCCAAATAACCCCTTTAACAATTGGTAATTAAGCAACCAGAAGTAGAAATATTAGAATCATTGAAGCTCTGGAAATATTCCTTTCAACCAACTCGACGTACCCCACAGAACTTCTGTCATAGACAAGAAAAAGGAAATGGCCAATGGAGAAGCTTACAGATGGTTGAAGGTAAGATTTGCATGTTTATTACTAGGGCATAACTTTGGAACAGAGGGGCACAGAAGTAGAAGAAAACTTGTTGCAGAATCTGGTGAATTAGAGGCAACTGGAGGAGTTAGGCTATGTTCACACAAGGCATTTTTGAGTCGATTTTTAGCATGATTTTTCCTTGGTGTTATGCAAACATATGCTAAAAAAAACAAGCCTTTTTGATTCAGAGCAAACCCCATTAGATTCTGGAAAAGTCATGCATATACATTGAAACAAATTGTTTTTTTTTCCTGCTTGGTTTTTGCAGCATTTTCCAAAGAATGAGCACATCAATTCATTCTGTGTTTTTTTTGCTTTAGGTTTTTGGTAACATTTTGGTGATTTTGCACAAAACTGCAGGAAAGAGTCTGCCATTGGGTCTTGATTTAATTCTCATATATTGATGAATTGCTGCAGTTAGAAAAAATTGCAGCAAATGCGCCCTGTGTGAACATAGCCTTACTAGTTTAAATAAAATGAATTATATCCAGTTCTTTTTACATCAATAAGACTCTACTTATGAATAAAACATAATGAAATCACTTTCTCATCCCACCAGGCCTGTTTTCATTAGTCTGGATGACTCCACTCACTCGGCATTGCTGAATTCTTCTGGTACGTGCTGGCAGAGTCCACAGGAATATCTCAGACTACCACTAAGGCTAGGTCACTTGCATTACTGGTCCAGTTTTCCCCTTGTCTGTTTTGAGGCTTTTGTACCGGATCAGGTACTGGATCAGGTACCTGATGGTGCCTATATGTACCATCTGGTACCAGATCAGGGTCCCGTAGGGTTCCATGTTATAAAAACTGATCAGGTTTTGCTAAAAGGCCAAAAACGTTGCAGACCCTATTAAAACCTGACTTCTCAAAAACTGGATCCAGTAGACGGATTGCACTGTGGGTCAGGTACCTGATCAGGTTTACTGGATGAAAAACTGGATCCAGTAACTGGATTGCAAACTGAAGTGTGGCCCTACCTTACTCAATGGACAATGGAGGCAACCAGTGATTGAAATCAAAGTGTCACATGTCATCAAAATTGGACGAACTGTAACCTTCTACCCTTTATTTTATTGGTTCCATCATGAAGAGATTTGCTTTGAAGTTGGTGGCTTTTTTAGCCCTTAGATTGCATGTTAAGTCCCTAAAAGTAGCCATAATTTTATCAAATATTTGACATATGTGATCAGTTTGAGCATTTGTAATCAATAGCAGAAATTGTTTATATTGCTTTTTTATTAAAGCACTCCTCCAGATGTTTGTTTTTTCTATGGTATGTTGTGGCACATTAAGTGTAAGCCCCCTGCCCCGATTATTATACTCACCTTCTGGCGGCTTCACCTTTGGCCGAAAGTCAGAAGTTACATCACGAGAGCTCAATGCATCTCTATGAAAGCCAGGACAAGGCCAGAACAAAGCTCTCATGGAGAGTAGTGATTAGCGAATATTTTGTTTTTCAGGTTCGGAGTAGTCTAACCGAATTCTTTTTACTATTCATCTTGAATAGTGAACATAATGAAATTCAATGGAGAACTCAGATATTTGTCTTGAAGATTCCCCAGACAAATATCTGAGTACCCCATTGACTTGCATCATATACACTATTCCAACCTTATCCGAACTCGATAACCAAATTATTTGCTCATCACTAATAGAGGTGTATTGAAAAGTGACCTCCGACGTGGTCTATAAAACCCAGTACCTGCCAGCAGGTCACTTTTTGCCAGAGCCCCATGGAGTGATGGCGATAGAGGGTGAAGCCGCCAAAGGTGAGTATAAGACAAGGGGCAGTGAACTTGCATTTAACGCACCACTCCAGCGGTGCAACACAAAATATGCTGATGTAGCGCTTTATTAACTATCAACATTTCCAAATCCCATACAACGATCCACAACATCCCTAATGTCACAAACACATGCTACTAAAAGGAACATCAACCATTGTATAAATAAACACAGAAACATGTGTTATACTGACATAAGTCCTGAAATATAAGAACATCATGTAGGGTGCTGTCTACTCAAATTCTTTATAGATGCAAGCGCTCATTAGAGCAGCTGCAAACTTAGCTTAGGGTATCCTTTACATCACAAGCATGCAGACTGGTTCTTAAAAAGAACAAAAATCCCTGGTCCTAATCCTATAGGAAGGGGCGAAACCTACAGAGCATAATCCTAGTGAAGTCAGAAGTGACGCAGTGGGCATGATGTGCGCCCAATGACACCAGACCTTTGACTAACCCTATGGGAGGACACAGTCCCCAGTCACCCAGACACATTCCACAAGACAGCTGCTCCTTTCTAGGACAGCAGAATAACTTTCATTGTCAATAATTAAAGAAGTCATTTCTAGGCAGAGAAACAGAAGACTTAACACTTACCCTTTCACAACAGATCAAATCAAATGATCTCTATAATAAGTAAATCCAATTTGGTATTATAGCAATCCACAAGGCAAGGGTGCAATCAGATAAATATGTCTTGTCAGTGAGATGAAGTTCTTCACATACAGCTGTGATGAATGCAGTGTGGCCATGCAGAGATCCCTGAGAGCTCCTGGATGATGATGTAGACCCCACTACAGGCTGGGATTAGTGCCAGCCAGCACTTAGCTCCTATGTATGTCTATGGCAGGGCACTGTCCCTGAAGTTGCAAGGACTGATTGTGTGTGAATGTGTCAGTACACTGCACAGTGCAAGAGGCTGGGAGAAGGAACAGGACAGCCCTCTCTGGGCTCAGATTTCACAGGCAACTGGCAGCCAGTGCAATACTACTGAGGAGATGATACAGAACCCACTGCTGTCACCAGCTGAAAGGAGGAACAGTAAAGAGGAAGGATGAAAATGGTATATAGGCTACATCAGCATATGCTTCTTCCTATTTTCTTATCTGTAACTCCTATCTGTATATGGTTAAACAAGGCTCGATATGCAAAGATTTCCCCATAAGTGTCTGTGTGCGTATATATATATATATATATATATATATATATATATATATATACATACATATATGCACAGGGCAGACACAGCAGGAGTGGACTGTTTGCTGTCCACAAAATGCATCCCTTTATGCATCTATGACAGAAGCTGAATTGGGCCCCCTTATCTCTTGAGCCCCAGGCGGTGCTCAGGTTGCACTAATGGTATGTCTGCCCCTGACATATAGCTCAGCAGGGAGAGCCACTGGACCTTACAAGTCTGCAGCCTCCGCAGAAAAATCAGTATTCTACATTGTGGCCAAAAGTATTGACACCCCTGCAATTCTGTCAGATAATACTCAGTTTCTTCCTGAAAATGATTGCAATCACAAATTCTTTGGTATTATTATCTTCATTTAATTTGTCTTCAATGAAAAAACACAAAAGAGAATGAAGCAAAAAGCAAAACATTGATCATTTCACACAAAACTCCAAAAATGGGCCAGACTAAAGTATTGGCACCCTCAGCTTAATACTTGGTTGCACAACCTTTAGCCAAAATAACTGCGATCAACCGCTTCCAGTAACCATCAATGAGTTTCTTACAATGCTCTGCTGGAATTTTAGACCATTCTTCTTTGGCAAACTGCTCCAGGTCCCTGATATTTGAAGGGTGCCTTCTCCAAACTGCCATTTTTAGATCTCTCCACAGGTGTTCTATGGGATTCAGGTCTGGACTCATTGCTGGCCACCTTAGAAGTCTCCAGTGCTTTCTCTCAAACCATTTTCTAGTGCTTTTTGAAGTGTGTTTTGGGTCATTGTCCTGCTGGAAGACCCATGACCTCTGAGGGAGACCCAGCTTTCTCACACTGGGCCCTACATTATGCTGCAAAATTTGTTGGTAGTCTTCAGACTTCATAATGCCATGCACATGGTCAAGAAGACCAGTGCCAGAGGCAGCAAAGCAACCCCAAAACATCAAGGAACCTCTGCCATGTTTAACTGTAGGGACCGTGTTCTTTTCTTTGAATGCCTCTTTTTCTCTCCTGTAAACTCTATGTTGATGCCTTTGCCCATAAAGCTCTACTTTTGTCTCATCTGACCAGAGAACATTCTTCCAAAACGTTTTAGGCTTTCTCAGGTAAGTTTTGGCAAACTCCAGCCTGGCTTTTTTATGTCTCGGGGTAAGAAGTGGGGTCTTCCTGGGTATCCTACCATACAGTGGCGTATCTAGGGGGTGCAGCCGGATCCTTTGCCCCGGGCGTGACTCAGAGAAGGGCGCCGGCGGCACCCCCCGCTCCTCAAACAAGGCTGCAGGGGCCCAGGCATGATTCAGGGGCCCCACCGCCGCCCGCCCCACGCCCCACGCCATATTATTTACGATCTCTCACCAGCGCGGTACGATGCTTGCACACTTTATTGTCGGCCGACGGCCCCCGCTCCACCCCCACTTCCAGGCTGTCACCTCCACTGCCTGTTTGCGTTCCACACTGGGGACCTCATAGAAGAGAGTCCCCGCTCCGCCCCCTCACTTCCTCTTCCTGCGGTCAGTGTGTGGAACGCACAGAAGAGACTCGTCACCCACCCTCCTCTCCTCTGTGTTCCACAGCCAGCCCAGCGGTACCATCGGCCCAGACCCTGCTGCGACCACTCATCACTGTCAAGCCGATAGTGCATTACAACAAGTGAGTGCAGGGGTCAGAGAGGCATCTATCTCCCAGCCTGGGCACCCACAGTATCACCCACCACCATCCAGCCTGGGCACGCACAGTATCACCCACCATCCAGCCTGAGCACCCACAGCATCACCCACCGTCCAGCCTGGGCACCCTGCACTACACCTACAATATCACCCACCACCTAGCCTTGGCACCCTGCAGTACCCTCAGGTCGGACAAGCTGCCTGCACCGAATTGCCTACCCCCCTGCCAGCATCTATCTGACAGTACATGACGTCAGCAGTACCTGAGATATGTCATGAGCTGCCTGGATATCTACACTGTCTACACTGTGTAGGTGCCAGCAGGGCAGACCAGGGCACTCCGCACAGAGGCGGCAGCAGGGGCGTATCTAGGTGAGTGCAGCCGGACCCTTTGCCCAGGGCGCAACGGCACCAACCCCCCCCGCTCCTCACCCAGGGCTGCAGGGGGCGGCGTGGCCTGAATGCTGACAGCACCCCCCCCCCCCGGGTCCTCAACCAAGGCTGCAGGGGCGGCGGGACTGAAGGCTGATAGCTGACAGCACCAAACCCCCCCCCCTCCCCCGCTCCTCACCTACCCTGGGGGGCGCCGAGATAGATCTTTGCCCCGGGCGCCATGAAACCTAGTTACACCGCTGCTACCATACAGTCCCCTTTTTAGAGTGTTCACACAAAATAGATAATAAATTACATTTCTCACATGTCTACTTTACATCAGCACAATTTTTTGGCCGCTGAGGTTATGGTGAAGCAGCTTTGATAGTACAGTTCCCCACAAGCAGAGCTTTTACCTCAGGGCAGCGGGGTTTATGAGAGGAGTCGTATTCCTTGGCTCCAATGATGCTGCAGGAGCCTCCCGGGACGACGAAATATTTGATGCAGAGACCAGATTAGCTCAAACAGTTCTTTATTGGTACCAGATGATAAGAGTATACGGTACAGTCGGATTCACCGGGGGTTGTAGCCACGGATTTTGGAGGCTTTTCCAGAGTCTGTAAGAGGTGTCTCTGCAATAAATTTCTTGGTCTGTGTTTCCTTTAGCTCTCCTGTCAACCACACTAAAGAGCCCGATCACCAGGTCTGTTACTAAAAGGTACTCCTGACGCCTTTTCGGTGTGGACGGGAGCGATGAGAAGACAATTCTCCCACCACTGGTATTTAGTCCTTTCCCTTATTAGTGTCTTGGACCCACTTTGGGACAGAGGTGGGATTTAGCCTTGTGGTGCTGTGGCTCCTATTTTAGGCCCACAGCCTGCCAGTCTGCGGTTTGGGATAAACCGTTAACTACCCGCCTCGGTTCCAGTTTACTGGTGTTGACCTGGACTCTCCAGACAGCTCCAACCAGTCCTGGAGTTTCCCCTTCTTTGTCTGGGTCACTTCTCTCCTTAGAATTGCCCTCCTGTCACGACCGCCCTCCTGTCCTCTCTGCTCTTCTGTCACCGTCTGCCTAACTACTGTCTGTAACTGTCACTCACGTCTTCCCGCTCTTCTAGGCTTCACCCCCCCCTGGGACCTACTGAATACCAGTCCCCTACACTAAGGTGTCCTGTGAGCGTGTTTCTATGCAGACTCTGGGTTTTCCTCCTTATCCACTTATCTACGACTATGGAGGTACTACAACTTCTGTTTGGGATGCAGCACCTCCCTGTGGCGCCCCGCCAGAGGGGCGCCACAATAGTATGACAACTTGAACTCTAAAATTGGTTGCCCAGTTTCTTCTGAACGTGCTGATACCCCACATGTGGTCAAAAACGTCTGTTTGAACAAATGGGAGGGCTGAGAAGTGAAGGAGCGCTATTTCAAATTTGGAAAAATTTCAAAGGCCCCTAAAGTAGCTAAAAGTTGAAACCCCCACAAGTCACCCCATTTTGGAAACTAGACCCCGCAATGATTTATGGATATAGAATTTTGAACCCACAGGTACTTCATAGATTTTGTTAACAATAGGTCGTCATATTGAAAATGTTCTTTTTTTCACAAAAGTGTTGCTTTAGCACCAAACGTTTTACTTTTGCAAAACGTAAAACCAAAAAATGGTCCCCACAGTTTGTTACCCACTTTCGTATGAGCGTGGCGTTACCCCATATGTAATCAAAAAGTTCTGTTTGGACAAATAGCAGGACTCAGAACAGACGGAGCAATATTTGAATTTCGGAAAGCAAATTTGGATGAAATACATTGCGGGCCCCATGTTTCATTTCAAGGGCCCCTAAAGTACCTAAACAGCAGAAACCCCTGACAAGTTGTCCAATTTTGGGAACTAGACCCCTCAAGATTTTGATCCATTGGTATAGTGAGCATTTTAAACCCACAGGTACTTCATAGAATTTCATAACAATAGGTCATCATATTGAAAATTCTCTTTTTTCACAAAAATATTCCTTTAGCACCAAATTTCTCACTTTTACAAGAGGTAATGACTCGCCTGACCCTGAGGCAGTGGGGTACTCAGAATCGGGCAACAGTTCTGCCGGGGAATCACAGGGGTTGAGACCCGCTTCTGTGACCCCGGAGGAGTCAGTGCTCAGGGGATGCTTAACTGGTTCTAGGATGTATTGGTTGGGGGTAAAGTTTATGGAAGGGAAGTTTGTGATGCCACCTACGGTTCTCTATCAAGTGGGACTGACTCTGCAGGTCAGACCTCCGGGCTGTTGGTATGGCAGCCTGATGTCATCGTTCCCCGTAGGTGGAGCAGTACCCCGGGGCAGACATGTTTAGTTGCGGGAGTGTGTGCTGGGCCACTATGTCTCGTTTGCGGTTGCAGGAGGGAGAATAAATCAGTCTCTCACAGTGCTGGAATTCTGTACCCGGTTTACTCACTGAAGTTGCAACTGGCCACCGGGCACATCTCTTTACCAAGTCCAGTCTGGCCTGTCTACAAGGAACCGGGATAGCTCACCCAGCACCCCTTCGTGGGCCTCTTTGTTTTCTGGTCTCTCTCACCCAACGCTACTTCTTCACCTCTCCTGTCAGCATCTCCGCATGCAGTGCCCCGATCTAGCATCCACAAGTCCTCTCAGACGACTGGTACCTGTCTCCTGACCCTAGTTTGGCTGCCTTCTCAGCGGGTGCGTCAGGTTGCGGCCACCACTCATGTAGACTGCGTGGCCTCCAGTTCAGTAGTCCAGGCACACAGCGTCCGCGCCACGTTCAGGGCTGGGACCCTTGTTCTTGACCAACCCCTCCGTCCGACTATCTTAGTATCTTAGTCTTGGATCTGGGCGCCCAGCTTGTTCTCACTCCACCTGTACCCCTGGGGTTCTCTCTGCTCCCCTTTTCATGCCTGCACACTTGGCTTCCACCTTCTTCACTCTTCACTCACTCACTTCTCACTAATACCTCTCCACCTATTCTTCCCCTGTCCCCTTTGACTAGGCCCTCCCCTGGGACCCCCCATGGTCCACTGGGTCCTAGGGTGTGTGGATGTGTTTGGTGGGGGCCTGAGGTCACCATCCCATTTCCTTTAGGACTGAGAAACCACACCCGTTCATTGAGTGTAGTACCCCTTTGTGGTGACCAGACCGGTGGGGCACCACATTCCACCTTGGTAAACATTACCTCATCCCTGAGCAACCCACAGGTTATAAAGTTGTCACAAAGAATTCACAAATTTTTTATATGCATGCATAACAATAAAAACACAAGGTTAATTTGGCTCCCGTTACGTTGCGCAAAGAAACATTAACACATTATTATTGTACTAGTAAAAAGGGAGTGCAAAAAGAGTCCACTTAAAAATAAAGAAAATAAAACGGAAGTGCAAAGTTCACTGTATCAAGTGCAAGACTGTCCATATAATCCGTTCATGGCACCATATCATGGTCGAAACAAAACCTTTAACTTTCGTACTGTCCATATGGTTCCTTTGCAGGTTTTGCAGTATACACACTTACGGGTACCTAATAAAGTATTCACGGGTTGCATTATTAAAATACACTAACCGGTATAACTATATACATTTACAGGTATGCCTGGCAGTTCTGGGTCTGCTTTAGGGACTGATACTTGGTACATACGGAGGGCATACCATCCCCTATGTCCCATATGCCTGGTGTAGCTCACCTCATCTCCTGGGTATAAATCTCTACCCGGGTGTCCTTTAGGCAAATATGACTCAACATCCCTGCGACTCAAAAGATCTCCTCGTCGAGACTGGCCTCCCTGATAAACCCCCACCCGTTCATCAGGTGGAAGTTCACCACTTCTCCTCTGTGCCAGTTCGGGTCTGCTGCTGCGGCTCGTCAGGCACGCTCCTTCTCCTCCAGATTGGCTTCCTCCTGTGCCCACCACCTGGCCTGCCATTGCCGTCACTCTTCCTCCTCAGCAGCTTGTCTTTGGTGCCAGTAGTCATCTGGTCATCGGGCCTCAGGGCTATCCTATACACGGAGCTCCTTTGTTCTTGCCCTCACCTGGAGTCTGGCCAGCTCCTCCTGCTGCTGCACCCAGTAGAGCTCCGGACTGCAGGCCTTCACGGGTTTCACTGTGGGTCAGTCTCCAGTTTCAAAAGGGTCACAGTACCACCATTCTCCATCTCATCGCACTACCCCATCCTTCTTCTCCCGGCCTGGGCTGGTGGGACTGGACTGGTAAGGTTAGTCCTGGTGCTGTGGAGCTGTTATTTCTGCTGGGGCAGTCGCCTCACTCTATTCTGGCAGCGCATCCTCTACCACTGTCCCCGCAGCACAAGGGTCTTGGATGCCGTCACCTCTCTGGCTAGCTTTGCTAGTATTTGGCTCTTCCAGGCCATCAACACCCACACTGTCGGTTCAAGTCGTTCAGGATGGCATTCCAGAACTCCGGGCTCTCCGTCAGTGACAGGCCTGCTCTCCCCTCTGCTTCTCCGGGGACACCTGTATCAGGTTTCCTTCCAGCTGGACTCACTGAATCTCTGGACACCATCATGTCTTTGCTGCTCGTACGCTTACTTTCTCTTCTCTTTCCCGCCTTCTTGTAGGCCGACCTCACCTTCAGTCGCCGCTCCTCCCCTCAGGCGGAGTTACCATTGTCTCAAGCAGGCCCCCTTGGTTTTCTGCTGGCACTTGGCGCGGGCCTGCTCTTTCATGCCTTGTGCAGGCCAATCCCACAATGGAGGGCCAAGGTACGCCTCCAGGCCAGTACATGGCATCAGTTCTCCGTGATCACCATTTTAAAAAATCATGTACAGTCTCGGAAAAGTTTTTTAAGGCGCACTAGACCTGGGTTCACTGGGCCATTCGCATGCTCTTCATGACGCCAGAAGTTGACTCACTCAACCCCGGGGCTGTGGAGTACTCGGAACAGGGCAACAGTTCTGCCGGGGGTCACAGGGGTCGAGACCCAGCTTTCATGACCCCGGGGGAGTCAGTGCTCAGGGGATGCTTGACTGATTCTAGGATGTATTTGTTGGGGGTAAAGTTTATGGAAGGGAAGTTTGTAATGCCACCTATGGTTCCCAGTCAAGTGGGACCGACGCTGTGGTCAGACCACAGGGGTTGTTGGTATGGCAGCCTGATATCATCGCTCCACGTAGGTGGAGCAGTACCCCGGGGCAGACGTGTTTAGTTGCGGGAGAGTGTAAGGCCGTGGCTGTGCTGGGCCTCTATGTCTTGTCTGCGGTTGCAGTCAGCTTCTCTGCAGTGGGAGAATTAATCAGTTTCACACACTGTTGGAATTCTGTACCTGGTTTACTTACTGAAGTTGCAACTGGCCACTGGGTGTTTCTCTCTACCAAGTCCAGTCTAGCCTGTCCAAAAGGAACCAGAATAGCTCGCCCAGGACCCCTTCGTGTGCCTCTCCGTTCTGTGGTCTCTCTCACCCAGTGCTACTTCTTCGCTTCTCCTGTCAGCACCTCTGCATTAAGTGCCCCAATCTAGCATCCATGGTCCTATCGGACAACTCGTACCTGTCTCCTGACCCTAGTTCGGCTGACTTCTCAGTGGGTGCATCGGGTTGCGGCCACCACACATGTAGACTGCGTGGCCTCCAGTTCAGTGGTTCGGGCATACAGCATCCACGCCATGCTCAGGGCCAGGTCCCTGGTTCTTTACCAACCCCTCCGTCCGACTATCTTAGTCCCGGATCTGGGCGCCCAGGTTGTTCTCACTCTACCTGTGCCCCTGGGGTTCTCTCTGCTCCCCTTTTCATGCCTGCACACTTGGCTTCCACCTTCTTCACTTCTCCCTCACTTCTCACTAACTAACACCTCTCCACCTATTCTTCCACTGACCCCTTTAAATGTCCCTCCCTCGGGGTCTGCCCATGGTCAAATTGATCCTAGGGTTTGTGGATGTGTTTGGTGGGGGCCTGAGTTCACCATCCCATTTCCCTTAGGACTGAGACACTACACCCGTTCATTGAGTGTAGTACCCCTTTGTTGTGACGAGACCAGTGGGGCACCGCAGTAACACCAAAAAGTGGACCCTACACTTTGTCACCCACTTTCCTAAAGCGAAGCAATATCCCACATGTGGTCAGAAGCCTCTCTTTGGACTAATAGGATGACTCGGAGTAGAGAAGGAATATTGAATTGAGAGCTGCAATGGTAATTTATGGTGCGAACATTTTGGAACTAGACCCCTCAAGGATTTTATTCACTGGTATAGGCTAGGGTCAGACTTGCGTCATGTATTTGTTAAATGCATGTGCTATTTTCATGTGCAAATGTAGAAAAACGCATGCTTTAATGCACCCATAGACTCCAATGCAAAAAACGCATTGCAAAAGTGCAATGCGTTTGACGCTATGCGTTTTTGTCAGCGCATCTAAAAACGCGGTCTGCAGCACTTTTGGTGCTTTTGCAAAAATGCATCCGTTAACCCAATGGTTTGGGCTACATGGCTCCAGGGGAGTGTGAGCACTCTCTGGGGCCATGTAGCTCAATAACATTAACCCATGAAATATCGACTTCAGACACACCGGTTTTTAATTAATGTATCCAGCAGAGCCGACATTGTGCGGCTTCTGCTAAATACATGATTTAACCCCTGGCTGCCAATGTTATGTGCTACATGGCTTCAGGGGAGTGTGGCCACTCTGTGGGGCCATGTAGCACTATAACATTAACCCCTTCTGCACCGGCTTCATACCAGCTCCTGCAGCACAGTGCCGACATGTAGCACAGTGCTGCAGGAGCTGGTTAAAATGAAGAATTAAGTTAAAAAAGAAAGATTTTCTACAATTTTAAAATTAAAACTACAGCTCCAGGAATAGAAGTCTTTTGAACGATATCGTTCAAAAGGCTTCACACTGAACGATGTGGCACAAATCTAAGGGCCACTTTACACACACCAACTTATCTGTCCAACTTCTGACCAACTTGCTGGTTGCAGTGAAATCATGGACACATTGTTACATTTGTACACAGCCACAAAATGGAACAATGTGTCCATGATTTCACTGCAACCAGTAAGTTGGTCAGAAGTTGGACAGATAAGTTGGTGTGTGTAAAGCAGCCGTCACACGCTACCATCTCGCTAGCGATATTGTAAGCGATCACGTGCACGCGTGATCGCTTACAATATCGCTCACATCGCTGGTGAGATGTCACACAGACAGACTCACCAGCGATGTGGACCAGCGAGATCGCTGGTAACTATGGTACACATCGGTTACTAGGCGCCGCGCGGCGCTTAGTAACCCGACGTTACCATAGTTACCATCTCCCAGCATAGGCTCTGCCGCTGGAGATGGATCATCGTGGTGTTATACACCACGGTGAAGCATATCGTGAAATCCTTTATCGCTAATCTGAGCTCCGGAGCTCAGATCTGCGATGTCACGATCAAGCGATTTTACATAGTAAAATCGCTTGGTTACATGCAACGATGCCAAAACGATATCGCTTAAGCGATCCAAAAACAGATCGCTTAAACGATATCGGGCAAGAAATCGTAGCGTGTGACGGCCGCTTAAAGCGGCCCTAAGATGAACGATCTAACAATCTTTTCATCCTACATCTTATGTTTACACGCAAGGATGTTCAAAGATTTGTTCAAAAGATTTCAATCACGTGACTTTTGAACGATATCCTTGTGTGTACACCATCATTAAGTCCAGCGGACTTTCTGCAAGCAAATATCCAGCGAAAAATCTGTTCTAGTTTCCCTATGTCGAAATGTTCTCTAAATCCCAGGATTTCAATGATTAATATAGATAATAATTATTACAAAAATGTTTATTTGGGTTTATTTGAAAAAATATTAAACCAGTAGAACTTATCATATAATTTATAATACCTCGTGTAAATGTTTCCAATGAAAAAATTATGGTGGTACTGGGTACTGCCAGGGCATCCATCCACAAACCATCCTCCTGACACCATTTTAGCCTTATCAGCTTCTAATTACTCTTTTATTATTATTGATTTATATTATTATTTATATTCTACATTAACAGCAATTAAATTGTGATTAAGCAGAGACATGTGTCTTAGCAGACAGAATACATGTCATACTGACTACATCTTGTACACATTACATCTTGTAGAGTGAATATAAAACCATAACACAGGTAAATGTGTATTCAGGTGAACTCAAATTAAAATGTATTCAGATTAAAAACAGAAAGTGATATTAAAGCACCACTCCAGACTTTACTTTTAATTGCACCACTAAAGCAGTGTTTTAAATGTAATTCCTCTACCCCAGTCTTATACTCACCTACTGACAGCTTCATCTCCTCTTTCACTGCCGCTCTGGTCAGTCTCCACGGTTTGGGTCCAGTGTTTCATGAGTGCCCCGGAAGTCATAAAACAATTCTTCCCTATAAAAGCCATGTTCTGACCTCCTTCTGGCTCTCACAGAGTTGTATCTGTAACTTGTGAGTGTAAATTCTGACTTCTGGCCAGTCAAAAGATACAGTCACAAGATGGCGCCACGGGACCGGAGCGGCATTAGAAAAAGGTGAAGCCACCAAAAGTTGTGTTGGCCAATCGGAGTGGTAGGGGCACGGTGTACAACACTCTGCCACGCCTGTCTCTTTGGCGCGCTCACACTCTACGCCCACATCGCTGATGCGGTGGAGGCGTGTGACGCTCAGATTTGGCGGCGATGTGGTTATGTGAAATTGCTTCATGTCTGCTGCAGGGGATTTCCGGAATGCAGCATCGCCGAACATCGCATGCGAGATATCTATGTGTGACAGGGGGACGGCGATGTGTAAAAAAGTGCCCGGAACGTTCGTGCTCACGTCAAATTGCCAGCCATATGGCGGCGATATTGCTACATGTGATGGTACCTTTAGAGCGGTCCCTCCAAAAGCAATGTTACAGATCTACCTGAGGTCTCTGAGGTAAAGAAAAATATACCTACTGGTACATTGTAGCTGCCCTTGTAAAGTGTGGGCGATTATTGACAGAGGGAGCGACAAAATGTATAAGTCAGGGCCCTCCCAACTGTAAAAGGCGAAAAAAGCCACAAGATGTGTGAACAAACACTAATAGTGATATTTTTTTGTTTCTCTGGTTTATTTAGCCTTGTATACAAGTGATTATGCGATTTAGGTTAGGTTTGTTTGTTGTTCTTGTGTATCTGTAAAAGTGGCGTAATCCTGCGACAAAGCAATTCCCAGAAACCATATGTGAGGCAGAAATGCATGCAGGCATATTCTCCAGGCTCTTCCCATTCTGTTTCATCACTCTCTCACACATTTCAGTTTTTCCTCAGGCCCCCAGACCTTTTTGTAGGGTCCAGGAGAAAATTACTCGCATTTCCCATTGACTTACATTGTACTCGCTATTCAGAACGAAAACGCGATTATTAGAAAGTACTCGTAAAGAGTATAGCGATCACAAATTTTATGGTACTCGCTCATCACTAGTGCAGAGTGTACATTAATGTGAAAAAAAAAGAACCTTTTTTTGAATTTACCAAATGGCTGCAATGAAACAAAGAGTGAAAAATTTAAAGGGGTCAAATACTTTCTGTACCCACTGTATAAGACCATGTATGTGAAGCATATAATGGCCATACGCTATTTTTATATGAATTGATATCACGTAACTGTAGAAGAGATGGCCTTGCAGGCTGCTGACCCTCTGCAATAATAACTGTTTGTTGACCAAGAAAAACAAAAAATAAATAATAATAATAATAATAATATAATAATAATAATAATTAATAAATAAAATAAAACAAAAAAATTGAAAAAAAAACATTAAGCTCTCTTAAATGAATGTATTAAGGACAATGTAAGCTTCTGGGACTTCACAACTGCTACCAAATCCTGCACTTTCCAAAATTTCCAAAACGCCTGCAAACCACAGGAAGCTTAAAAAAATAAATTTAATGCTCAAAAAAATACTACAACTTGATACAATCTGGTAAACCCAAAGGCAGGAATACTCCTAACCATAAGGTGTTGTTAACAGCCAACAGGTCTTCCAGTGAGCGTTTTGGCCCCAAACAATCAGGGAAAGTTTTAGGGCCATTTTAAATGTCAAAATTTTTCCCGAACAAAGTCACATTTGACTTTCTTAGGGAAATTGTTCGGGTTTCCAATCCCAATCAAAATCTGCAATGTTTGTGCCGAATTTGAAATTAGCACACATGTATAGGTAAAGTTTGCTCATCTCTAATCAACACACAGGCTAGTACACCAGGAGATGTGAATGGGGCAATAGGAAGGTAACAACCCAGCAGCAGGATTGCTACCTCCTCCTTTGTGTAAGGAGGTACAGGAGGAGCAGCGCCAGAGACCTGCATAATGACCTCCAGCATGCCTCTAATATCCATGTGTCTGCTCAAACTATCAGAAACTTCAAGAGGGTGGTATGAGGGCCCAACGTCCACAAGTGGGTTTTGTGCTTATAGCCCAACATCGTACAGGGCGATTGGCATTTGTAGGAGAACAGCAAGATTGGCAGATTCGACGTTGGCATCCTCTGCTCTTCACGGATGAGAGCAGATCCACACTTAGCACATGTGATACATGTGACAGAGTCTGGAGGAGTTGTTAAAAATGTTTTGCTGCCTGCAACATCCTCCAGTAAGACCAGTTGACAGTGGGTCAGTAATGGTGTGGGAGGCATTTCTTTGGAGGGCCACACAGCCCTCCATGTGGTTCCCTGACTGCCATTAGGTACTTGGATGAGATCCTCAGACCATATGAAGGTACAGTGGGCCCTGGGTTCCTTCTGATACCTGCCAATGCAAGGCCTCATGTGGCTGAAGTGCACCAGCAGTTCCTGCATGATGAAAGCATTGATGCTATAGACTGGCCTGCCCGTTCCCAGACCTGAATCCAATTGAGCACATCTGGGACATTATGTCTTGTTCCATCCACCAATGCCATGTTGAACCACAGACTGTCCAAGAGTAGACTGATGTTTTAATCCAGTTCTAGGAGGAGATCCTTCAGGAGAACATCCGCCTTCTCAGCAGCAGCATGCCCAGGCTTTGTAGGGAGGTCATGGAGGCTACACTCCCTACTGAGCCTCCTTTCCTTGTCTTGAGGAATTTCCACTGAAGATGGATCAGCCCATTATTTGATTTTCCAGTTTGATTTTGAGTATTATCCAAAATCCAAACCTGCATAGGATATTAATTTTGATTTACACTGATCATTTTTATGTTTTATTGATCTCAACAAACTCCACTATGTAATGAATAAAGATTTGCAACTAGCATATTTTAATAATTGAGATCTAGGATGTGGGATGTTAGTGTTTCCTTTATTTTTTCTTTAGCTGTGTATTTATAAAAAGTAAATACAGTGCCTATAAGTAGTATTCAACCCCCTGCAGATTTAACTGGTTTGATAAGATGCCAATAAGTTAGAGCCTTCAAACTGCAAACGAGAGTAGGATTTATTAACAGAAGCATAAATCTTACAAACCAAAAAGTTATGTTGCTCAGTTGAATTTTTATGAATTTTAAACATAAAAGTGTGGGTCAATTATTATTCAACCACTATGTTTAATATTTTGTGGAATAACCCTTGTTTGCAATTACAGCTAATAATCGTCTTTTATAAGACCTGATCAGGCCGGCACATGTCTCTGGAGTTATCTTGGCCCACTCCTCCATGCAGATCTTCTCCAAGTTATCTAGGTTCTTTGGGTATCTCATGTGGACTTTAATCTTGCGCTCCTTCCACAAGTTTTCAATTGGGTTAAGGTCAGGAGACTGACTAGGCCACTCCAACACCTTGATTTTTTCCCTCTTGAACCAGGCCTTGGTTTTCTTGGCTGTGTGCTTTGGGTCGTTGTCTTGTTGGAAGATGAAATTACGACCCATCTTAAGATCCTTGATGGAGGAGTGGAGGTTCTTGGCCAAAATCTCCAGGTAGGCCGTGCTATCCACCTTCCCATGGATGCGGACCAGATGGCCAGGCCCCTTGGCTGAGAAACAGCCCCACAGCATGATGCTGCCACCACCATGCTTGACTGTAGGGATGGTATTCTTGGGGTCATATGCAGTGCCATCCAGTCTCCAAACGTCACGTGTGTGGTTGGCACCAAAGATCTCGATCTTGGTCTCATCAGACCATATTACCTTGAACCAGTCTGTCTCAGAGTCCTCCAAGTGATCATGAGCAAACTGTAGACGAGCCTTGACATGACGCTTTGAAAGTAAAGGAACCTTATGGGCTCGTCTGGAACGGAGACCATTGCGGTGGAGTACGTTACTTATGGTATTGACTGAAACCAATGTCCCCACTGCCATGAGATCTTCCCGGAGCTCCTTCCTTGTTGTCCTTTGGTTAGCCTTGACTCTTCGGACAAGCCTGGCCTCGGCACGGGAGGAAACTTTCAAAGGCTGTCCAGGCCGTGGAAGGCTAACAGTACTTTCATAAGCCTTCCACTTCCGGATGATGCTCCCAACAGTGGAGACAGGTAGGCCCAACTCCTTGGAAAGGGTTTTGTACCCCTTGCCAGCCTTGTGACCCTCCACGATCTGGTCTCTGATGGCCTTGGAATGCTCCTTTGTCTTTCCCATGTTGACCATGTATGAGTGTTATTCACAAGTTTGGGGAGGGTCTTAAATAGTCAGAAAAGGCTGGCAAAAGAGATAATTAATCCACACATGTGAAGCTCATTCTTATTTGTGCCTGAACTACTTCTTAATACTTTAGGGGGACCAAACAGAATGCTGGTGCTTTGAGGGGTTGAATAATAAATGACCCTCTGAATTAACTTTTAACGCTTTAAAAAAAAAAAAAATTTTTGTGGCACTGCATTTCCCACTTCCAGGCTGATCTACAGTCCAAATGTCACAATGCCAAGTTAATTCCGCATGTGTCAACCAGCTAAATCTGCAGGGGTTGAATACTACTTGTAGGCACTGTATATTCCTAAATGTGCTATTGACATGAATTTCTCACCAGATGTCCTTAACAACCTATCTAATCCACACAGACATAGAAATCAAATCCTAGATGTCCATAACTAGGCGTAACTAGAGTCTAATGGGACCCGGTGTGCAATCTGGTGTTGGGGCCCCCCTGTGCATTTTGATCAGATGTACAGGCCTCATGTAGCTTGTAGCTTTATAAATCCTATAAACATTTATGAATTGACCCTCTCCCTCCTTCATTATATATTAATATCCCCCATCCTGGTATATATAGTTGGTTTCCATCCTGATACATATATATAAATATATATATATATATATGTGTGTGTGTGTGTGTGTGTGTGTGTACAGTCTCCATCGTGCTATGTATATTATATATATGGTCTTCATCATTTCCTGGTCCATCCTGCTATATATATGGTCTCAATACTGCTATATCTGGGCCCATCTTGGTATACATTGCCTCCATCCTGCTATATATATGGTCTCCATAATAATAATAATAATAAATAATAAAGCTTTATTTATATAGCGCCAACATATTCAGCAGCGCTTTACAATGTAGGGTTAGAGTACAGAAAATATAATACAGTAAGTAATTACAGTAGAGAATACAGTACAATAATTGGATACAAAACAATAGGCTGAGAATCAATGTAAAAAAGAAAATACAATAAATAAAGCAAGAAATGAAGGTGACCCTGCTCAAAAGAGCTTACAATCTATGACGGGATAGGGGTTGCACAAGGTACAGGGGCTTATTGCACTGATGGTCCAGGCATCTTGAGGAAATGGGGCATAGAGATAAGCTTACATGGATGGTGATTATACAATCTGTAGACCTTTTTTGGTTTGGTGGAGTTTATAGAAGAGTAATGTCCAGAGGGATAGCCCATTTCACTATCTACAGTACAAAGAACTTCTATTAGGGAGTATGATAGGCCGCCTTAAAAAGATGCGTTTTTAGGGATCGTCTGAAGCCATGCAAGTTGTGGATAGTCCTGATTTCTTGGGGTAAAGCATTCCAGAGTTTTGGTGCAGCTCTGGAGAAGTCTTGGAGCCGGGAGTGGGAGGATCGGATTAGTACAGATGTCAGTCGAAGGTCATTTGAGGAACGTAGAGAACGGGTGGGGTGATAGACAGAGATGAGGGAGGAGAGGTAGCTACTGCTATATATGGTCACCATCCTGCTATATACTACATATACTCGAGTATAAGATGTCCTGAATATAAACCGAGGCCCCTAATTTTACCACAAAAAACTAGGAAATCTTATTGACTTGAAGTTATACCTAGGCTGGGAAATTCTACAACCCCCCATCCTGGTATCATCCCACTGCCTGCTCATAGCCCTCATCCTCCATCCTAGTACATAACCCTCATTCTCCATCCTGGTACATAGCCCTCATTCCCCATCCAGGTACATAGCCCTCATCCCCCATCCTGATACATGGCCCTCATTCCCATCCTGTTACACAGCTCTCATTCCTCATCCTGGTACATAGCCCTCATTCCCATCCAGGTACATAGCCCTCATTCCTCATCCTGGTACACAGTCCTCATTCCCCATCCTGGTAAATAGCTCTCATCATCCATGCCCGTACATGGCCCCCTATCATGGTATATCTGTCCCCATCTTGTTATATAGCCCCCTCACCCTGGTACATGGCCCCAATACTGGTATATAGCCCCTGTTGTGTCCCACGAATGGGGACAAACTATAATGCCTATTCTCTGTATTTATATATTTCCTCCAATCAGTAATTCTTTGTTGTTACCAGGTAGATTGACTGTCTACTAAGTTTGACCCTAAGTTGCTGCCTTAGTTGTGTCTGTACTGGACGTCCCCCCTTCTTCCTCAGTTAGTCTGCAGAAGCCATTACTGAAGACACATGTGTATATCCCCCTGTGCAGATTGTTCCTTTTTACCTATCGTTATTGTGACTAATACAAGATTTGGAAGAAAACTACAGCGTTCTCCTGTCTTACTACAGCTGCACTGGCGATTGAGTTGAAAACTGTCTGTTTGCCCCTGATGGGGTAAGTACTGAGCATACAATTATCTGAGGGACTGGTAATTAGAGTGCTTAGATTACAGCCATCAGATGGGGACAGAACAGTAAAAAGGATTAGCTGTGACCGGGAATTGTATACAGCTCACGATCAGTAAAGAGCCCGTTACCAGGAGCAGTATACTGCATGCAATCCAGAGACAAGATTGCCTAAATAGGACTGATAACAAGCCACAGCATAACTGTACAGCATACTACATGAGCCTGCAAACAGAAATAAGGTCAGTGAGAGGATAACTCATCACCAAGAACAGTATACAGGTTATAAATCCTGCCTGAGAAGTGATCCTCTATAAACCATTGTCAAGCTGCAGTGAATAGACTTGTAATACAGCCTGCATAGATTCTATAAGCACAAAACTGATACTTTGTAATCCGTCTCCCTGACAACCAGGAGCAGAAAGCCCCCACCCTTGCAATCCTGTGCACAATTGTTGAGATGCAAAGCTCTCATTCACTGCCCATCCGGAATCAACAAGGAGAAATTATGGACTCTCAGTCTACTCATAGTGAAAGACCTAAACGGTTAATCAAACCAACATGGAGAGTTAAAGAGAACTTAGAAATAGCCAGAAGTGAACAGCTTATCCACATAACATTACTTTGGTAAAGAGTGAAAAAACAAGTCACTGTGTTATCTGTGCCAGGTGCTCATGAGCTACCACCAGAGGGAGCCCTGGAACAACTGTACTCTGCATACCAGCCTTACAAGGACACTTGCAAAAAATACATATTTACCCTGCTGGAAGTAAACACGTCCGAGTCTCTAAAGGAACTCCAGGACTTCCAACAGCTCGATGCTGAACGAGAGTGCACCATACGTGACATCATAAACCAGATTGAAGCAAAAATGGTGCAAACGTCAGAAGTGGCATCTCACAAGTCCAGGTCTGTTAAGAGCTCAAGGCACTCGCTCAAATCAGGCTCATCTAAGTACTCAACCCTCAGTGAGCAGCTTATAAAAGCATGCATTGAAGCAGAAACCATGAAGGTACAAGCCGTCTTTTCTCAAAGAAAAGCAGAGATAGAAACGAGTGCAGTCGTCAAATCAGCACGTAAGAAAACAGAGACTGCACGCAAGAGGGCAGACATCGAAGCAGAGGAAGCGGAGAAGAAAGCAGAGGCTGCACGCAAGAGGGCAGACATCGAAGCAGAGGAACCGGAGAAGAAAGCAGAGGCTGCACGCAAGAGGGCAGACATCGAAGCAGAGGAAGCGGAGATGGAAGCAGAGACTGCACGTAAAAAGGCAGAAGTCGAAGTCCTGCAGAGGGAATGTGAACACGCGGCAGCCATGGCAAGGCTAAAGGTTTTCGAACAAGCTCTAGCTGGGAGCCAAGGAGGCAGCATCAGCGCTTACGAACTTGAGACAGAAGAACCCCTTAAGCGCACAAAACACAATGTGCTGAGACCAAAGCCAGCCGATCGACACCAACATTTCCGTTGGCGACAACACTTCTTTAGATCATCAAGACGCCGATCCGCCTGCAGCTTCCAGCTTCACTGGTCAGTCCAATGCTCCTCAGACATTCAAATCTGAACCACTTTCACACTTGAGTGCACAGACCGACCTTGCACCTCAGCAACCCCCGTGTAACAGTGTCCACATGCAACCCAACATGCCGGTTAGTCACTACAGTCCAGACAACTGCGTAGTTCCGGCCCCGCATACAACAGGGACCCTTCACACCACACCAGCTGCTGGTCTAAACGCCTATGCCACTCCGTTCCTTCCCATGTTCCCGAAACAAGAAGCTACGAACTATGCAACCAGCATCACTCAGTCAGCGAATGTGCCCCCAAGGTCAGAAAGAACAGACCTGTCCGACTTTGCGAGGTACATGATTTTGCCGAGAACTGATCAACACCGGTCTCACAAGGTTCGACGACCAGCCCGAAAACTACAGAGGGTGGAAGTGTACCTTCAAAACCGCAATCAGTGACCTCGGCATTACCGCTGCTGAAGAGCCGGATCTGCTACTCAGGTGGCTAGGCCCACAGTCTACGGAGAGAATCAAGAAGCTCAAATCCGTTTACATCACCGACCCAATAACTGGTCTCGCAACCGCAAGGGACAGACTAGAGAAAGGGTTTGGCAGTCCTGAAGCCATCGAAGATGCTCTACTCAAACAACTATATGACTTTCCCAAAATATCCGGCAAGGATGCTTCAAGGTACCAGGAACTCAGCGACCTGCTGTCCGAGCTCCAGCTGGCCAAGACAGACACACATCTACCTGTCCTCAGCTACCTGGACACCGCTAGTGGGGTGAAACCCATTGTCGCCAAGTTGCCTTACAACATCCAAGAAAAATGGACCACACGAGGGTCAAACTACAAGAGACAATACCAAGTCTCCTTCCCTCCGTTCTCCTTCTTCTGTGACTTCATCAAGGAGATTGCAGAGTATAAAAACGACCCCAGCTTCCGTTATGAAGAACCCAGTGGACCTGTGTCATCTCCCAAGTACGAGAGTTCACACTCTCACGACAAAAACCGCAGCGGTCTGGTGACTACAAAAAAGACTGAAGTTCTGCCTTCACCGACATCAGCGCCAGACAAGGGCAGTGAAGGCGAGAAGGTAGAAGACCCGAACCGTCAGTGTCCTATCCACAAACTGCCGCATCCTCTGAAGAAATGTATCGGCTTCAGGAAGAAACCACTTCAAGAACGAAAGGAACTTTAAATGAAGTTTGGAGTATGCTTCAGGTGCTGTGCTTCTACCGTACACATTGTTAAGGACTGTGTCATCACCATCAAGTGTATAGAGTGCGACAGCGAAGACCACGTACAAACGCTCCATCCGTCACAACCTGACTCAGCGTCTACGCCTTCTCCCACCACAAGCAATGGCGGGGAGAGTACAGACAAGGCAACTAACCATCTTGCAGTATCTTCATCCTGCACCAAAGCTTGCGGAGAAGGTCTTCGCGACAAGTCCTGCGCCAAGATTTGCCTGGCAAAGGTGTATCCTGAAGGTCATCCAGAGAAGGCAGTCAAGATGTACGTCAGCCTGGACGACCAGAGCAACAAATCACTGGCCAAGTCAGAACTCTTCGATTTGCTTGACTTAAAGGGAAACACCTATTCCTATACCTTGGGCACCTGCAGCGGCGTGACAGAAGCCACTGGAAGAAGGGCCAGTGGCCTCATAATAACTTCTCTCTCCAGCTCCAAGGAGATACCACTTCCAACACTCACAGAGTGCAACCAAATACCCTTCAACAGGGAAGAAATCCCAACACCAGAAGCGGCTCTTCAGTTTCCTCACCTCAAAGACATAGCCAACGAGATACCGGCCCTTGACAACAAGGCAGACTTCTTGATTCTCCTTGGCAGAGACATCATACGACTGCACAAGGCGCACCTACAAATCTTTGGTCAACTTGATGAACCATACGCTCAGCGCCTCGAGCTAGGCTGGGTCATCATCGGTGACGTCTGTAGCAACCAGACAAAGCAGTCAAGCAACCTCACTTCTTACAAAACCGTCATCACATCTGACAACCACGACGTGTCTTTTCTGCCGTGCCCACATCACTTCTGGGTAAGGGAGAAGCCAAAGGACACTAGGTGCAAAGAACAGCCACCTGATAACCCAAACCTGTTTTGTCTTCAAGACGACAAACTTGAGTCAACAACACTCTACCCCGTAAACCAGGTCAACGACTCACCCTCTCTTCCTGCAAAGACCGAGTTGCCAAGGGACCCGCAGCAAACAACTGCTAAATTCCCAAACTGTGAAGCCTATCTCTATCACAAACCTGGTCAAGCCGAAACCATGCTAGACTTCAGTGCCCAGAGTGAGAGCCCCTCTCTCGACAGCCCATCTCTTACTGAAGGTGCTAGTGTTGTCTCCACGCAACGTAACCTTAGCGCACCACTGGACATCGAACAAGACACGTTCACCTTCCAGGTTTCACCCTGTAACAAACTTGCTACGAAACGAGGAGTCTCGCCTGTTGAAAACAGCATCCAAGATCCTCTTGGGTTCAGGACACCCACCACAGTTCAAGACAGGGTACCGCTGGGACACCTCGCCTTTGAGGGCATCAACAGAAACACTACGTCACCATCGCAGAGACAACACAGGTGGGTGACAGAGAAGAAGTCTCTAAAGGTCATACAGCGACTCCAAGTCTTGCACCGTGGTTCTGCAAGGACTCCTTTAGCTGTCACCAAGAGTCAAATCCATGTTTCTTATGACACGTCTACAAAGGTTACAGTTGCAGCAGCCTCCAAGAGTACGTCAGAAACCAGCAGCAAGGTACGTCGCAGCTTCATCCTGAACAAGCTAAAGTCCACTTCAAAACTTGCATGCACCGTACCAAGGCTAGAACTCAGCGCTGTGGCGCTAACAGTTAGAGCCAAGAGAGCCACACCTGAACAGTGGCATCTCATCTCTACTAACCTCCAACTAGCTGAGTGGAGAATAAGACTCAGACCAACCTACAGCTCAAACCATGTGTCCCAGGTGCCAGCACTGAAGCTGAGGCCCCACACCCTAGACACTCTCCAACCTGGTCAGCCATTGTGCAGGCTGACATTCAGTCCAAGTGCATCGCCTGGTGGCTCCTTCAAGCAGGAGTCACTTGAACTGAACTTGTCACTGGACTGTGCCACGGTGGGGAGCGCACCTCCCTCTACCCCTGCTGTACCAGGGCAGAGAACTGCTGGTGTTCTACTGAACTCGCAACCTTTCCTTCGAACCAGAAACTTACCGTTGGATTGTTGGGTTGGTGGAAGAGTAGGCATGTTGCGGCTTCCCCAATCAGAAGATGGGTTTCTTTGAACTTGGACTAATTTTATTTTTTTATTTTTCCATTTGCATTTAAGGACCACATTCCACTGCATGTATAGACTTGAATACTGCATTATTGTTTGCATTTTGTCCCTTCTCATTACAGGTTTTATAACATGGAGGACAGAGACGACTCCTAACGTTACACAGGACTTGAAATCGGATGATTTCAGACGGGGAGTGTTGTGTCCCACGAATGGGGACAAACTATAATGCCTATTCTCTGTATTTATATATTTCCTCCAATCAGTAATTCTTTGTTGTTACCAGGTAGATTGACTGTCTACTAAGTTTGACCCTAAGTTGCTGCCTTAGTTGTGTCTGTACTGGACGTCCCCCCTTCTTCCTCAGTTAGTCTGCAGAAGCCATTACTAAAGACACGTGTATATCCCCTGTGCAGATTATTCCTTTTTACCTATCGTTATTGTGACTAATACAAGATTTGGAAGAAAACTACAGTGTTCTCCTGTCTTACTACAGCTGCAGTGGCGATCAAGTTGAAAACTGTCTGTTTGCCCCTGATGGGGTAAGTACTGAGCATACAATTATCTGAGGGACTGGTAATTAGAGCGCTTAGATTACAGCCATCAGATGGGGACAGAACAGCCTCCCATCACGGTTAAATAGCCACCCATCCAGGTATATAGCCCCCATCACAGTATATAGCATCCCATGTTGATATATAGCCCCCTCATCCTGGTATATGGCTTCCTCATCCTGGTATATAGCCCTCTCATGATGGAACATGGCCCCTTCATCCTGGTACATAGCCCGCCTTCCTGGTATATAGCCCTCTCATGCTGGGATATGGCCCCTCCGTCATGGTACATAGCCCCCATCCTGGAATATAGCCCCCTCATGCTGGTACATAGCACCCTGAATCCAGGTACATAGCCCCCCTTCATGGTATATAGCCCCCATGACAGGATATAGCCCCCATTACAAAAAGTAGGGGAGCAAGCAACAGAAAGGTGAGTTACATGTTTTTTTTTGTATGCGCTAGCAGGGGGCCATATACAGTGATGGTGGTTATCTACCATGATGGGGGGATCAGTATACTTAAGTTAATGTAATGTGCACAGCTCCCTCGCCCACCTCTCAGTGCTGAGGTAATGGACAGGGGAATGCAGTGCATATTACAGTAGACTAATGAGCAGTGGCTCCTGCCTGATCCAGCCTGTTGCAGCGCTGGCCAGCTGCTTGTATTTCAAAGTACAGGAACAGCACAGCTCCTCTGTCACTGATAGGAGCCGGCTGCTTCTCTGCAGGGCGGCTCGGGTTACCAAACCTGCTGGACCCCATCGCAGTCGCTACCCGCGCGACCTTGGTAGCTATGCCCCTGGATACAATTGCTTAATAGAAAACAATAAGTAATACACTTACCGTATATACTCGCGTATAAGCCGAGTTTTTCAGCCCAAAAATTGGGCTGAAAAGTACCCCCCTCGGCTTATACGCGAGTCAGTGCTGTATACCGATGTATACATCGGTACATACCGGTGTATACATCGGTATACAGCAGCCCCCGTAATCCAGGGCCCCCCCAGCCTCTCTCCGGTCACCTGGAAAGGAAACTATACTTATCAGTGTCCGCTGTCCGCGCCCGCTCGCATCTGCTGACATCGCGATCCTCCATCTTCATGCGGCGTCTTCCTGTTTCTGTGCTCGTCGCAGCAATGACGTCATTCCTTGCGACGCGCACAGGAAACAGGAAGACGCCGCATGAAGATGGAGGATCGCGATGTCGGCAGATGCGAGCGGGCGCGGACAGCGGACACTGATAAGTATAGTTTCCTTTCCAGGTGACCGGAGAGAGGCTGGGGGGGCCCTGGATTTCGGGGGCTGCTGTATACTACCGCGGGGGCTGCAATATACTACCACTGGGGCTGTATACACTGCTGGGGCTGCCTGTATACTGCTGGGGCTGCCTGTATACTGCTGGGGCTGCCTGTATACTGCTGGGGCTGCCTGTATACTGCTGGGGCTGCCTGTATACTGCTGGGGCTGCCTGTATACTGCTGGGGCTTCCTGTATACTGCTGGGGCTTCCTGTATACTGCTGGGGCTTCCTGTATACTGCTGGGGCTGCCTGTATACTGCTGGGGCTGCCTGTATACTGCTGGGGCTGCCTGTATACTGCTGGGGCTTCCTGTATACTGCTGGGGCTGCCTGTATACTGCTGGGGCTGCCTGTATACTGCTGGGGCTTCCTGTATACTGCTGGGGCTGCCTGTATACTGCTGGGGCTGCCTGTATACTGCTGGGGCTTCCTGTATACTGCTGGGGCTTCCTGTATACTGCTGGGGCTTCCTGTATACTGCTGGGGCTGCCTGTATACTGCTGGGGCTTCCTGTATACTGCTGGGGCTGCCTGTATACTGCTGGGGCTTCCTGTATACTGCTGGGGCTGCCTGTATACTGCTGGGGCTCCTATATACTACCACTGGGGCTGCTGGGGCTCCTATGTACTACCACTGGGGGGGCCTGTATACCACACTGCTGGGGGCTATATACCTGTGCTGAGGTCCACCCTCGGCTTATACACGAGTCAATAGGTTTTTCCAGATTTTTGGGGCAAAAGTAGGGGGGTCGGCTTATACACGGGTCGGCTTATACACGAGTATATACGGTACTCTTTATGGCCCGTATGTACGTTCACCATGCAAACCTCCATTGTTGAGCAAACAGCATGTTCAAGCGCGTTTAAAGTTTGCTCAACACTTAGACAAGCCTGTAAAATTCTGGCAAAATATAGTCTATTCAGTTAAAATATAAATTGAACTGTTTGGATGCTATAATACTCACTATGTTTGGAAGCCAAATGGAACTGAATTTCATCCACAAAAACACCATACTAACAGTGAAGTTTGAAGGGGGAACATCATAATGTGGGGCTGTTTTTCAGCATACGGAACTGGCAAACTTCATATAATTGAAGGAAGGATGAAAGGTAAATGTACGGAGACAATTTAAAAATTTGCTGCCATCTTTGTTTTGAAGCTGTCATCAAAAGGCTTTTGTATGAAGTATTAAATACACCTCATGAAATGTGTTTAATACTTTTTCACTGTGTCATTTCTCATTAATACATATAACTTAAGGCCCAGTTAACCACAGATAATTGTGCAGATATTGTTCGCAGATCTCTGGTAGCAGTTAAATCATGGACACATTGTTACATTTGTACACGGCCACAAAATGGAACCATGTGTCCATGATTTTACTGCAACCAGAGATCTGCGAACAATATCTGAACAGATGTCTGTGTGTGTAACTGGGCCTTTAGTTTATAGACATATGGTTTGAGTTCTGTGTCTGTGTAGATTGGATGGTTTGCTATTGATATCTGTTGGTAATTTCATTTTAATAGCAACATTAGAAATATATTTACTTGGAAAATTGGTGACAACTATATGTATATTTTAGATACCGTAAATATACATTTTGAAGTATATGAAGAGTGAAGGCAATTTGCAGACCGCATGCAGTAGGGACATTATAGAAGTTACTTTCCTCCCACGAGGTCAGAGACAATTGAAAACTAAAGACAGAGACTGAAGAGGGAAAAATTAAGAATGCAAGTCTTACAATGGCGAGAAATAGTATTACTACTGATCTACACACATACACATAAAAGGGTCCCCTTAATAATAAGTGCTTCACCTAAACACGTTTAAACCTTACTAAATATCGCCACAGAATAAACTATGTTGATATTTATAGTGAATTAGCACATCCAATGTTAATGGCAAAAAAATCACTTTATTGTTTAAAATTAATTCATATTAAAATTGTTTACCATACATAACATGTCCTTTTAGTTGGGAACACAGTCCCTATCATGCACAGAAAATATTAGGGTGGGCTACAGAGAATACAGAATGGCAGTAAAAAACTATCAGGGGAACAACAGAAAATATTCACAGCACTATTACTCTTGTATTGGTCTTGGTCCCTCTCTTAATTCAAGACAGACACTCCTATAGACCCAAATGGTCATTAAATAATCCTCCATAAAATACTAGGTAGTTCACAATACCTGATGCCAGAATGATCCTCAACGATAATCACGTGCACGCCCTGAGGAAAAAAGACCAACTTTTGAAACGTACGTCGGTGGTGGGGGTGAGGCAGGAGCACTTTGGCAGCAGGGGGCCAAGGAGTGATTATCGTTGAGGATCATTCTGGCATCAGGTATTGTGAACTACCTAGTATTTTATGGAGGATTATTTAATGACCATTTGGGTCTATAGGAGTGTCTGTCTTGAATTAAGAGAGGGACCAAGACCAATACAAGAGTAATAGTGCTGTGAATATTTTCTGTTGTTCCCCTGATAGTTTTTTACTGCCATTCTGTATTCTCTGTAGCCCACCCTAATATTTTCTGTGCATGATAGGGACTGTGATCTACACACATGACAGCCTATTCTTGAGTGTCAGTGTAATGACGTACACTTCAAGCTTTATTTGTAGGGACAATGGTTTTTATAAAAATTTAAAGCAGAGAGAACTAATCATTCCCAACTCACAGCTATCATTTTGCACCCAAATACTTCAACATCCCCACATATATGCATCCATGTTAAATATCTAAGGAACAAATTGACCAAGATACGGTAATATCTTGTGATGTTCATGTGTCTTTTAACAGACTTGCTCAGCAAATATGCAGTGTTTTTATGTGAATTTCATCTTGAAGGAAATAATGTAAATCATAGTCCTAGGTGTCTGTTGACAGTACAGAATCCAAAGACGGTGGGTGTAGAAGATCTGCAATAACATTAAAGTGCTTTATAATCAATTTAGATTGATAGCCATTTTATTTGCCCGTAGTTATTACCATAAGGTGCAGCGAACATTGAATACCAATTACTCACGCTAGCTTTCTGGTTTTCTACTTGAGTTCAACATTATTGTACTTGTGTTCTACTTAAGTCAATAAATCATTGTACTTTTCCTTGAGCACCAGAAGAGTAGACATACTGCAGATAGAAGTATGCAGGACTTGATCTGGAGTGTAATTTTAATGCTTGATTGGATTTTTATATGCTTCAAAATATGCAGTAGATTAATAAACATTTGTAACAACTGTGTCTGAACATACTACTGCTATCTCTGCCTTTTTTGCTAGGTGGCGCTTACTGTGAATGCTGCTAGATGACTGCAGTGTGTGTTTCATCTTAACTTTTGGATAGCTATCACCTGTTGTCATTCCTCATATTTATCTATGTTTTACAGTAGAAGGCTAGTTACAGTATTTAGCGGAGTCACACTGGCATATTTCATCCGATGTGTGAGCAATGTGTGATAAGCTAATGACACTCGGGTCGGGCTCTGCTCTGAACATGAGCCGAAGGTCATGCAACTGTGATGCGATCCTACGATCGCATCACAGTTGACCTTGGTGTATATTGCACTGCACTTGGATGAGCACAGTGCAATGATTCACTTGCACCCATAGACATGCATGGGTGTTAGTGATCCTAGACTCGCAGACAATCGGAGCATGTTGCAATATTTTTCTCAATCCATACAGGGCTGAGGAAAAACTTGCAGGTCTTAGCTGTCTGATTGACAGTTTCAACCCAGGGAGCCCTATGTAAGTCAAATCCCAATATAAGTGGGTCAAGGGTGAAGACCAGGGCTTTGCTAGATGGAGTGGCATGGGCAAATTATATCCGTGGAAGCCCCAATTTAGAGCTGTTAGCCTGCTATGCTGATTAATTACAATCTAATATAATAAAGCTGAGTGTATGTATGTATGTGTGCTAAAGGAATCTGCACCGTTGAATTTACAATCACAAAATTTTGCACAGCCACCTCATTTAACTCAGGGAACATCATAGACTATGTTTTGAGGGGAAATCTTAAAGAGGACCTGTCACCCCACTCCTAGAATTCAATCTAATAGCAGCACTGAATGCAGCACGTATGCTGCATTCAGGCAAGGGGTCCCCCATGTGTCTGTGAGGTTTGTACCCCTAAATATAGTCTTTTGAAAACTCACAGTAAAATGTCAAGAGGGCATAACCAGTGGCAGCAGTCAACTCGTTTCCCGAGGGGCCATTCCCGACCCCTGTGTCTCCGTTCCGCCCTCCTTCCTGTCCTCGCCACCTCTTTGATGGTTTGTCATCCATCCTCTCCTGCGCCTGTACCTCCTTGTGCTACTTCACGCAGGCGCCGAGCGAGATCTTGTTAGTGCGGTCCTGCCTCCCGCCCTGACGTCAGCGCTTGTGCCCGCCTTGCTCCGTGTTATAACAGTCACACATCCTACCCAAGAATAGTGGGCCCAACTTCCATCAGGGTTTCCATCTCCTTGTATTCCAGTTCCTATCTCTTCTCTCCCTCTTCCTGCTCCTCATCCTCTGCTGAATTACCCTTCTCATAACTCCCAAGCTGGGAGCACTGCAGCAGTGCCTCGGTGAGACGGCAACATGCTGAAGCTTGTCTGTTTGCATAAACCACAAGGGATAGTGGCTGATTACTGTCTCTCCCCACTTAACCTCCAACCAGGTCTCATTGTGTGCGATAGTGAGCGTAACCTCGTGGCGGGTTTAAAGGTTGGCAGGCTGGTACATGTTCTATGCATGGCTCATGTGCTGAACTTAGTTGTACAGTGGTTTTTAAAAACATATTCTGACTTGGTATACCTAACTTGCAAGGTATGCCATGTGAGCGCACATTACAGGAAGTCATCTCCCTCTTTCAGTGCTCCAAAGTGCTTGAATTTGCCTCGTCGCCGACTGATTTGTGACCTGCCCACGTGCAGGAACTAAACATATCATAGCAATGTTCAGTGAGCAGAAGAGTGCAGTAGCTGAATACCAGCTTCAACATGCCCATAAAGTTGGCACCTTTCTTGACGCACAGTACAAGGAGAAATTTTGTTCTCTTATTTCAGAGTCAGGCAAGGGTTGCACAATGGAATCATTCAGGAGGGATGTTGTAGATCAGTTGTAGATCAGCAAGGATTACAGGGGAGGGACATGCACACAAGGTGCAACAGATCAGTCAGCAAGGGCTATCTGTGAGTGTAACAATGACAAGGTAGGAGAAGTTGACCAAGATGGTCAAGGAGTACTTAAGTGACCATACCAGCATCCTTCCTATTGCTTCAGTTCCCTATAATTACTGGGTGTCCAAGCTGCACACTTGGCCCGACCTCTCCTTGTACTCCTTGGAAGTGCTGGTCTGTCCTGCAGCTAGTGTATTGTCTGAGCATGTTTCTAGTTCCACCGCGGTAATCATAACAGATAGGCACACACCCCTCTCAGCAGACAATGCAGACAGGTTTGCTCTCATAAAATTCAGCAAGACCTGGAATTCTCCAGACTTTGTAAGCCCTCCCGATGACAGCAACCCAACCTATATTTACCCAAAAAGTTAATTTCTGTAAGTTGTCTTAATGTCCATTCCTTCCCAAAACAAACTGTTTTGTTTTTCTTAAATTAAAATCCTCCTGCTTTTGCCACATTTACTTTATTTTCAATAACATCTTAACAATTTTACATTTCTTGATGTTTTTCCACTGGAGCCGTATGTCATGGTCTCTTCTTGTCTCTTCTTACGGCTACCAATATGAATGTAATGTTTTTCATTGGATGCCCTTGTCACAGCCTCTTCATGCGTGTATGACACAGCCCCAGGGATAATTTTTTGAAAGCCGATGCACATTCTGCACTGGCCCAACTACTAGAGTAGTCACACTTTCTACCTATATAAAAAAAATGTTGTGATGCCCTACTCAAGGTCTCTTTCAGTATGTATCAGGGAGCTTGATTCTGATATTTGGATCTGCACTTAGATATTTTAGAAAAGCACCATTGCCATGCTGTGGTCTATGAGGTCCTTCATCCAAACTTTCTAATAGTGCCCATCAAGTGCTGAAGTATGTAAGGAAATTGTATCAGTATCATATAAAAAATGTGGCTAAAGAGAAATACCTTCATCAAAGATAATAAGATAAAAATAAATATTATTGTATATAATTAAAAGGTGAAATGACCGACATTTAGTACAAACAAGATCAAAAGAAGTTGAACTGTAGGGAAGGAATCTGGGCACTAGAGGGCTTTTGGTGTTTGTCCTAGGCTTGTATGTGCTGCCAGCAATATGGTGTTGCACAGGTCTGCACAAGGTCCAGTCACAAAATTGTCCAAACATTTAGAAGAAACAGACGGCACTCACCATTAGATGAAGGTTCTTTTAATCCAAGTGCTCCGTTAGGAGGTGCGGGTTACAAACATTATGTGGTGGGGAGGGAGGTGCGGGGAGGACGACGAACGCACGTTTCGCCTGGTTAGGCTTCCACAGGTCCAATCCCGTGGACCCGTGGACCCGTTTGGACCCGTGGAAGCTTAACCAGGTGAAACGTGCGCCCGTCGTCCTCCCGCACCTCCCGCCCCACCACATAATATTTGTAACCCGCACCTCCTAACGGAGCACTTGGATTAAAAGAACCTTCATCTAATGGTGAGTGCCGTCTGTTTCTTCTAAATTTTTGGAAGATCGAAAGAAGGTACACACATTTTACAAGACTAATGTGTAAGATGAATGTAACCCTAGATATCCCTCTGAGACAGGCTCTACCTATCCATGGGAAAGTTACACCCTACAGTTGCGGTGTCCTCATTCCATGGCGGCTAACCTATGGGTACCTTTACACGCGGCTACATTTCTAGGGTGGCTACAGGTAACTTACTGGTTGCAGTGAAATCATGGAGACAAGGTTCTATCTTGTTGCTGTGTACAAATGGAATAATCTCTCCATGATTTCACTGCAACCAGTAAGTTACCTGTAGCCACCCTAGAAATATAGCCACGTGTAAAGGTACCCTCAGAGTTGCCCCTGGCTAGATGAAGGATATATATTTATCAACAGGTTAAATAAAAGTCCTGTGGAGTCAAATTATGTCAATAGACCTGTGGGCTTTAATTGATGGATAAAAATTCTCAAGGCACTTTGACGCGTTCCTCTCCGCCACATAGAAAGGGGTTCATAAAAAAAGAGGAGAATGGTTTTGCCTTAGTGATTAAGCTGATGGTAAAACAGAGTCTTTGAATGCAATCAATGTAGTAATAACAAATTCTCCACAGATGAAATTGATGGAATTTTTCAAGGCAAATAAAGGCCATATGGATAAATTACAACCACAGAATAGAGATTGACATCACACCTCAGAAATATATCAGTCTCTCATGGGGACAAAATTAAGTATCAAAGGTGAACACTGTAGCCACCAAAACATCTGGTCTCAAGAGTATCAACCAGGATCCTCCACAGACCCTTTTCTCCATTTGAAGACAATATCGTTTGGTCTGTGTGTATATTCCAATCTTGGTTCGCTCTGATACCTGGTTGTGACCAGATCTTTTGGTGGCTATAGTGTTTACCTTTGACACAGTAAAAAATGTTTGTACCGTGTTAGCCAGTAGATAGAAAAATATTAGAATCTGAGAGAGTCCTCAGTCATTGATACTTTTTATTAGCTAACTAAAAAGATGGTGGGATAATGCAGTTAATACGACAGGTGACATGAAGCAGAGAATAGTAGCCAGTCTTGGGAAGGGGCAGAGAACAGCTGGGGAAGTAAAATCAAAGTTCTGAAATAAAAGGCACAGATAGTTTTATTGCCCTTTGATTAGTGGTTGGTCTGAGACCTGAAAATTCATCAATGAATGTAGAAAAATATATATTTGAATCTGAATGCCTCAGTGATATATTTCAATGGCTAGCTGAAAAGATGGTAAGCACAGGCAAAGCAAGCTTTCGAGACACTATGGCCTCTTCATCAGGCTTAATAAGGACACAACTTTTGAACACACATATATTATATTACCTGATGAAGAGGTCAAAAAGTCTAGAAAGCTTTCTTGTTCTTACCATCTTTTCAGTTCGCCATTAAAAGGTATCAACCACTGAGGACTCTCAGATTCTAATATATATTTTTCTACCTATGGCATGATGAAGCTATGAAAAGCTTACATAGCCTGCTATGGATACTGGCCACACTGGTAATGAGCCAGTTAGTTATGCCAATTATGAAAACAGGTGTTCCCAGGAATGCCTATTTCCCAATTATTAGCCTGCCTAAGCAATCACTCAATGAACTTGCAAGATACTCATTCCTTGGGTGAAATAATTTTTAAGCTAGTTAAAAAGAAATTCATTATTTTTGGCAGCACATTGATCAGTACCCCAAAAATTGGTGCCCATAAACACTTCAATTCATCCCACAAAAACAAGCACCCTCTCAGTACATCATCTGTCAATGGACAAATAGGTGTTTTTTATTTTTCTTTTAGCACAAAGAGTGAACAAGTGAAATGGCTACCATAATCCAATCTATCCAAATTCACACACCAAGAGCCAAATTACCCCGCTCTTTCCAAGACCTTCTGTAGGAACAAATTGCAACTAACATCTGCATGAATGGCACTGATGTCACAAGTAGACTCTACTTAAGAAGTCATGCTGTCATGTTGTCATGTCTCCAAAATCTCAATCTTGGCACAATGTATTGGCCACTAAATTGACATATTTGCAAGCTAAGTACAATGCATTGGCCATTAAAGAGGCATTTTTGCAACTTCCAGTGCTTGTTAAATATTTTAAAACATCTGAGGGGCTAAGATGATTACTACATTCATATATAAATCCAGAGGGGTGCAATTTTGTTTCATTTTGTAAATTTGTAAATCAAGCCACTTTTGGGGACTATCTCTGGTACTTCAGATGTTCTGCAAATAGCAAATTATTCTACCCATATACTGTATGAGGTATTACTGTCTTTGGGGAGAACGTGAGAAATTAAAGGGATCCTGTCACCTCCAGAAAGCCTCCTAAACTGGCAAAACATGTCCCTGCAGCATCCCATCACTAATCTCACACTTCTTTTGTCTCCTAAAAGCATCCTGTGAAAGTGCATAAAAACGTTCTAATACTCACTCATTAGTGATTATAATTAGCAGGGGCTATGTTCTTTAGTCACCAGGGCGGGCTGTTTTGCAGCTCCAGGATCCACCCTCTCTCTGTCTGTGTGCTCTGCTTGTGCAGGCTTTACCCTCCCCCATCTCTATCACTCACAGAATGCAAATCATTAGTCCTGCCTTCAGCTGTACATCACAGCAGCACAGACAGAGAGAGGGTGGATCCTGAAGCTGCAAAACAACATGCCCTGGTGACTAAAGAATATAGCCCCTGCTAATTATAATCACTAATGAGTAAGTATTAAAACGTTTTTCTCCACTTTCACAGGATGCTTTTAGGAGACCAAAGGAGTGTGAGATTAGTGATAGGATGGTGCAGGGACATGTTTTGGTAGCTTAGGAGGCGTTTTGGAGGTGACAGGATCCCTTTAAATGTGGGGTAAAATTCTTCTGAATTACCTTATAAAAAGAAAAACATGTGTGCTAAATAAAATGGTAACTAAAAAAAGATATTTTCCTGTTTTCATTTCCCAATGTTATAAAATTTGTGAGCTGCCTCTGTGTTCAAAATTCTCATCACACCTCTAAATAGATTCATTCAAAGGTTGTGTTTCCAAAATAAAGTCACTTGCGGGTTCTGTGTTTTTGTTTTGATACCGCAGAGGCGATGCAAATACTATATTTTAGTCAAATTTGTCCCCCAAAAACAAATAATGCTCTTTGTTTTTTATTACCAAGCAATATTTTCTTGCCACATATGGGGTATTGCCACATTCGGATGAAATTGTGCAACACATTATAGAGTTCACTTACGGTACTTCTTTTACCACTTTTCTAACAGTAGTTTTGAAGACTTGAGAAGCAAACGTTTTTATATTTGTATTGCTTTACTTGGTTTTCCAATATGTAGGCCCCTCAAAATCACTATTTCTTAACTTTTTTATGAGATGACTATTGGATTAAAGGTTATAAAATCTGATGTTTTAAACTTGATGTCTTTTCAAAATGTATCAAAGTTTAGCTCTTTTCAGAAAGAAATGTAAAATACATTGACCTAAATATACTGCTAACATAAAGTACAAGGCGTCACGGAAGAAAACACTCTTAAAGTCAGCAACATTCTACGTAAAGTGACGTATCAAGTTTGATTATAATGTCAAACCTGACTGCATCATTAATGGTACCTTTACACGCCGCCACAACAGGATGGATACAACCCGCTACAGGCTACAAATGTAGCTTGTCGCGCCAATATCGCCCGTAGTAGCGGCGTCTGAAGACGGGACGACACAGCCGGCTACAGATACCTCTGTATCCGTGCACTGCCCATAAACAGATGGCTACATCGCCGATTGTAGTGAGCTGTATCGGCGTGTAAAGACGTTACGGAAGGGAACTCTGGACACCCTGCGATGTAGCTGCAATGTAGCTAAGGCGTGACCCTGGCTCCGTGTTACCGCGCCCCATGTGCGATCATTGGTGGAAGCTGCTGCATGACGATTGGTAGTCGCTGCATAGGGAGGCATATTTAAGGAGCTGACGAGTCACACTACACAATCGCTCGAGCGTGCTGTATTACTCAGCCTCCTGCGTTGCCTGCCCAATCAGGATGTTATTGCTTCGTCCTATCAGCGTACGGACGGCTCGTAATCCACAATTGTGGCACGCCTATGTGCTGTCCCTGCTGCACCAGGTACGCCCATAGTAGCTGGTTATAGCGGTGTGTAAATGAGCTACAGATGGCTACTTGCGACACCCGGCGATGTAGCTAGCTGTAGATGTAGCGTAGTGTAGCGCACCTTGTGGCGGCGTGTAAAGAGGGTGCGGTTCCCGTTGGTAACCGTTCGGCCGTGCTCGTGCACGTGAAGTTGCCGTTGGTATCCATCCTGTTGTGGCGGCGTGTAAAGGTACCATAAGAGTTTAAAAGTGACATTTTGTGTTGAACTTAAAGAAACCACTTGATATTTTAGTTGCATTCAACTATATAGAGTGTTCTGTGATTGATTTACTGCAAACAGCAGAAAATTAGGAAATTTTGCTCTGAATCCTAATTTGCACTGGGGTTTGAAAAATGTCGACTATTTATTCCAAAACATTGATTTCATCAGACGAATTTGTTTCAAAAGAAGGAACAATATGTTTAGAATGGAACAATTTTTGTTGTTATTATTATTATTATTATTATTATTATGTTACACATGGCAGCACACAAAGGCCCAATGGCTTTAAACTGGGGAAGTATGCAACCACTATGCAGTGTGTGTGTCTTGATTGGTAGTCATAGCTATTTGCAATTACATGTATGTTGAGAGTGAAATTAAATAATTAATAATTAAAAATATGATTAATAATTAATAATATTAGGAATGCTGGTAGAAAATGTTCAATTTTGCTGAAAAAAGGAATCTTGTTGCCAAACAAAATACAAAAAAAGTGGCCACAAAATTTAGGCTTAGGAACTCGTCACACCAGGTGACGTCACCGGATGTCGGCGGCGACGTTTGGGAGCGCGCATGTTTTTGGCGCCCGGCGATCTTACATGCGTCGGCGCCGCTGGGGTGTCTAAAGACCCCAGCGGCGATGCCGTAACATGGGAGCCTATTGATCCCATCTCCTGTGAGATTGCCGTCCCCCGTTTACATGGGGCGATGTGTACATCGCCCCAGAGTGGTCGCCTGGTTTCAAGAGCGCTGCTGTGAAACCAGGCGACCACTCAAATGCATCACCCTCACCTATTCACATTAGGCAATGCATCGGCGATGTCGGCGACGCCCCACCGTCGCCTATAAAAATCGCCGTCGACATCGCCAGGTGTGACGGTACACTTAATGTTAGACATTTGGCATGTAGTTCAATATTGCACCAAATAGGGATTGCAAATTAATAATAACATCTTAAAATGTATATTATCTTTAAATTTAGATATACATAAGTGGGTTCCATGCTATATTTTATGATCAAACACAACAAAATTCAGCTTTGGAAACATTTTAAAAATTATTCCTTCTGATACTTTATAACTAAATGTCACAATTTTGTACCTGCTGCTAAAATAACCAGAGTTATAAATCTTCTCTAATATGCTTTTAATTCCTAACTAATGCTGTTCTGTAATGCCTGGTATTGACTAGTGTGTAAGCAGCTTTAAAGTCATCTGAATTAGTTTAAAAGCATTATCGACAAATGAGGGGATTTTCATAAGCCACACTTTCAAGCCATGAATCATGAATTCCTGACAAACAGGATACCAATAAATGTACAGTATTGTAGAGTTGACAAGATAGACCAGTGGACAGTTAGCATTGTATAAATATATTAAAAACAAAACAAGTTATTAGTATTGGCATCCACAGGTTTATACACTATTTTACATTGGATATATGGGCTAAAAAAATAGTAATTGGAGCATCATTGCTTCCTTTCCTTATAGAGACTATCAGAATAGCAGCTTTGGAAAGGCATTCACTTTCTTTTTCCAAAACTAGCAGAAAATATCCTTAAAGAGGAACATTTGACTCTAAATTATATTATCTACTTACAAAATTGCCAAATCGCATCGGTCCTCAACTTCTCTCTGGATGAGGCCCTATCCCAGAAGTCAGTGTACCTCTGGAAGCCATGCCGGAACCCATATTGGGACACCCAAGTGACACTGAACATCACAGCCCGCTGCACCTACCGCCACCCACATCCGCTAAGAAACTAACAGGCTCCACAACCTGAGCAGGAGGAGATGAGGTGTAGGTGCCCTCTGGAGGCTACAGAGGGTGCCACACCCCATCTGCTTCTGCACAGGCCCCACAGCCGCGGACTTTCCTGACTCCTATGTGCGGCATTGGGTGCGGACTCACACACATACGCACACACACATACACACATGGGGGAGAGAGACAATGGACAGGGGAGAGACCGCACAGGGAGAAGACAGCCATCACCCCCAGCCACCATCGTTATAGTACACCCTCCTGATGCAAAATTATAGGGCCTACAGCTAGGGAACAAGAATTCCAGTAAAACATAAAAGGGAGCCTGTCACCTGATTCATGTTGCAAAAATCATGGTTGCAGTCGTATATATGGTATATTTCTCTGAAATGCTCAGATGTCACATACCTTGTACAGTGAGGTTGCAGCAATCAAAAGAGGGTGGATGCTCAGCAGCAAAGTTTTCAAGAGGTTGAAAATAAATTCAACTGTTTATTAGTAAAAAATTAAAAATATTTAAAGTGATGGGTAGGATCCCTGTGGTCTTTTACGTGTTTCTAACAACTTTTTATGATTAAGAACTTTTGTGTTTGAAACGGGTAAAAGGCCACACATCACGTGGAATGTTATTAATTTTTTTCCAAAAAACTGTTGATTTTTTTTTTTACCTCTGAAAGTATATTTAATTTAATATGCAGAAAGATGTTGCCCCTTCCAACCCCCAAGGAGGAGGAGCTATGGAGCCCCAGTGAAGAGAGAGAGTACAAGTTGGGGCAAAACCCTGCCATTGTGGCAATGACCCCTCAAATCGAGACAAGTCCTACTGAATCCAATACAGTTGAGAGCTTTGTGTCTCTCCCTCTCTCGTAGTGTGAAAGCTCTTATAATTAGCAGTGACTTCTCTCTTTTCTTTAGTGTGTAAGGTCTTATGATAACCAGGATCTTCTCTCTCACCTGTGGAGTATAAACTCTTATGGTCAGCATGATCTTCTCTCTCCCCTGTAGAGTATAGGCTATTGTGATCAGTGTGGTTCCCTCTCTCTTTAGAGAGTTTAAGCACTTAGTGTCAGCGGTGTTCTTTCTCTCTACTATATAGTGTAAGCTCTTATGATCAGCATGTTCCCTCTTCTCTCTTGCCTGTAGAGTGTGAGCTCTTATGGTCAGTGGGTGCCTCTCTCTTTTATGTGGTGTAAGCTTGTATGGTCAGATGGGGTCCTCTTCCCTATATAATGTAAACTCCTATGGTTAGTTGGCTTCTCTCTCTCCTCTTTCCCATGTGTATTTTCCATGCAATTACAAGCTTTCCAGTATTGAGATTCACACAAATTTTAATCAGTGCAAAATGATTTTATTATTTTTTTAAATTTGGTGAAGCTGGACAATTCAAATTAAAATTGTCTATTCACCTCTACTGCTAACGACAAAATTAAATCTGTTGTCTTCTTAATGAAATGAGAAGTTCACATATTTCTAAGTGGTCCTCTAGTGGTTCTAAGTGCCAAGCATGGGTGTTAAGAAGAATTTCAGCTGCACAATGAGCAGTACCTCCTCTTGTTGCAATTACCAGTTACCTCCACCTTTAAAGAGAACCTCTCAGGGTTTGTATGGCATTGGCAAATATATGGTTTTGTAAAGCATGTTATCATGCCCACAGGGGTATGATAATATGCTAAGTTGGCCTACTAGTCAATGAATCAATGTCTCCTCGACTAGTCAAAGGCCTATTTTGCATATCATAACATATTTTAGAAATACTTTTTATAAAGATATGTTTATGTATGCAAATAGATGAAGGGACTGTTAGGCAGGGATTATAGATATGAGCACAGACCGGCTTGTGGTTCTGGGGGCACGAAGGACCTGATTGGTTCTCTTTATGCCCTGCATACATATTAGACCAAAGTTATTTGTACACACCAATATCAACAGGATCTGTCAACAATATAAGGTGTATGGTGGCCTCCTGACTCACCCTGACAGATAATATTAGGTTGGAGAAGGATCCAGCACATCGGAACTTTTTAACAGGACTTAACAGGGGTTTATATCATAACAGGGCAGCGAGAGTTCTTAACGGCTCATATAGGATAGACAGAGTGTGACAGGCTGCTTCTGGAAATATTCCCTTCTATGGTAACCGAATACAGGCTATTTTGCAAAAAAATACATCGGTATATTGATTCTTGTTTTTATTGACATCCACTAGTTGTACACATAAAATTGTAAGCATATTTCACCAAAGTCAATGGATTCCGAGATTTCTATCATTTTTATGGCTAACTTTAGAAAAGATCCCAGCATTGTTCATTGTCATAGCATTATTTTCAAATTGTCGTAAGGTAAACCTTTATGGGCATTGACATAACCATATTCATAGGTATTCTTTATGATTGCTCTAGGAGTAGAAGTAGTATTTATTTTGTATCTCATATAATTTTATCATTTTACCATTGTGCAGTTACTATTTTAAAATTATTAAAATATTCATGATTTTATTACCATAAGTCTTGCACCTATGTGTAGCTTTTGGTGTTTTATCTATAGTTAAGGAACCAGCAGGAAATGAAGCATTAAGATCCTGGTCATGGTATACTCATGATTTAGGACTGACCTAGAGGGAATATGTTCATCTGGCCCTCTGTTAATACAATGTAGTTATGTTATTTATTACTTTACAGAATAGAATCCCACATGATGAAGTCATGAAATAAAGTTTACATTTCAGAATTCTCAGGTATTGTGTAGGATGTTCAGACTTTGCTTACCAGAGGGCACAAAATCAGCTGTCAAATAATATCCCCATGAAACTAGAAAATATTAAAAGTGACAGAATTGTACTACACATTTAAAGACATATGTATTTGCAATGCCTTGGGAGCAAACCCTGTCTGTAAATCACCCAGCTGTATTTCTACAGTATAGATTTCTAATTCCACAAGAGATAAAAATAATCTCTTTCTTTACTTCCTACCAATGAAAGAAAAAGAGCGGTACCCAAGTGGAACACACTATAAAACAGTCGCTCTATAAAGACACATACAGGATTATAGGAAGGGAAGTTAAAAGGTTCCTTAAGCTTTAAACTTACACACTTCTGGAAGCTAATGCCCAGATTCCCTGACATATAAATCATCTACATAGTATTGCAGCTAAAGGAGAAGCAGAAGGGGCAGTTGCCCCTGGCTGATGTACATGGAGGGACCCTCCTGGAGCAATATCCATCATTTATAACTGTATCAGAGTATACAGCATGCTGAAACAATTAAACCTTGCGGTAGAGCACGGTCTTTCTGTCCTACTGCTCCATTCTGTAGGCAGCAGGTCATTTTAGCCTATATGATAGCAGACTGGCCCACAGGACCTCAAAGTAATGAGGCGAGTAGAGCTATTGAGTTGACATGTTGACATCTTGTGCTTGCCCCAGCACAATGCTGATGCTACATTGATCCTCCTACTTCGTCATTCTTAACGTGCCAGAAGACTCATCATGGTCTGGGGTTAGTTAAATATATGTTTAGCTATTATTTTAATAGTCAGTTTTCGTAAAGACATTGTGGGTTCATTGGAAACTAATAAGTGGATACCATACTATGTGTGGTGAGTCATGGGAAATCATACTATTTGGATGTTTTGTGGTGGCATTATACTGTATGTGAAGGATAATGCTGTATGTGACAGGCTATGGGGGTCATATTGTGTGTTGAGAGCTGTGGAGATCATCTATTATATAATTGCCGTAGCGACTTCCGTTGCGACCGGCGCTACTTCCTGTGGCTTTGTTCGCGTAGCTCGGAACTTTCTCCAGGACTCTGTCCGTGGGCGCGTAGCGGCCACGCGACTCGCGAAGCAATGCCCGCAAAGCGGGCATTGCGAGCAGTGAAGAACCACCACCACCACCACGCACATGAGTCATCACACATGGCATTTGTACATAAGACATCACATAGTAACAAGAACTGTCCCAAAGTCAGCTGTGACCACCTGGCCCTGAAGCCTTACTCGGTCTCTCACACCGCACATCTGACCGCCTGGCCCTTGGACACTGGCTGCAATGCACACATCAGGTGCACTAGCATGGAGCTGGCAGGCTCCCATCACTTACCCACTGGGGACGGATCACTTCCAGCACCTCCTCCCATGGCAGTGGTCTGGACTTCTCAATCCCATCGTCCTCTCCTCACTCAGACACCTGGCAGTTTCCTATCCAGCCTGCTCACTCACAGCTGCAACCCAGTGAGTCAATCAGCACATCTTCACTCACACACAGACCTGAGATGTGATTAACCCCCTGTGCACCATTCAGGTTTAGCCCAGCAAAGCACTCATCCCCACAGGTTCAGCCGCTCATTAGGCTCATGAATGTATCGGATCTTCAGCACTCACACTCAGCTGTTTTACTCAGCTCATGAAAACCCTTCAGCTGTTAACCCCCTGTACATCGGACAGGTTTCACACACCACACACAATCAGGAAAACCGGCCCATGTCAACACAGACCTGCATTGATAACCCGTGTGATGCACCCGGCCAGGGGCCACATCACCACACCTCACTTTCTCCGCACTTCACTCACTTTGTCCGCACACATACACACACACACACATACTCCGCTATACTTACCACCGGCCCTGCATCACCGACATGTCGCCGCCCCCGAACTACTCGATCAAATATTGCGTCCAAAAAGTCTCGCCAAACTTCCCGGACGCCATATTGGATCCAGTCGTCCGCGGGCGCCGACATGTCAACTCAGGATCCAGCCGGAAGGGAAGACGCAGGGTCGGTGCTAACTATAGCGAAGTGTCTGTGTGTGTGTGTGTGTGTGTATGTATGTATGTGTGTGCTGACCACTCTGCCCACAGCGCTGCACTCAGCACTCTGCCCACGCCACTGTGCTCACCAATCTCACCGCACTCACTGCTAACCACTGAGCCACCGCACTCACTGCTAACCACTGAGCCACCGCACTCGCTGCTAACCACTGAGCCACCGCACTCACTGCTAACCACTGAGCCACCCCACTCACTGCTAACCACTGAGCCACCTGTATACACACAATTCATTTCACCCCACACCCCTAACTATTAGTAAATATACTATATATGGATTCTAGACTACCAGATTCTTTCGAATCGGCCCGCCATCTATATATATATATTATAAATGTGATTATATAGGAATTATCAGTATTATGTATGTGATTATGTATAAATTAGTGAGTCGCACCTATTCTGCAAGGACTCGCAACGGCCGCTTGGCGGCCATTGCGAGTGAGGCTTTGCGAATCAGTGGCGCCGACAATGCTTCACAGGTCGCGTGGGCGCTGCGCCCACGCCCACAACGACGGAAACAGCGCCGAAACTTACGGAAGTGCGTTAGGGAAATTATATATTACATACTGATAATCTATTATATAATTGCTGTAGCGACTTCCCTCGCACACGCCGCTACCTCCGTGGCTTTGTTCGTGGACGCACATCGCCCACGCCACTCACTCGCAATGCCCGCGAAGGGAGCGTTGTGAGTCGTTGCAGCAGCCCGAGCAATGCCCTATACACGGATTCTAGAATCCCGATGCAATACTGATAATCTATTATATAATTGCCGTAGCGACTTCCCTCGCACACGCCGCTACCTCCGTGGCTTTGTTCGTGGGCGCGCATCGCCCACGTGACTCACTCGCAATGCCCGCCAAGGGGCGTTGGGAGTCATTGCAGCAGCCCGAGCAATGCCCTATACACAGATTCTAGAATCCCGATGCAATCGCATCGGGCTCACAGCTAGTACTGTATAAGGAGCTTTGGTGGTATTATACTTAGTTGGGGGGTTGTGGGTATCATACTGTTTGTGGGGGCATTATGATGTGTGTGGGGCATCATGCTGCGTGTGTAGAATTGTGGGGATCATACTGTGTGTTGGGGTTGTCTAAGCATTATACTCTGTGTGGGGAGCTGTGGGAATCATATTTTCTGTGGGAGATCATATTGTGTGGGGAATCATATCATGTTGTGCACTTTGGGGGCCATTGTACTGCATGTGGGATATTTTTTATTTTCTGATGCAGTATTATTTTTGTGTGTGGGAAGGAGGTGTTGGATGGGAATAAAGTTTATAGGGGATTTCTTTGTGACGCCACCTAGGTTTTCGGTCAGTATGGATCGATGCTGCGGATCTAACCTCTGGGGATGTTGGTACAGCAGCCTGATGTCGTCGCTCCCCGTAGGTGGAGCGGGAGCCCCATGGCAGATATGTTGGATAGCGCTGGCTTTGTCAGGCTGCATTCACGCTGGGCCCCTTTACCTTGTCTGCTGTGGAAGTCGGTGGCTCCACAGGTGAGGAATAACACAGTCTCACACAGTGTTGGAATTTTCCACCCGGTTTACTCACTTCACTTGCAATTGACCACCAGGCGCTTCTCTCTACCAAGTCCAGTCTGATCTGTCCGTAAGGAACTGAGATAGCTTGACCCGGACCCTTTGTGTGACTCTCCGTTCTCTGGTCACTCTCCCAGTACTACCTCTTCGCCTTTCCTGTCAGCGCCTCTGTACGCAGTACCCCGTTCTAGCAGCTACTGGTCCTGTTGGGCAACTTGTACCTGTCTCCTGACCCTAGCTTGGCTGCCTTCTCAGCGGGTGCGTTGGGTTGCCGCCACCACTCCTGGAGATTGCGTGGCCTCCGATTCCATGGTTTGGGCATGCAGCGTCCACACCACTCTTAGGGCCGGTTCCCTGGTTCTTGACCAACCCCACTTCTGACTCTCTTAGTCCCTGTCTGGGTGTCCAGGCTGTCTCTCTCCACTTGTGCCCCTGGGGTTTTCTCTCTGTGCTCGCCTGCACACTTGGCTTTCATCTCCTTCACTCCTCACTCACTGACTAACTAATGACTCACTAACTCCCCACTGTGTGTTCTTCCCCTGTCCCCCAGTTGACTGGGCCCTCCCCCCGAGTTTGCCCATGGTCTCCTGGGTCCTAGGGTGTGTGGGTGTGTTTGGTGGGGCCTATGTTTAGTATCCCATTTTCCTTTTGGACTGAGATACCACACCTGGTTATTGAGTGCAGTATCCCTTTGTGGCAACCAGACCAGTGGGGCGCCACATAACCATCAAAGAGGTACAAAGAAGGCATTTTACTTTCTAGGGATCCGACAAAGTGTTTTGATATTTCTAGGGGGAGCAGTTTTATCATCTAGAGGACACAAAGGGGTCCTTTTACATTTACTGGAAGAGGCACAGTGGTGGGTCTTATTATTGAGGCACCCTAAAGAACACTGTTACCATTCCACACAGCACGTCTAGTAATATGAACAAATATGGTAAACACCAGTCCCAGCAATGGGGTATCAAAAGGATCAGGAGCTTGTGCAAGTTGGAAATATATGTGGAAGATGCTGAAATTGTTAGATGTTAAATGTTGAATAGACAGTAGACATTTACATTGTCGGCTTGAAGAAGTTGTCATGTTGGTCTGTTCCAGACAGAAATGATGGTAAATGTGAATGACTCCATCAAAAAGAACATAAGCTGCAAGTCACTATTGATAGCTGTAATGTAATCTCTTACCATGATATGCAGAACTGGTATCAATCACAGTATGGTCATTATATGGCAGAACTATCATTCTTAGTCTTTGTATTTTTTTTTTCACTAACAGTGCCATCATCTGCTGAGATTCTTCTTTACCCACTGTGGACTGCCACAGTTGTTATAAACATGGTTACCTGATAAAAGGCCCATTCAGATATGTACCCCCCCATCACCTGAGCTGAACACCTAGCTAGTAGGGATGAGCGAGTACCTCAATATTCAGACTCGCTATACTCGCAATGAGTAGGTCCCGGTACTCACTATAGCGAGTCCGATTACTTTCGCAGTGTATCTGTAGATACACTGCGAAAGTACCCAAAAAGTGAATAAAAGTTGTTAAAAATAATAAAATTACATACTCACCTGTCCAACGCCTGCATCGGGACCGTCCTAGAAGACCTGCGATCACCGGACAAGGACCTGTGACTGCCAGCCAATCAGATGGCCGGTAGCGATCTAGCCAATCAGATGGCAACACGTCACAACCACGTGATCGCTAGCGGCCACTTGATTGGCCAGATTGCAAGGTCCTAGGTGTACTGCCAGGACCTTGCAATATGGCCAATCAGGTGGCTGCTAGCAATAACGTGGTTGTGACGTGTCGCCATCTGATTGGCCAGATCGCTACCGGCCATTTGATTGGCTGGCACTCACAGGTCCTTGTCCGGTGATCGCAGGTCTTCTGGGACGGTCCCGGTGCAGGCGTCGGACAGGTGAGTGTGTAATTTTATTATTTTTAACACTTTTAGGGTACTTTCCCAGTGTATCTATAGATACACTGCAAAAGTAATCGGACTACTCGCTACTCCCGAGTCCTCATAAGATACTCGGAGAGTAGCCAGTACCCGAATACGCTACTATTCGGCAAGTTCCGAATAGTAGGGAGTATACTCGCTCATCCCTACTAGCTACACTTCTGAAGTTCTACATCAAGTGCCCATTGTTATTTGACTATCTATTGTTCATACATAAAAAGCTTGAGATTTCCTGCTACTTAACTTGGAGGGAAGCTATAATCTGAAAACCTACAGTATATCTTAAATCAGGCTTTGTGTTTTTCAAAATAAAATTTAAATGTTTTTCTTGACATCACGAACAATATTATACACTTAGCCTTGTGGAATTATAAACTTCCTGTCCTTCCAGGAAGAGTTTTTAGTAAGCCTCCATATCAGTACACGCGGGATTATAATGACAGTTAACATCACTATACACAGATAACAATGCAGAATCAAGCAATCATAATAAGTGATTTTACAGCTGACTCTGCTCCTCCTCACTTCATAGTGACCTTTGTACATTTTTATTAGATGCTTCAAGACAAAAAATAGGGATGGTCAGGGATATGCCACCATTGCTGGCAGATAGAGATGGGCAAACCCGCAGATGCTCAAGTTCCCTGTATTGCCCAGTCTTTAAAAAAAAAAAAAATTGTCTGGTTTGGGACCAGGCTTGACCCAAGCTTCACCCCGAACCCCATTTAAATTTAGGCTATGAGGACTTGAGCTTTAGCGCTATACAATGGTGGTAGTAAGGGATAGGGGGCTACAAAAGCAAGCAAAATAGGGAATAAAACAGGACAATTATACATTCCAAATTTCCTCACCACAAACACTGTTTCTGAGATTGTTAATTAAACCTTATCTACAGTATATTCCCCTACTTTCCCCACCCACCATATTTGTTGGTATTTGTGGTTGGTTGCCCTACATACTAGAGTAAAAATAAATACGTAATCGGAAAAAATGGTGTGAGGGTCCCCTATAATTTTGATAGCCAGCTAAGGTAAAGCAAACAGGTCCCACCTGTTGGAACTTGGTGTGCAAGCAAAACGGCTCTACTCCAGAGCTCCTGCATACTCGCCGAATAGTAGCGGTATTCGGGCTACTCGCTACTCTCCAAATACTTATGAGTACTTGGGAGTAGCAAGTAGTCCAAAATACTTTCTATAGCGCAACTAAAAGTGATTCAAAGTTGTTAAAAAATAATAAACTTACATACTCACCTTCCGACGCCTGCACCGGCACCGCAGAGAAGCCATCCAATTGCTGGAACAGGACCTGTCACTACTAGCCATGATGGCCGGTAGCGATCTGGCCAATCAGATGGCGCCACGTCACAACCACGTGATCGCTAGCGGCCACCTGATTGGCCAATTTGCAAGGTCCTAGATTACTATCAGGACCTTGCAAACTGGCCAATCAGGTGGCCCCTAGCGATGACGTAGTTGTGACATGGCACCATCTGTTTGGCCAGATTGCTACCGGCATCTGATTGGCTGGTAGTGACAGGTCCTTTTCCAGCAATCGGAAGCTTCTCTGCCGGTCCCGTGCAGGCGTCGGAAGGTGAGCATGTAATTTTATTATTTTTTTAACAACTTTTAGTCACTTTTAGTCTACTTTCACAGTGTGTCTATAGATACACTGTGAAAGTATTCGTACTCGCTATACTTGCAACGAGTAGCGAGTACCGGTGCCTACTCGTTGCGAGTATAGCGAGCACGAATATTAAGGTACTCGCTCATCCCTACTCCTGCATTCGTTACTCTCTTGCTCAAATTTTAAATGGACTAAGTAAAGTTGGAGTTTTTAAGGATGATGGTGAGTGTCATTTAGTTTATTATTTTCATCAGTGAGCACCACATCACAAGCCCATAATTTTCTAACCAAGGAAAGTCCACTTCTATCATTCAGTGTTATGCATTGGTGGTGCTGTTAGGATTTTTTGTTTTCTTTTTTTGAATTTCTACTAATCCAGTAATCCGGCATTGACTTTAATGAGTTCATTTGAGGGGAGTTCACTGGGTTCAATGAGAAAATTCTGCATTTCCTGGCAGAAAAACACACCAAAAACACTATATGTTTTTGATGCATTTTTAGTGCTGCTTTGTCACAAAACTGCATGTAAATCCTTATGCCAGCAAAGTCAATGAGAATTCTGAAGTTCTGTGCACACTTTTCTTTTTTTTCCCTTGCAGATTTGATATAGAAATAAATCTGATGCATGTCAATTCTGCACCAAATCTGCATCACCTGCAGAAAAATGCACTAAAAACGCTAAGGCTTAGTGCACACCTGCGCTCTGGTGCGTTTGGCTGCATTGCGCTAGCGCAGAAGGTAATGCAGTGCATACGTAGCCAAGTGCATCGGAGTGCAACTGAAGTGCATTGCGCTAAAGCCGCCATTACCTTGTATAGGTGAGCGCAACACACTTCACCAGCAAGATTGAACTTATCAGACAAGTCTTTGCAACCCAACCACCACAACCCCCATGTATACCAGATCACTCCCCTCCCCCACTAACCCTCCTCCTCTCCATCATTGAAGGAGAACTTGCACACCTCCTCTCCAGATCGCAACTCACCACTTGGGCACTAGACCCTATCCCATCCCACTTCCTCCCCAGCCTCACCACCACACTTATCCCAGCCCTAACCCACCTCTTCAATCTATCACTAACCTCTGGTACCTTCCCTTCTGCTTTCAAACATGCAACAATTACACCTATCTTAAAGAAGCCATCCCTCAACCCCACCTTCTGCATCCAGCTACCGACCCATATCCCTGCTCCTGTTCACTTCCGAACTTCTCGAAAAGCATGTCCACACTGTGCTCTCATCCCACCTCTCATCCAACTCTCTCTTTGACAACCTTCAAGCCGGCTTCTGCCCCACCACTCCACTGAAACTGCCCTGATCAAAATTACTAACAATTTACTCATGGCCAAAGCTAACAGACAGTTCTCCACCCTCCTGCTTCTAAACCTGTCCTTTGCATTTGACACAGTCGACCACTGTCTCCTATTACAGATCCTCTCTTCCATTGGCATCACCTACCTTGCCCTCTCCTGGATCTCTTCCTACCTTTCCAACCGCACATTGCATCTTCCACTCTTACCTCTCACATGACCTCCTATCTCCTCTCTGTTGGGGTCCCTCAAGGCTCTGTCCTGGTGCCCCTCCTTTTTTCAATCTATACCCATGGTCTGGGACAGCTCATGGCTTCCAGTATCACCTGTACGCTGATGACACTCAGATCTATCGCTCTAGCCCAGATGTCACCTGTCTCCTGTCGAGAATCCTGGAGTGTCTATCAGCCATATTCTCCTTCTTCTCCTATTGACTCCTAAAACTCAATGTAGAAAAAACAGATCTCATCAACTTTCCTCCATCTAACACACCTTTCTTACCAGATCTATCACAATAAATGACATCATACTTTGCCCTGTACCTGAAGTCCATTGCCTCGGAGTAACCCTTGACTCTGCCCTGTCCTTTAAACCACACATCCAAGCCACCTCCTGCTGTCTCCAACTCAAAAATATTTGAAGAATCTGTGCCTTCCTCAACCCTCAATCTACTAAACTACTTGTACATACCTTCATAATTTCACGCCTCGACTACTGCAAACTTCCTCCTCTGTGGCCTCCCTGCTAACACTCTTGCACCTCTCCAATCTGTCCTTAACTCTGCTGCCTGACTAATCCACCTCTTTCCTCGCTATTCTTCACTTCTCCCCTCTGCAAATCTCTCCACTCGCTCCCAATTCACTAACGTAATCAATTCAAACTACTGAACACTGACTCACAAAGCCGTCCACAATCTGTCCCCCTCATATATCTCTGAACTAATCTCCCGATATCATCCAACTCATAATCTTCGACCCTCCCCAGACCTCCTCCCCTCCTCCTCACTTATATGTTTCTCATCTAACTGCCTGCAAGACTTTGCCCGAGCATCCCCCATTCTCTGGAATTCTGCACTCCAAAACGTCCGACTGTCTCCGACACTCAGACCTTCAAGGGAACCTGAAAACCCATCTCTTCAGAACAGCCTACAGCCTGCAATGACCACTGTGCCTGCTCACCACCACTGGACCCGGTGCTCCAACACCATCTGACCCGACGCTCCTCCACCACCGGACCTGGCACTCCATCACCATCAGAGCAGACTCAACCAACGATCTCACTCCCCATTGTCCTGTACAATGTAAGCTCGCAAGGGCAGGGTCCTCTCTCCCCTCTGTATCGGTCTGTCACTGTTAGTTTGTTCATTGAATTTTTAACTTGTTTGTATGTAACGCTTTCTTATGTACAGCACCATGGAATCAATGATGCTCTATAAATAAATAATAATAATATTTCAGAGTGAAAATGCGAATCTACCGTAGCATAGCCCAGTATATTGTAGTGCCCAGCTGGTGCTTCTGGAGATATGCATCCTATAAATTAAAAGGGCTCTCCTCTCTACAGTAATGCCACACATGTGGATGTTATGTGTGGTTTAGGCACACTGTGGGGCTTAAAGGGGGGAGGGGCATTCAGATTTGGGACTACAGATATCACTTAATTTCATTTGGGGGAGCCTATTTCCAGAGCCTTTATGCTACTAGAACATGGAAACACCTATATTTATATTAATAGACAATGAACCTGAGTGTGAACTTTTTTGGTGGGTTGAATAGAAGCTTTATTGGTGGCATTTGGGGATACAGAATATTTTGGATCAGTTTACATTTATCCTGTGCTCTATGTTGAGCACTTACAACGGGGTTTCTATCTAATTCTAAAAAATACATGATTTAAATGAACCCCCCGAGGGATCCATTTACTTATGAGATAGCAGAGATACTGTGGGTTTCGTGTGGTTTCAGGCTTTTAAGAGGTGCACAAACTATGGTCGAAAGCACTTTTATGTACTCCAAAAAGACAGCATGATGGATCATAAGACATAGTCCAAGGTGATTCCTTCTGCCTCATTATAGGGAATCTTCCTTCAGTGGTTCTTTCTGAATCATGTATTTCAAAGATTTACAATAAGACCCAGGAAGATTGCAGGATAAATGTGAGCCAAGCTTTACTGCGATCTCTGGGAGGCAGGTTAAACAAATCAGTAGCCATTCAAGAATTGTTTTCACTTACTGTTTACACCATTCACCATGCAGTATAAAGCTAGGGCCACATTGCTGTCGGGCGTTTGTTAGGATGGAGCTGTGTGTAACGCTGTGTTAACACTGCCATAGAGTTATATGGGTGACGGGATCCGAAGCACATGCAAACGCGGGCACAAATGTGCCATGTGTTTGAAATCTTGTGCTATTTTATAGCGGACAACTGAACGCCGCTTGTCGCTTTCAGCTGTCCGCTACAAAATAATGTAAGATTCCAAACACATGGCACTTTTGTGCACGCATTTGCATGCGCTTCAGATCCCGTCTCCCATATAACTGTATGGCAGCGTTAATATAGCGTTACACTACGATAACACTGCAGTAATACTGGTCTATGCCGGATCCGTCCTAACAAACACCCAACGCCAATGTGGCCCTACCCTAAGTGATTAGTCAGCCTTTTTCTTCGGGTCGACTCAAATAAAGCAATACCATATTTATTTTTTTTTATTTTTGGCTACTATCACACATTAAAAACCTTTTTTTGCAATATATTTTTGCATCAACATATTTTAAAAGCTATTCCTTTTTAGGTTTCTGCCAACAGTGTCATGTGAGGGCTTGTTGTTTGCGGGATGAGTTGACATTTCAATTGATACCAATTTTTGCCACATCTTGCTTTTTGGTTGCTTTCTATTCTGATTTTTGGAAAGCAGAATGAACAAAAAACAGCAATTCAGAAATAGTTTTTCTTTTAAAATATGCCATTGACTGTGTGATAAAAGTGATAAGACGGTTTTAGGGTATGTGCCCACTGGACGTTTTGTGGGCTGTTTTTTAGCGTTTTCCGTCGGCGGTTTCCGCTGAGTTTTATGTTAATTTATGTTAATCCTAACCACCGGTTGGCTTAACATGCTAGTCAATGGAGTTTAGAAAACGCTGTCTACATTTGAACGTTTTTTTTTGTCTCCTTTCCACTTTCTTCACCGGTTTTCCACCGGTTTTCAAAGATAGAGCATGTGAATTCTTTTGAGCGTTTTTCCAGCGGTTCCAGCTTACAAGTGCACAAAAAACAGTCTTAAAAACGCTAAGAAAAACCGCTAGAAAACCGCCGATAAAACGCTGTATAAACGCTCAAAAACCGCTCAAAAAACGATGGACACTGCTGAGGTCAGAAAACTCAGTTTCTGCAATTCTCCACCGGTTTTCTGACGGTCTGCAAAGATGCAGAACCGTCCAGTGGGCACATACCCAAATCCTTACAATTACAGCGTTACCACATTTATGTATTTTTTTTAATGTTTTGACCCTTCTACTCAAGAAATACAATTTTATGGTAAAAAGATTGTTTTTGTATTGCATGTTCTGAGAGCTATAGCTTCTTTATTTGTCCATTGAGAGAGCTGTAGGGCATTTTGTTTTTTGTGGGACAAGGCGTTTTCAGCTATACCATTTTTATTTACCTTAGGCTAGGGTCACACTTAAATATAGAATTGCGTTCACCGCATCCAGATCCGGATGCGGTGAACGCAATTGGCTTCAGACAGCCAGCAATCCGGGAACAGGATTGCTGAAGCCGCAATCCGGTAACCGGATTACTCAGGATGTGTAATCCTGAGCAATCCGGTTACCGAATAGTTTGCTCATTCCTGCTGCCGCAGGGATGAGCAAACTGTTCTGTGTGTGTAAAATTTTTTTATTTTATTAATAAATGTTTCTATAATGTCTCTAGGGGGTGCCCACTCAGGTGGGCATATAATGCTTTATTCACTTATGTACAGCAGCCGGCTCCTGTCAGCTGCTGTACAGTTTTATCAATGAAGGCACCGGGCTCCTCTGAGAGCAGTGCGCATACTATAGCGATTGTAGCTATAGTAAGTGCGCTGTCCGAGGTTCTGAAGCCATTTACAGTAGATCTGTGGGCAGCGCTGCTATCCCCCTCCCTGCACCATGTAAGCTGCAAACCTGAATAAAAGCACAGCAACACACCGGTGAATGCTGTCTCTTCTATTGATTGGATTTAGAATATCAAAATTAAAATCCAGAAAATCATATTGTCTAAATTATATAAATGTGCTTGCATTTTGCAGAGGGAAATAAGTATTTGATCCTTCTGGCAAAACTTAATGCTCGGTAGCAAAACCCTTGTTGGCAAGCACAGCAGTCAGACGTTTCTCGTAGTTCATGATGAGGTTTGCTTACATGTCACAAGGAATTTTGGTCCACTCCTCTTTGCAGATCATCTCTAACTCATTACAATTTTGAGGCTGTCACTTGACAACACAGACCTTGAGCTCCCTCCATAAGTTTTCTATGGGATTAAGATCTGGAGACAGGCTAGGCCACTCCATGACCTTAATGTGCTTCCTTTTGAGCCACTCCTTTGTTGTCTTGGCTGTATGTTTTAGGTAATTGTCATGCTGGAAGACCCAGCCACAACCCATTTTTAATGTCCCGGCGGAGGGATAGAGGTTGTCCCTCAGGATTTTAGGATACAAGGCTCCATCCATTGTCCCATTGATGTGGTGAAGTAGTCCTGTGCCCTTAGTAGAGAAACACCCCAAAACATAATGTTTTGTGCTTGACAGTGGGGACAGTGTTCTTTGGGTCATAAGTGTAATGTTTTACCAATGGTTTTCTTTGTGACAGTGGTCCCAGCTGCCTTGAGATAATTACAAGTTCACCCCGTGCAGTTTTAGACTGATCATGATACCCTACAACGTGAGATTTTGCATGGAGCTCCAGATCGATGTCGATTGAAAGTCATTTTGTTTTTCTTCCATTTTCTTACTTTGCACCAACATTTGTCTCCTATTCACCCAGCGTCTTACTTATGGTTTTGTGGCCCATTCAAGCCTTGTGCATGTCTAGGATCTTTTCCCTGACATCCTTAGAAAGCTCTTTGGTCTTGCCCATGTTGTAGAGGTTAGAGTCTGACTGATTAAAATGAATCCTCATTTATTTAGTCTCCATCCTAGTATAAATGTCCACTGAGAAAGACATAAACAGTCAATCATTTTAAGGGTAGGTTAAATTTAATAGTGAGAAAAAGAATATCAAAAATAAAATCCAGGAAATCACATTGTCTAAATTATATAAAAGTATTTGCATTTTGCAGAGAGAAATAAGTATTTCATCCCCTACCAACCATTAGAAGTTGTGGGTGATCGTGCTCCTCCATTGAAGTGCGGAAGTCTCTTGAGACCTCACAGATCTCGCGAGATGTCGGCACTATCTTCAATGGAGGAGCACAGTCACCTACTCCCGCAGCTCCACTGCGCAGGCACAAGTGCTCCTGTCACTCACCAAGCCGGCCAGAGGAGGGGTGTAAATTTTCAAATTTCAGGGTGGGTTTTGCAGTCAGGGGCAATGAAGACGTTATACATCTGGACCATATAGCATGCCTCCCGGACTCAATAGGAGGCAGCAATGGACAGACTAGAAGTTCATATCTCATGTATGAGGGGCACGTCTTGGCACATAGAGGGGTTACTAGAACCCCATTTACATTATGTGTAAACTGGTGGGCACAGTTTGAAATGCCCAAAGAGGGTGACATGTTTCCTTTAAGTATAATTTAGGGGCTATGTGTGAGCTCCTGCTGTAATACGGGGGCTATGTGTGAGCTCCTGGTGTAATACAGAAGCTATGTGAGGCCTGCTGTATACTGGGGCAGTGTGCTGCACCTGCTGTAATACTGAGGGTTGTGTGTGGCCTCCTTCTGTGTACAGGGGCTATATGTGGACTCCTGCTGTATACTGGGGACTGTAAGTGGCCTCCTTCTGTAAAATGGGGGCTGTGTGCTGTCGACTACTGTAATGCTGGTGGCTGTGTGTGGCCTCCTGCTGTATACTGGGGCTGTGTGTGGCCTGCTAAATACTGGGTTCTGTGTTTGGCCTCCTCATGTATACTGGGACCTGTGAGTGGCCTCTTCCTCTATACTTGGGGCTGTACTGTCTCCTACTGTAATACTGGGGGCTGTGGCATCCTGCTGTACACGGAGCTGTGTGTGGCCTTCTGCTGTATACTGGTGGCTGTGTGTGGTCTCTTGCTGTATACTGGGAGCTGTGTGTGGCCTCTTCTGTATACTCAGTGCTGCGTGTGGCCTCCTGCTATAATACTTGGGGCTGTGTGTGGCCTCCTGCTGTATACTGGGGCTGTGTGTGGCCTCCTGCTGTGTACTGGGGGTTGTGTGTGGCCTCTTTCTGTATACTGGGGGCTGCGGTCAGCCTCCTACTGTATACTGGGGGCTGTGTGTGGTGTCTTGCTGTATACTGGGACTGTGTGAGACCTCCTGATATATACTGGGGGCTTTGTGGCCTCCTGCTGTATACTGAGAGCTGTGTGGCCTCCTGCTATATACAGGGGTCTGTGTGTGACCTCCTGCTCTATACAGGGATCTGGTTGCAACCTCCTGCTTTATACATAGGATGTATGTGACCTCTTGCTGTATACTGAAGGCTGTGTGCAGTCTTTTGCTGTATACTGGGGGCTGGGTGGCCTCCTGCTGTATACTGGGGCTGTGTGCAGGCTCCTGCTGTATACTGGGGGCTTTGTGCTTCAGGCTGTTAGAAGAATAGCAGAGAGTTTCCTTAGTCACTTTGGGGTTTGAGTGGCTGCTGCTTCACTGAGAGTCATACCCAGTGTAAGTCAGTTTCCAGAAATCCTTCTCTTTGGCAAGCTTCCATAATTGTTTCACATACATGCATAAGCTGTCTTGTATTATGAAAGTCCTTCATTGCCTATAGCAACCAATCAGAAGCTGAACTGTGATTGGTTGCTATAGGCCACCTGATAAATATCTAGGCTAACTGTCATTAAAGCCAAGGCAATGTCTATTATCTGACACATTCAAATAGTAAATGAGTCTTTTTTTGGCAAATAACTGGAAACGGTGAGGTTAAAATTCCCCCTCAAAACATAGTCTTTGACGTTAAATGATGGTGGTAGAGGCTGTGCAAAATTTTGTCATTGCAACTGCGATGGTGTGGGTTTCTTTAGTGGACATACTAGTGTATACATGCACAAAAACACACATAAACTCAGCTTTATATATTAGATGGTCAACATTACTACATAATCAAGAGGGAGGTGGCAATACAAAAGTCTTATTAGTATCTAGAATGCTACAAGGGCCCATCCATCTGACTAACGTGTGTGTGGGCAGGGGCCCAGGTACAAATTTCGCACGGGGGCCCATCTGACTCTAGCTATACCACTGGAGCTAATGACATAGAAATTCATCCATTCATTAAAAAGGGGCTTAAATTATGATTGTGCGACGCCACCAGGGCCGTGGAGTACTCAAGTCCTGGCTGGTCAGTTCTTTGGGAGATCACGGTGGCGGTGACCCGGCTCCATGTCCCTGGGCATGTAGTAAAGGGGGTATTTAGAGGGGAATATTCGTGATACCACCTGTGGTGTTCGGTCAGGGATGGCCGACGCTGCAGATTAACATCGCTGGGGTAGATGGTAGTGCAGCTGGGTTGGTATCGCTCCCCACAGGTGGAGCGGGGCCCCAAGGATGGTATGGACAGGCAATTGCAGGGATGGAGCACTGGTGATGTAGAGGGTTGTAAGGCGTGATAGGAGCAGACACACACAGTTCATGAAGTTCTCTACCTTTTAGTTGCTGATCATGCAAGGTTATCCAGCCAGGTGCTGTGCTCCTCCAAAGTGCAGTCAGGTTAGCTCCCAGGAGATCAGGATCGCTCTGCCAAGACACCTTTTGTGGACCTTCCCAGGTTGCTCTCTCACTGAGCTGGATACTTGCCTTGCCTGCCCTGTGCCTTCGTGAACAGAGTCCCAGGCTAATGGCTGCGGGCCTTGTCGGGCGATAGAAGCACATCCCTTGACCCTAGTTGTAGCCAATATCCTGTGGATTATCCACAGATTGTGGCCACTGCTCCTGTAGACACAGTGGCCTCTGGTTTCCTGGTAGGGACTTGGAGTACCCACACCAGATCGGGGTTTGTGACCCCTCTATCCTAGGAATGGTGACAATACACTTGTGGAGTAGGTGCAGCATCACTGTGGCAACCAGTCCGCAGGGGTGCCACAATTGCATGGTACCCCCATATACTATGACTTCCATTAATTCCATTTGCATATTATTTACAGTGAGAAAAAAATATCCATAGTGATCAATTCCTCTTATATAAAATAGATGTTTTTCCAGCTACCTCTAAATGATAACAAATGTCTGGACTCACATTTCCTCAGGGACAGATACTGACAGCCAAGGGCCCCTATGCAGAATGTGCAGAATGTGCATCTGTTTCACCCCTCCATCATGTCCTTCCTGCATGTATATGTATATATGAAATATAGACATACATTTGGCTCAATGCTCACATTACATAAGTAAAAACGGCACAAACATATTTTTTTTTTACCAAAGAAGACACACAAAAAAAATGAGTACTACACTGTGTTCCAAATTATTATACAAATTGGTTTTAAGTGTCATAGGGTTTCATTTTTATTTTTTTCAATGAAACCCATTGATGGTATTGTGTCTCAGGGTTCTTTGGATCATTGAAATCAGTCTCAGATATCTGTGATAATTAGTTTGGCAGGTGAGCCCGATAAAAGGAAAACTGGGTGTTCCACAATATTAAGTAGGCCACAGTTTTCAAGTAACATGGGAAAGAATAAGGATGTCTCTGCTGCTGAAAAGCAACAAATAGTGCAATGCCTTGGACAAGGGATGAAAACATTTGATATTGCACGAAAACTTAAGCGTGATCATCGTTTTGAGGAAAGATTTGTGGCTGATTCTGAGCACAGATGTGTTCGTGCAGACAAAGGCAGAATGAGGAAGATTTCTACCAGGCAAGTTCATCAGATTTAGAGAGCAGCTGCTAAAAAGGCCTTACAAACCAACAAACAGATATTTGAAGCTGCTGGTGCCTCTGTAGTCCCTCGAACCTCAAGGTGTAGGATCCTTCAAAGGCTTGCTTTGGTGCATAAACCTACTATTCGGCCACCCCTAAACAGTGCTCTCAAGCAAAAACAGTTGCAGTGGGTCCAGATATACATGAAGACTAATTTTCAAACAGTCTTGCTTACTGATGAGTGCCGAGCAACCCTGGATGGTCCAGATGAATAGAGTAGTGGATGGTTGGTGGATGGCACCATGTCCCAACAAGGCTGTGACATCAGCAAGCAGGTGGAGGAGTCATGTTTTGGGCTGGAATCATTGGGAAAAAGCTGGTAGGCCCTTTAAGGTTCCTGAAGGTGTGAAAATGACCTCTGCAAAGTATATAGAGTCTCTAACTGAGAACTTTCTTCCATGGTACAAAAAGCAAAAACGTGCCTTCAGGAGCAAAATCATCCTCATGCATGTCAATGCACCATCTCATGCTACAAAGAATACCTCTGTGTTATTGGCTGCTATGGGCATAAAAGGAGATGAACTCATGGTGTGGCCACCATGTTCCCCTGACCTCAACCCTATAGAGAACCTTAGGAGTATAATCAAGAAAAGATCTATGAGGGTGGGAGGCAGTTCACATCAAAACAGCAGCTCTGGGAGGCTATTCTGACATCATGCAAAGAAATACATGCAGAAAGTCTCCAGAAACTCACAAGTTCATTGGATGCAAGAATTGTGAAGGTGATATCAAAGAAGGGTTCCCATGTTAACATGTAACTTGGCCTGTTAGGATGTTTTGGAGTTAAATAGCTTTTTATTTCAGTGAATCTGACCTCCTAATGCTGCAAATTCAACAAATCAGCATTTTCAGTTCTTTCAAACATATCAAATGTTTAGAAACTCTACTGTGCATAATAATTTGGAACAGTGCATTTAGAACTTTTTTTAAATTTTGAAGATTATACTGATTATACTGTTATCATTGGGGAGTTTCTTCAATAAAATTCGATGTATACTCTAATGGGTGATGACTTTTATTACACTGACTGTCATTTGCACTGACCATTTAGGAAAATCAGAAAAAAAGTTGGCATAATAATTTGGAACACAGTGTATGTGTGAAAAGACTCTGGGGTCACAATCACACATTGAGTATTTGATCAGTTTTTTTTACCTTTTCTACCTTTTTTAAAAAGCTCAAAACCAGATCAGGGAACGCTCCACATAGGAGCCTATGATAAAAACCGGATTGCTTCACAAGCAATCTGGTTTCCGCCTCCGGCTCTGCAGCCTGCATGAGAAATCATGCAGGCTGCAGTTTTCGGAGCGGTTGTAACATCCGCAATGCAGTAACCGGATTGCTCAGGATATGTAATCCTGAGCAATGCGGTTCCCGCATATACTTTACTTATCCCGGCTGCCGCCGGGATAAGCAAAGTGTTCTGTGTTTGTGTAAACTTTTTATTTTATTAATAAATGTTTCTATAATGTCTCTAGACGGTGCCCACTCCCCCTAGAGACCTTCCACCCACTCAGGTGGGCATATAATGCTTGAATCAGTTATGTACAGCAGCTGTCTCCTGTCAGCTGCTGTACAGTTTTATCAATGAAAGCTCCGGGCTCCTCTGCGAGCAGCACGCATACTATAGCTATTGCTATAGTATGTGCACTTTCTGAGGTCCTTAAGCCTTATACAGTAAGATCTATGGGCAGCGCTGCACATAGATCTACTGTAAATGGCTTCAGGACCTCGGACATCGCACATACTATAGCTACAATCGCTATACTATGCCGCTTCTCTCAGAAGAGCCCGGTGCCTTCATTGATAAAACTGTACAGCAGCTGACAGGAGCCGGCTGCTGTACATAAGTGAATAAAGCATTATATGCCCACCTGAGTGGGTGGAAGGTCTCTAGGGGGAGTGGGCACCCCCTAGAGACATTATAGAAACATTTATTAATAAAATAAAAAGTTTACACACACACAGAACACTTTTCTCATTCCTGCGGCAGCAGGGATGAGCAAACTATCCAGTAACCGGATTGCTCAGTATTAAACATCCTGAGCAATCCGGTTACCGGATTGCGGCTCCAGCAATCCGGTTCCCGGATTGCTGCTTGTCGGAAGACAATTGCGTTCACCGCATCCGGATCTGGATGCGGTGAACGCAATCCTATATTCAAGAGTGACCCTAGCCTTACAAATACTGAGGTAAAAAACTGACCAAATACTCAACGTGTGATTATGGCCTATAAAGAACTGAGCCAGCTGTACGCAGCAACATTTGTAAGGCTAGGGTCACTCTTGGAGGGTGACCCATGCTCGACCGTAGCATTAAAAACTTAGAATTTTTCCAGCAGCGCATAGCGTTAACGCTATGTGCTGCCAGAGAATGCTGCCCATAGTAACCCGATGCGTACCTTGCTAACCAGCCACTCACAAGGCTGCAGGGAGTGCACTTTACAATAGTGCGCCGGAACCACTGCAGACAGCGTTTCCTGTGCACTCAGCTAATGCGCACTCCCTGCAGCTTTGTGTGGAGCCTCTGCTAAGGTAAACTGTGGGTTTCTATGAGACAGTGTTGTCAGGCAGCGCATAGCGTTAACGCTATGCGCTGCAGCTAAAATTTCTAAGTTTTAAGCCGATGGATTGCCCTCCAAGTGTAACCCTAGCCTAATTCAACTCATTTACTTATGAAAATTTTGTTATGCACATGTTCATAATAAAAGTAGACTTTTTTTTCTTTTTTTCATTTTACCTTCCTACATTTAAAGGTATAGTGGCCATAACTCTTCGAATTTTAAATAAAAATAGATATATAAATGACACTCCCCTTCAGAGTTCTAGGATACTCGGAATCAGGTTTTCTTAAGGTTTATTCACGGGGATCACAGAGACCAAGACCCGGCTCCGTGACCCTGGTGATGCATTAAATGTTTGGTGTGGGTGGCTCTCTCTCTCTTAGGTGAGGGTCAGATTAGCGCTATTTGCTGCGCTCAGGGGAATTCCGTTAAAAATATAGAATTTTGGAGCCTTGACGCAGTGTTACCGCCATGGTAACGCGGCGTCAGCACTGCCAATTCATCCCTATGGTGACAGAGCCCTGAACGCAGCTCAAACGCCAGCATTTGAGTGCCGGAGTTTGAATTCTCGCACTTTTTCCTAGCGCTTCAAATGATGCTTCAGAAAGCGTCATTTGACGCTCTAGGAAAAAGTGCGAGATTTCAAACACCAGCACTCAGATGCTGGCGTTTGAGCTGCGCTCAGGGCTCCGTCACCATATGGATGAATTGGCAGCGCTGACACAGAGTTACCATGCCGGTAACACTGCGTCCAGGCTCCAATCTTATTTAACAGAACCCCCTGAGTGTAGCACTAATCTGACCCTAGCCTTAGGGGTATCTGGCATGGAGAGTTCATTCTGGGCAGGGATAACTAGGCCTGGGGATACTTGTTAATTTATACGTGATGCCACCAGCAGGTTGAGGCTTTAGATGGCCGCCGCTGCACGACAGTCCTCTTCTAGTTGCCGATGGTTGGGAGGCAACAATGTTCTTAAGCTCTCTACGGGTAGGGCTGACCCCTAAGGTGGCCAAAGATACTTCAGTGAGCTGGTAGTTGTGTTTCTGGTGCTTTAGACGTGTTAGGAAAGTTCACAGACACAGTGGGCTGCAGTCTTTAGTTCTTTTACTCACAGTCTTTGTGCAGCAGCCCGCTGAGCATTGGATTCTCGTATGCAGGGATTCAGCTACTCCCTGGTAGTAGGATGGTATGTAACCGGCACTCCTTCTCTGTACTTTCCAGGTCATCTCACACAGCGCTTGCCTCGCCCGTCCTGCCTTGCGCCTTGCAACACAGAGCTCTAAGCCAATGACTGTGGGCTTTTCTTAGAGGTTAACTGCAGCGTCTCCCCTTAGCCCTATGGTTACCACTTTTTCAGCAGATGAGCACAATTGTCAACCATGTCACCTTGGAAGTGCCACACAGTCTCCGGGTTGCTTGCTGAGCCTAGTCTTCTCCACTAGTCTTTTGGGTTCCCTGTGCCCCTTGTAGGCCTAGTCCCTCTATTTGCCTGTGCCTGACAATGGATACGAGACCCACGGGTGGATTACTCACTTCCCGTGCCTCTGGGACCCCCTCTTCCTCCTGGAGCCACTTGAGTGATGTTCTGTTCTAGGGTTTCGCCTCAGGAAGAGCTCCCACTTGCTCCAGTCCTTTGAACACTTCTCAGGCGTACGTTCTCTAGCTTCCCTCCAACTCGACCTTGGTGTTCAATAGCCTCTCCTCAGCTGTTCTACCACCTCTCCTCAGCTGGTCACTCGCTTCTTCTGTTCAACTGTCTCTTTTCCTGTGTTCTAGATGTTTCCCACTCTATTTATACCCCTTGTCATGTGTCCCACATCATCTATGTGTGTTCTTCCTGACCTCACTCCTCCCAAGTGCTCCCTCTAACTACTTCCTTCACCACCCAGCCACACTACAATGGTTGCTAGTGCATGGACTGAGTGTCCCGTTACTGGTCAGTACCCCTCTTACCAGTGAGTGGGATACTACACCCTAATAGGAGTGCAGTACCTCTGTGGCGACTGGCTCCGTAGGGGCGCCATATAAACGTAATTATTTGCAAATTGTAGGCTTTATTTTGTCATACTCATATGTAAGCAACATCTTTATCTACTGTAAACCATTTACCAATTACCATTTTGGGGTTTACTCACATCTGCGTTTCTTGCATCCGTGAGTTTCTCTGCGAGAAAAGTAGCTGAGTGTCATGCATTTTGTCATCCAAATGTCGACCGTATGGCTTCTGTATTAGATGTGTATGCCATATGTATGACATGCGAGTGCGCGTTTTTTCCTTGCTGACATCCATATGTCATGTGTATGGCATGCGTATGACATGCTCTCAGGATTCCGGATTTTCCATGGAACTTTCTGTGTCTCCTTGCCTTATCCAAGATGGTGTCTGCTGCTTCGTCACGACCTTCAGCTTACTGCTTGCTCTGCCTATTTAAGTTCCGGTCCTACATCTCATGCCTTTTCTGAGTATTTTGTGTGCTTCCTGGCTCTTCTGCATCACTCCAGACTTGGCTACTCTGACCACTACTGCTGCAATCTACTGGCTTATGTTCTGGACCTTCTGGCTGTTTCCAGCTCCTCCTAGTGTCTAGGTCATTTTTTCTGTACCTGCTTCCAATAACCTGTTCAGCTGAGTCTCGTTTGGGTCCTGACTTTTCTACATCCAACTACCTAAGGCTGGCTTCACGCCATGTTTTTGGGATCCTGTTCTGTCCATTTTGAAAAGGATCCGTTTTTGCCTCCCATATATATGGTGTCGGATTGACCATAAATGGCCATCTGCCAGCTCAGTCCCGGATTTGTTTCTGTCTTGTTTTTTCCCAGAGACTGCTCCGATTTTGGGCTCTGGTGAAAAAACCGGACCAAAACTGGACAGATACAAATCCAGGGTGATCCAGAACATAGCATGGGAGTCTATGGGCGCCGAATCCGGAAAAAAACAGGATCGTTTCCTGAATCCAGTTTTAGTTTACTGAGCATGCTCAGCTCACTAAAACTGCTCTGTTCCCGTAATTTCACTTTAGCAGTGTGTCTACATACACTACTAAAATTAAATTAAATAAAGGAATTGTTAAAAATAAAAAAAATAAATGCTTACCTCTCTACCGAGTGACCCACGATCTGCAGCATCCACCTCCGATGGCTTCAAGGATCTTATTAAGCTGACCGGGCGAGGCAACCTGATTAGCTGATCTGTCACATGACCGCATCAGCTGAGTGGTTTAAATCGCCTGGCAAAACCGCGATCTTGTGACACATCAGGTGATCGGGTTGCCCTGCCCTGCCCAGTCAGCTGATTAAGGTCCTTGCAGCCATCGGAGCTGGATGCCGCGCATCGCGGGACACTTGGCGGAGAGGTGAGCATTTTTTTTTAATTTTTAACCATTCCGTTATTTAATTTCACTTTAGCAGTGCATGTAGATACACTGCTAAAGTGAAAGTAACAGCGCCGACACCACTTGCCTGGCTCGGCTCCCCCCAGTTCTTTCTGTGTCCGCATCCCTCAAAATCCCGGATCCGGACACAAAAATGGCATGCGGAGTTTACAATCTGGACATGTGAAGCCAGCCCAACTTCAGACTTGCATTTGCTCAACTTCCCTGCTGGACTTCCACAGTCTGTTATAGTCCTTGTAATCCTGTATAAGGCTGTGGTCACAGTACCATTTTTCACATGCATTTTTGGAGACCTGCGTTTTCAAAAACGCATGTAAAAAACGCACCCATAGGCCCCCATGTTAAAAAACGCATGCCCTAATAGCCAAAAAGCATGTGTGACTGTCCCATGCGTTTTTGGGGCATATCCAAAAACGCATGCGTTTTTGTAGAAAACGCATGCGTTTTTGTAGAAAACGCATGCGTTTTTATAACATGGGTTCCTATGGAAAACGCATGCAAAAACGCATGTACAGTTAGTACCTTTTAGTGCCATTCAAAAACGCATGCGTTTCCCATAGGAGCCCATGTTAAAAAAAACGCATGCGTTTTTCCGGAAACGCATGCGTTTTTTTAACATGGGCTCCTATGGGAAACGCATGCGTTTTTGAATGGCACTAAAAGGTACTAACTGTACATGCGTTTTTGCATGCGTTTTCCATAGGAACCCATGTTATAAAAACGCATGCGTTTTCTACAAAAACGCATGCGTTTTTCAAAACGCTCAAAAAAATACTACAAGCACTATTTTTATGTGCAGATTCAAAAACGCAGCCAAAAACGCAGGGAGCCATCAGAGACCTTAAAAAACTCATGCTGACATGAAAAACGCATGTAAAAAAGCATGCGTTTTTAAAAGGCACTAAAAAAACTGTGACCACAGCCTTAAGCTGTCTGTGTACACTGCCAAAGGACTGTAGGTTTCTGTGTGGGCTACTGTGCAAAATACTACTCTGGACTATTTTCAGCCCAAGTGTACACTGCTCTTTTGTTTAGTACAGTGTGGACAGCACTGCTCAAGAGTGTTCTTAGGACTGTAGTGTTCTAACTACACTACTAATGTGAACTGTTTTCTGCAGTTATGTTTACTGTGGCGGCTGAGCTGTTTTATGCTAACATCGATATGGTCGCCTTCAAGGACAAACGTGTACAACTCTCCATTTTAGCACCATGTCAGTGGCTGGCAACACTTCATCGACTACATTTTTTTTTGTGGGACAATGAGATGGATGACTTGGAAGCTTTCTTTATGTCAATAAATGATGTCCATCCAGAGCTAAAGTTTACTATGGTCAGTTTTCACTATGGGAAATACAATTCTTGAGCACAATTGTTTTTAAAAAAGACAATTTGTTGTGTACGGATCTGTTTGTTACTGACAGAAACAGCATATTGCAGGAGAAAATCCCATAGTAAGGAATGGTGGTGCTACTAGAAGACTCTGTGGTATTAGGCTGGGGTCACAGTTGCCATGCGTTTTTTTAAGTGATTTAACAAAACTCATGCGTTTTTTCATGTCAGCATGAGTTTTGTAAGTTGTGTGATGGCTCCCCGCGTTTTTGGCTGCGTTTTTGAATCTGCACCTAAAAATAGTGCTTGTAGTATTTTTTTGAGCGTTTTGAAAAACGCATGCGTTTTTGTAGAAAACGCATGCGTTTTTATAACATGGGTTCCTATGGGAAACGCATGCAAAAACGCATGTACAATTAGTACCTTTTAGTGCCATTCAAAAACGCATGCGTTTCCCATAGGAGCCCATGTTAAAAAAACGCATGCGTTTCTGGAAACGCATGCGTTTTTTTAACATGGGCTCCTATGGAAAACGCATGCGTTTTTGAATGGCACTAATTGTACATGCGTTTTTGCATGTGTTTTCCATAAGGTCCCTTATTAAAAAACGCATGCATTTTTGGATATGCTCCAAAAACGCATGGGACAGTCACACATGCTTTTTGGCTATTAGGGCATGCGTTTTTTAACATGGGGGCCTATGGGTGCGTTTTTTACATGCGTTTTTGAAAACGCAGGTCTCCAAAAACGCATGTGAAAAATGCTACTGTGACCCCAGCCTTATTAAGAAATGAGTTTTTATTTTACTTATACACAATCTATACAACGTGTTTCAGCCAACTAGGATGTAGCTTTTTTCAGGTATGACACATTTTTTAAAAGCTATGCACTTTTATAGTAGGTATCTCCAATTTGGGTAAGCAGATATAGCACTCAATTTATTCCCACCTATACACACCCCTCTATAGCACAACATCATATCAGAATGATTTTCTCCAAATTGGATGTAATATTACAACAAGAAAACGTTCAAAAAATTTGTTTAAACACTCTATTGATATAAAAATGTAGAAATTAGAGGTAAATATAAATAAAAAATAATTATAAAAGGAATAATAATTATAAAAAATTAAAAAAATGTAAAAAAAAGTTTTCCTTCAATTTTTTTTCTTATAAATATTGGACTCTAGAAAAAGGGATTTTTTTATCATGTGTATAGGACTACATTATTATTACCGTATATACTCGCGTATAAGCCGAGTTTTTCAGCCCAAAAATTGGGCTGAAAAGTCCCCCCCTCGGCTTATACGCGAGTCACTGTATACCTGTATACAATGTATACAGGTATACAGTGCCCCCATCTATATACAGCCCCCCGCCGCAATCCTGTAAAGGAATAGGTTAGTATACTTATCCATCCGCTGCAGCTGCCCCGCCGCCATCGCGATTCAGCATCTTCCGACTCGCGTCTTCTTCCGATGGTCGCAGGCAATAACGTCATTGCCTGTGCGACCGAGGAGGAAACCGGAAGAAGACGCGAGACGCTGGAAGTCGGAAGATGCTGAATCGCGATGGCGGCGGGACAGCTGCAGCGGATGGATAAGTATACTAATCTATTCCTTTACAGGATTGCGGCGGGGGGCCTGTATATAGATGGGGGGGCCTGTATATACCTCTGGGGCATATATATGTGGGGCTGCTGTATACTACCACTGGGGCTATATTTACCTGTGGGGCTGCTGTATACTACCACTGGGGCTCTATATACCTGTGGGGCTGCTGTATACTACCACTGGGGCTGTATTTACCTGTGGGGCTGCTGTATACTACCACTGGGGCTCTATATACCTGTGGGGCTGCTGTATACTACCACTGGGGCTGTATATACCTGTGGGGCTGCTGTATACTACCACTGGGGCTCTATATACCTGTGGGGCTGCTGTATACTACCACTGGGGCTGTATTTACCTGTGGGGCTGCTGTATACTACCACTGGGGCTCTATATACCTGTGGGGCTGCTGTATACTACCACTGGGGCTGTATATACCTCTGGGGCTGCTGTATACTACACTGGGGCTGTATATACCTCTGGGGCTGCTGTATACTACCACTGGGGCTGTATATACCTCTGGGGCTGCTGTATACTACCACTGGGGCTGTATATACTACTGGGGCTGCGTGTATACTACCACTGGGGCTGTATATACCACTGGGGCTGCTGCTGTATATACCACTGGGGCTGCTGCTGTATACTACCACTGGGGCTGCTGTATATACCTCTGGGGCTGCTGTATACCACACTGTTGAGGGCTGTATACCTGTGCTGGGGTCCACCCTCGGCTTATACACGAGTCAATAGGTTTTTCCAGATTTTTGGGGCAAAAGTAGGGGGGTCGGCTTATACATGGGTCGGCTTATAGTATATACGGTACATCTAATCAGTAAAAAACCTTTACACTTTATCCACTATGGCCCTTTTCACATCTAAGCCTGGTCTTCGTTTTGTTTTATTTGCGTTTCTATGCGTTTTTACCGCTAAAAACGCATCCAAATGCATGCGTTTTTTGCCCCCATTGATTTCAATGGAAAAGCATGCAAAACGCATGCAAAAACGCATGTGCATTTTCCAAACGCAAAATTTTTGCAAACACAGCCAAAAACGTCGCCCAATGCGTCTAGGTCTATGTTTGCAAAAACGCATGGGTTTTTGCATTTGGAAAATGCACATGCATTTTTGCATGCGTTTCCATTGAAATCAATGGGGCAAAAACACATGCAATTGGATGCGTTTTTAGCGGTAAAAATGCATAGAAACGCAAATGAAGCAAAGCGCAAACCTGCATTAAATGGGAACTAGGCCTATATCATTTAATCGACCAGGAAATAAACTCTTCAGTTTAAAAACCAGTAGCTTTCCTTTATATTTAAGAGGAGACTACGATCACTGGTATAATTTGGTATTTGTTCAACAGGGGGTTTCTGTGACACAAAAACTTTTTTTGTGTCTCAGTAATAAATGTCTATGATTTCCACCGAAGAAAGAGCTGGGCTTTGTAGTCCGCGCTGACCTCAAGAAACTTCCAGTCCAGTAAAGGGTTAATCAGGTTCTGGTTTATTTGCCTACACGTTTTGTGGCTTTAAATCTGCCACTTCATCAGGGCTATTACATACACTGTCCACATTACAAGTATATATACTCTTTTGTTATCATACCACGCCCAGTGTCAGGTGGTTCCTGTGGAAACACCCACTTGGTGCATGCAACACAAAACACATAAATACAATCAAATCTTTTATATTTTTTAAAACTTTCTCCATAAAATTTAAATCTCTGTTTATTACCAAATATAAAACTATTACAAAATCATTATTTTAATAAGAACGTCCGCTGGATTTGAACCCACTTTTTACCAGATCTAAAAAGCATTCACTTCACTTAGTTCCATGGATCAGTCCCCTGGACCATTTGTCCTTTGATAAAAGTTGAACCTAATTTATTATAAAACTGTTCTTAAAAACCTCTAAAACATACAAAAATTGTTTTTTGTTTTTTTATTTATTTTTTTCATTTATTATATATATATAGTGCTTGAAAACCCTATTTGATATTTCCTTTCGAAATATTTATCAATCAAAAGATAATGTTAAGTTCCATTAAGAAACTCATTATCCACTAAACTATTATTAGGCTAGAACTCAGATGTATAATCCTGGATTATACCATTGCCATTATCATCCAGGAATTAGTTCAGATCCAAATCAGGATCAGTGATTACTCCTGTTTTTTCAGTCCAGGGAACCTGTACCATTCATAGTTGTAAAATCAACCGAAAAATATACAGAAAAATATGTTATTTACCACAGTAGGACCCTTTTTATACAATTTACTTTCAGAACAAATCACTAATTTCATTAAGACCGTCCGGTTGCAGTGTGTTCAATTTATAGATCCAATAAGTCTCTCTCTTTTTTAAAATATCAAATCTATTCGGTAAATATTCTGGAATGTGATCTATAGGAGTCACTTGTAAGGATACATTTCCACGATGTACCTCAGTACAGTGACGAGATAACCCATGTTTCATAAATCCCTTTCTAATATTATGTCTGTGTGAATTTACTCTTTTGTTGAGAGGCTGAGAAGTTCTCCCCACATATTGTCTTCCACAATCACACTGTATTAAATACACCACATAACTGGTTACACATGTTAATCTGTGCCCAATTTTATACCGTTTATCTTTGTCTTTGTCACTAAAGGATTGGAAGAAGTCTATGCTGTTGCTTATAGAAGCACAACAAAGACAATCCCTTCTCCCACACCGAAAAGAACCGTTACGTTCATTTGGTTTCTCAAAGGACCTTACTGTATTATTCTGCGTTCTTTCCCTCAATCTACTTGGTGCTATAACATTTTTAACAGTGCAGCGACCATTACCATGCTCTCTCAGTTTGTTGTGGCTCTCACAACCACCGCAGGTGAGTCACACCGATTGGGGGGACTGGACTATTTATTAAGAAGATAACGCCCTATGTGCGCTCCCTATTTATCCTTTTTTAATAAATGTCTAGACAGACTATGTGTAAGGAATCTGTTTTTGGCTCAATGTCTATGCACATTCATCATCGCCTGCAAAATTTGTGTTGTTCGTCCCACATATTGGAGTCCACAATCGCAAGTGATAACATATTCATCGTCGTCCCCCAAGAAATTCCCCCCACTTCCCCACCTATCCATCTGCGTCAATGAATGCGCTATCTCCCCAGTCCCCCAAACCAAGTGCCTCGTGGTAATCCTTGACTCCTCCCTATCCTTCAAGCCCCACATTGAGGCCCTCACCACATCCCTCCGACTCCAGCTTAGAAACATCTCATAGATCGGTATCCTTCCTTAGCCACGACACCGCTAAAACACTTATTCATACTCTTATCATCTCCCGCCATGACTCCTCCTCAATGGCCTCCCAGCTAACTCCGTTACATCTCTCCAATCTATCCTCAACTCCGCTGCCCAACTAATCCATCTGTCCTCCCGCTACTCCCCTTTCTCCCCCCTCTGCCAAGCCCTTCACTGGCTCCCCGCCTGCAAGAGGTCCCAGTTCAAAACACTAACCATAGCATACAAAACCATACACAACCTGTCCCCACCATACATCTCCAACCTAGCCTCACGCAACCTCCGATCTTCTCAAGAACTCCTCCTCTGCTCCCCCCTCATCTCCTCTTCGCGCAACCGCTTTCAGGACTTCTCCCGGGCATCTGCCATACTCTGGAACTCCCTGCCCCAACACATCAGACACTCTCGACCCTGAGAACCTTCAAGTGTCACCTGAAGACTCACCTATTCCATCAGGCCTACAACCTGCCATGAGACCCAGGCGACCGCCCCATGACTGACATTCCCCCATCCTACTGTATCCCCACCCACCCCTCGTAGACTGTGAGCCCTGGTGTACAGGGTCCCCTCCCCTCCTGTACCTGTATGTCCTGATTATCTAGAGTTAGTGTACTTGTGCTTGTCTCCCTTATCCTCATGTAAAGCGCTATGGAACCTAATGGCACTATATAAATAAATAAATAATAATAATATGACACAGTCACTTTCATAGGTTAATTTTTGATTGATTCCTATCTCTTCCCCTGTGACATTACACATAATTGATTTTGCTTGATGATTGATAATTTATATATAAGTAAAAATTAACCTGTGAAAGTGAATATCTATCCATCTATGAGCGGCACATAGAGGAGCTGCGCTGACAGCATACCCAGTAAGCAAGGAGTTAACTCTGCTGTCACCGCGGCTCCTCTATCTGCCACTCATACTGGAGCTGCGGTGACAGCAGAGTTAGCTCCTTGCTTACCAGGTACCAATCGTCGTTGCTATAGTAACCGCTACTTGGTTACTATGGCTACGGTGGCAGTTGTGACATCACTGCTTACCCCCCACAGTCTCATTCAGTGCTCAAACAGCATGGGGAGCAGACATCCTTCTCATGCTGTGTGATGTAGCAAAGCTGCATCATTTAAAGAAGAGATAAGACAGAAGACCACGATCATGGAGGACTGTAATGGGAGTAATAAAGATGGAGTCCCTTATTGTGTCTGCGTATTGATTTCTAACAAAGTATTTTTTCTCTGTGTGGTGTCTTTTTTTAACCCTTTATTGGAGATTCTTAATGGCTGGGTCTAGCTTGGCCTGACATTAAGAATCTTGGGCTTAATAGCAGCTGGTAAAACAAAGCTTGTATCAACCCCTTACCCAGCAAGCCACCTGCTACAAGGGCCACTGGAAGAGCCTGGCAAAGTGCCTGGAAATGGCGCTTCTTATAAATGCGACATTTTCAGGGGCAGCAATGGGCTGCTACTCTTTAGCGTGGGGGCCCTATAACAATATGCCCTCACCCTGCTGAGAATTCCAGCCTTCAGCTGCCTAGTTTTACCTTCACTGGCAATTAAAAATAAGGCAGAGCCGAAAAATGCTATGCAACTATCAGATTCTATAGTGAAAACCTGCTGATAGATTACTTTTAAGAGTTGTCCACTAAGTAAAGTCAGGTGCTGGGAGAACTCCACAGCTCCAGTTTTCTTCCATGGAGGAGAATCTTTGGAAATGAGATTGACTATAGCAGCGTCCTCTGAAAAGGCCCCTTACACAGTACGAGATCGTGTTCGATATCGCTCAAACGTCACGGGTTTGGAGTCATTCAAACGACATCGTTAGGACGTCGTTGCGTGTGACACCGAGATACGACTACGATAAATCACTGGATCGTTGATTGCAGATTTGAGAACATGTTCTTAAATCAGACGATCCTCAATCAGCCAACCTGCTGCATCGTTGTGTGTGACACCGCGATAACGATGCCATTAACGACTTCTCCTATTCACAACAGTGAACAAGTATCATTCGCTGGGTTGTGAACGATAGCTGCTCGCCACATCATTGATGCGTCGTCCACGATATCTAGGTGTGTAACATCTCACCAATGATGTCTAAAAGATGTCCTAACGACCGCGCTCCCACGAGATCGTTGCTAATACCTTAACGAAATTGAAACGATACGTACTTTAGAAACATCACTAGAATTTACTAAGCAGAGAGATGCAATGTCTACAAAAGCAGTCATTGGCACAGATCAGCTTTGTGACATAGCCTCCATTACCTTAAAGGTTCCTGTGCATCTAAAATGTCTCCTTACACAAAACCTCTGCCCCGTGCTTACGTATTGAGCACCAGCCACCAGTCTACTATTAATTAAACATAACTGTTAGTTATATTTGCCTTCACTTAACAATTGCCTGTAAAATTGCTTCAGAATGGGATTTGCTGTAGCAAGCATTAAAATGAGTCTCCTAGTTAGCCTCAATAGTGCCCTTCCACCGAATTTATGACATGTACATCTTTCACTTCTTTCAGGAAAGAAAATAGGGATCATAGCAACTTAGAACTGAACTCCTCTCTTCAAAGATGCCATTTTGGCCTATATGGTGCCCCAATTGTCTATTCTGTAGTCTCTTAAATGAAATCTGTCAGCAGGTATTTGCTATGTAATCTGAAAATAGCATGCTGTAACGGTTAACACAGAGAATTTAGTCATGTGTCTCTTATCACAAAGCATATTTTTGTTCACCTGCTATGCTAGTTTAAGCTTCAGTAGCTTTGTCGTTAGTTGGTCACAGTAGCTCGTGAGCTTAGGTCTTAGGGCCACGTCACACACACAGATATCTGAGCAGATATTGTTCACAGATCTCTGGTTGAAGTGAATTCATGGACACATTAATCCATTTATATACAGCCACAAAATGTAACAATGTGTCCATGATTTCACTGCAACCAGCAAGTTGGTCAGAAGTTGGACAGATAAGTTAGTGTGTGTAAAGTGGCCATTAGGTCTTACTTTGCCCTCCTCTGTGATTATTAACGTCTGCCTAAAATCTTTGTGTCAAAACAGCTGCATCCAGTAATCTAAGGGTACTTTCACACTAGCGTTTATTTGAAATCGCGGCAGATGCGGTGAAAAAACCGCATCTGCCGCGATTACCGCATACCGGCTGCACTTGCGGCAAGCCCCATACAATGTATAGGCGGGCTTGCGGCAGGTGCGGCAAGTGCGGTTTTGGCACTTGCCGGCAGGTGCGGCCGCGAAAAAAACCACGGTCAGCTGTGTTTTTTTTGCGGCCGCACCTGCCACAAGTGCCAAAACCGCATTTGCCGCACCTGCCGCAAGCCCGCCTATACATTGTATGGGGCTTGCCGCAACTGTGCCGCAACCGTGCCGCAAGTGCAGTTGGTATGCGGTAATCGCGGCAGATGCGTTTTTTTCACCGCATCTGCCGCGATTTCAAATAAACGCTAGTGTGAAAGTACCCTAAGCGATACATTGTTGGAGTCAGGGTCACGGACTACATTATAGTTGCTCTCAGATTAGGTAGCAAAAACCTGCTGACAGATTACCTTAAAACGCAACATTAATTCCAACTAAAAAATGGGTACATACTATCACTACAATGCAAGAAGCTAGACAGCATGGTGGCTCATTGCATTGTTGCCATTTAGAGCTGGTCTTGGATTTACTCCAACCAACAACATCTGCACATTGTTTAGAATGTTTTACTTTGGGTTCTCTGGTTTCCTTCCAAGTTCTTAAAATGTGCAAAGAGCGTTTTTTTGCTCCTTATGAAATTTACATGTTTTTCAAATATGGAAAAGTGATTTGTGAGCTGCATTATGGACCAAGACTAATGTGAATTGTGACAGTCTCTAATGACCGCTTTACACGTCCCGATATCGTCGTCCAACTACGATAAAAAGTCTCGTGGTTCGTGCGTTGGCCCTGATATCGTTCGTGCGTTGTGTGGTGTAAATGAGCAATACGATGCAAAAACGATGTCAAAACGATATCGGGGAAGAATTGTGCAGGCTCTGCAACTGCCCGATATTGGATGGATGATCTGGCAGGATCGTTCTGTGTGACAGCCCAACACCGACTTGGAGCACAACTTCCCCTTGTTAAATGGTCGTTCCCTGGTTCGCGCGTACAAGGGGGCGTATACATCAGTTGTGTTGCCTGCCGATATCTCCCTATGTGACAGCTCCTATGCGATCTTGGATTTCTGCCAAAAAAGTGCGCGCTCCCGTGCCGTTGTATACAATATCGAAACGATGTTGGAACGTGTAAAGCGGCCATTACAGGTTTAGATCTGCATCTTAGTACTTCTGTAGATAGGGAATAGGTAAGCTGCTGCAGATGCTGTAAGCAGGGATAAGTCAGAAGACCTATTCAGCTCTATAGCTGCGTCTCTGTATATTGCTGTCATATTTTTCTATTATTTAATTAACACATTATGAATAAAAGAAATATTTGCGCGATATACAGAACCCTTATGATACCTAAGGAGCATATTAATTACAACTGCAAACTACAAAGCAAATCAGGCATATTTTATGATCTCGGGAAGACCACATTAAATAGTCTATAAAGTTCTTTGTAGATTACTAATCAAGAAGATTTAATTATGTTTCTCATCCCATTTTTGCAAAACACCTGTAGGGAACTAATTGCAGTAAATGAAATGCAACACGGTAAAATAACAGAAGAATGATAGTGGGAAAATAATGTACAACGTATAGGAAGAATTGTTAATAAATCTTATATACGGTAAACATCTGCAATTAAAAAAGGGGAAAAAAGGGACTCTAAAGTGATGAAAGAAGTAGTAATAAAAATGAAAATCGTCTTAAAAAAACAAGTCCCATCACAGCTGTCATGTGAAAAGTCAAAATATAATCTAAAATATCACCACAATTAGATGGCAGTTTAGAGATAAATAATAATTGTAAAAACAAGTTAAGAATATCGACATAGCACTCAATGAAGTTGTGACTCTCATTTTTTTTTTGTTTCATTGTGATTTTAAAGAAGCCCTATAATGTAGTTTTTTTTTTAACTAAATTCGGGTGTATGTGTATGTAAACAATCAAAGATATCCCATAGGCTGGGATCAAACACCCACATTAAAAGAATAATATCAGACATATTTATTTAAAAAGGTAACACATTTTATTAAAGACATGATTAATAGAGATGAGCGAGTACTAAAATGCTCGGGTGCTCGAAGGTCGGGCCGAGCATCCCAAGATACTCGTGTACTTGGCCTGAGCACCGAGGCCAATGTTATCCTATGGGAGACCCGAGTATTTTTCTGGCATGACCCCAGGCAGCATGGAAAAACCCTAAAAATGTCACAAAAGTATCAGAATAGTGCTCAAATGACATGGGAACAGCATGGGGAAGACCCCTGTAAGCATTTCAGACTCCAAGGTCACTGCTGTGAACACTGTTGTCAGTCTATTACGCCACTTTTACGGACTGTCAAGAAAACGTTACAAATGAAAGCAAAATGGATTTTCCTGGAGAAAATATTAAGGGCTCATACCCACTTGTGAGACAGAGTTGGTTTATGTTAGTTTTTTGGATTACATGAAAGATGTAAAAAAATAAAATTGTGTGGCACTCCCAAGCCCCTGGGAAGAGACGTGCATGAGAACCTCTTTAAAAAATGTGCCCATTTTAAGGAAGTGGGTCTTTTGTAGTATTACCCTAGGCAGGGCAGCCAAAAATTGTGTGGCACTCCCATGCCCCTGGGAAGAGACGTACATGAGGGCCTCTTTAAATAATGTGCCCATTTTAAGGAAGTGGGTCTTTTGTAGTATTGCCCTAGGCAGGGCTGCCAAAAATTGGGAGGCACCCCAATGCCCCTGGAAAGAGACGTGCATGAGGGCCTCTTTAAATATTGGGCCCATTTTAAGGAACTTTGTCTTTTGTAGTATTGCCCTAGGCAGGACTGCTAAACTTTGGGAGGCACCCCAATGCCCCTGGAAAGAAACATGGAGTACAGCCTCTAAATATTGTTCCCATTACAAAGCAGCGGGTCTCCTGCACTTGTAATGCCCATTCTGTAAGCATGGACTAAAGCATTTACCCCTGGGGGGTATACATGAAACTACTGCCTAACTTTTGAACAGTTAGGGTCATCATCGTCATAAATATGATGTAAAAAATTATGCTTTTGTGGCACCATGAACCATGGTCGCACTTATCATATGATGGTGGCGGATGAGGAGAAGGAGCAGCAGTACAGCAAGTAGCCAAAGTCATGAAATATGTATTTATGTGTGGGTGTGCAGAGGTGCATGGCAATTTACCGGCACAAAATTTAAATTCCGCTATCATTTGTTGGTGGTGTGGTGAAGTCAGGCCCAATCCAACCCTTGTTCATCTTGATCAGAGACAGGCTGTCAGCATTTTCAGTTGACAGGTGGGTGCGTTTATCAGTAATGATTCCACCTGCGGCACTAAAAACACGCTCTGACAAAATGCTAACGGCAGGGCAGGCCAGGACTTCCAAGGCATAGAGAGCCAATTCCTGCCATGTGTCCAGCTTGGACACCCAATAATTATAAGGCACAGAGGAGTCTATGAGCACTTTTGTACGATCGGCAAGGTACTCCCTCAGCATCTTCGCAAAATTTGCAGTCCTAGTGACACTACCCTGCATCTCAGGGCCTGTGGTATGGGAGGTGCTGAGAAAAGTGTCCCAGATCTTTGAGAGTGTTCCCCTACCTCTGCTGGATTGGACTTGTGCCTCTGTCGGCCAGACGCCTTGGTTGTCCACCGAATCGTGACCTCTGCCGCTAGCGTTTTCAGAAGGGAATTTTTGACTAATTCTGCGACTTTGGCCTTCTGTTACTGCAGCATTTTTGTAGACCTCTCCGCCTCGGGAATAAGGGAAATAAAGTTCTCCTTGTAGCGTGGGTCTAAAAGTGTCACCAACCAGTAATGAGTGTCCGCCAAGATGTTGATAACGCGAGGGTTACGAGACAGGCAGTGTAACATAAAGTCAGCTATGTGCGCCAGACTGTTAACAGGCAAGACTCCAGGGTCCTCACCAACAGCATGACTGTCCATGCTGGCCTAATTATCGTCCTCCCCCTCTCCCCTGTCCTCTGGCCATCCACGCTGAACCGACGATCAGACGGTTGTGCATGTATTACCGTCAATTCCGCATGAAAGTAGCTCTATTTCTTCATCCTCCTCCTCCTCGTCATAGTCCTCTAATGCACATTGGGATGAGATGAGGCTAGGCTGTGTGTAATCACCCAGTACGGTTTCTTGCTCCAACTCATCGTGCTCCGCCTGCAATACATCGTCTTTGATTTTTAGCAGAGAGCGTTTTAGAAGACAGAGAAGAGGGATGGTGACGCTAATGATGGCGTCATCACCGCTCACCATCTTGGTGGAGTCCTCAAAGGATGGAGGATGGTACATATGTCGGACATCCATGTCCACTCCGGAGGTCTTATGTGTGGAGTTTTAACCGTATACCGATGGCCTAGTTGATGCTGGTACTCAACAACTGCCCTCTTCTGCTCACAAATCCTGACCAACATGTGCAGTGTGGAATTCCAATGCGTGGGGACATCACACACCAGTCTGTGAGCCGGAAGCTGCAAATGCCGCTGAAAGCCGGCAAAGGCGGCAGAAGCTGTAGGTGACTTTCTAAAATGGGCACACAGGCGGCGTACTTTGACGAGCAGGTCCGACAGCTCCACGTAGGATTTAATAAACCGCTGAACCACGAGGTTGAGCACATGGGCCACGCATGGAACATGTGTCAGCTCGCCTCAGAGCCACCACAAGGTTCCGGCCATTGTCACACACGACCATGCCTGGCTGTAGGTTCAGCGGTGTGAGCCAGTGATCTGCCTGCTGTTTCAGAGCTGTCCACAACTCTTCAGCATTGTGGGGTTTGTCACCTATGCATATTAGCTTCAGCACAGCCTGTTGCCACTTAGCCGAGGAAGTGCTGCAGTGCTTCCAGCTTGGGACTGGTGTGGAGGGTGAAGTGGAGGAGGAGGAAGAGAAGGCTGAGGAGCATGACGTGTCGGTGAAATCCTGACTGAGTTAGGGCTTGCAATCCTTGGTGTCGGAAGGACGTGTTCCGTCCCAAGCTCAGACTGGGTCCCGGCTTCCAGAATATTAACCCAGTGTGCCATCAGCAAGATGTACCTGCCCTGCCCACAAGCACTTGTCCACGTGTCTGTGGTTAGGTGGACTTTGCCTGAAACTGCGTTGTTAAGGGCGCGTATGATGTTTTGTGACACATTCTTATGTAATGCGGGGGTGGCACACCGGGAAAAATAGTGGCGGCTGGGGACCGAGTAACGTGGGACAGCCGCCGACATCAGGTTGAGGAATGCTTCCATCTCCACTAGCCTAAAAGGCAACATTTCCAGCGCAAGCAGTTGCGAAATGTGTGCATTTAGAACTGTGGCATGTGGGGTGTTGGCAGCGTATTTGCGCCTGTGTTCCAAAGATTGGTGTATGGATAAGTGAACGCTGCACTGGGACAAGGACGTGGTTGATGATGGTGCTATTTCTGCTTGTGCAACTACAGGTGAAGGACAGGAGGCATCTTCGCATGCAGTATGGACAGGGGATTGTCTTGCACGCACAACAGTGGAAGACGCAGCGGTGTCACCCGCAGATAATGCTCCTGGACTCTGCTGTACATCCCACAAAGTCGGGTGCTTTGCTGACATGTGCCTGATCATGCTGGTTGTGGTCAGGCTGCTAGTTTTGCTACGCCTCTCTGATGATGGCATGGCAGGTGTTGTAAATGGCCTTTTTAGAAATATCTGCTGACACTTTAAAAAACAGCCAGACTCGGGAAGACCTAACAGTTGTACTGGCAACTTCTGTCGTGTTGTTGTTTCGGGGAACGGTTGCCTGCCTTCTGCCTGTTGCCACCACCCTGCTTCTTGCAGCCTGTTGTGATGCTACGCCTAACTCCTCGCTCTGCATGTCCTCCTGCCAGGTTGGGTCAGTTACTGGATCATCCACCACGTCGTCTTCCACTTCCGCACCCTGGTCCTCCTCCCCTCCTGATTTTCTGGCAATTGTGTCTCATCATCTTCCACTTCTTGTTGAGACACTTTCCTACCATTGACTTCGTGAGACCGTGGCTGCTCAAATATTTGTGCATCGGTACATACGATCTCCTCATGACCCACTTCAACTGGAGCTGGCGAGAGGCCAGAATCTATGAATGGATAAGTGAACAGCTCTTCAGAGTGTCCAAGTGTGGGATCAGTTATGCCCGGAGGCGGGAACTCGGCATGATGGGAGGGAGGATGATCAGGGTGTGGAATGTGCGGTCCAGTCTCACGGCTACTGACACTTGACCATGTGGAAGACAGGGTATTTGTGGTGGTGCCAAACTGACTGGAAGCATTATCCGCTATCCAACTAACAACCTGTTGACACTGGTCTTGGTTTAATAGTGGTGTACTGCTGTGGTCACCTAGAAATTGGGACAGGAAGGTCAAGCGAGATGATGTGGGCGTTTGTCGTGGCGCAATTCGAGCTTGCACACGGCCTCGGCCTCTGCCTGCACCACCATCACATCCAGTTCCTTGTCCCTTTCCACCGGCCTTGCACATTTTCAATGTTGTGCTGCCTGTATACAGCTAAATGAAGGCATCCAAAAGATGGTTTTTAGCTGCACACTGAGATTACAGATTACAGCAGTTTAATCCCGGCAGCTGGAACGGTCAGACACAAACGCTGACACGTATACCATGTTTTGGCGCATACTACTTGGAGCTACAAGCCACTCCTGCCATACTAAGATGCTAAATAAATGCAGACAAGAGATGGTTTTCAGCTGTACTCTGATATTAGAGATTAAAGCCCAGCAGGTGGACCTGTCAGACACAAATGCTGGCGAGAATACAGAGTGTTTTGGCGTATCCTAATTTCCGCTACAACCCAATCCTGGTGCACACAAATGGTAAATGAATGCAGACAAGAGTTGGTTTTTAGCTGGACACAGAGATTACAGATTAAATCCCAGCAGGTGTACCGGTCAGACACAAACGCTGGCGAAAATACTTAGTGTTTTGGCGTATCCTAATTTCCGCTAAAACCCACTCCTGCCGCACTAAGATGCTAAATGAATGCAGACAAGATTTGGTTTTTAGCTGGACACTGAGAATAGAGATTAAAGCCCTGCAGGTGGACTGGTCAGATACAAACGCTGATGAGAATACAGAGTGTTTTGGCATATCCTAAATTACACTACAACCTACTCCTGTCGCACTAAGATTCTAAATGAAAGCAGACAAGAGTTGTTTTTTAGCAGGACACAGAGATTAGAGATTAAAGCCCAGCAGGTGGACTGGTCAGACACAAGCGCTGACAAGAATACAGAGTGTTTTGGCGCATCCTAATTTCCGCTAAAACCCACTCCTGGTGCACACAAATGGTAAATGAATGCAGACAAGAGTTGGTTTTTAGCTGGACACTGAGATTAGAGATTAAAGCCCAGCAGGTGGACTGGTCAGACACAAACGCTGACGAGAATACAGAGTGTTTTGGCGTATCCTGATTTACGCTACAAACTACTCCTGCCACAATAAAATGCTAAATTAATGCAGACAAGAGTTGGTTTTTAGCTGGACACTGAGATTAGAGATTAAAGCCCAGCAGGTGGACTGGTCAGACACAAACGCTGACGAGAATACAGAGTGTTTTGGCGTATCCTGATTTACGCTACAAACTACTCCTGCCGCACTAAGATGCTAAATTAATGCAGACAAGATTTGTTTTTTAGGTGGACATTGAGATTAGAGATTAAAGCCCAGCAGGTGGACTGGTCAGACACAAACACTGACAAGAATACAGAGTGTTTTGGCGTAGCCTAATTTACGCTACAATCCACTCCTGCCTATAGAGAGCTAAATTTATCCCTAAAAGCACTGTTTTGGAATGGATGAGATTCCCAGCCTGTACACCAGCCCCAGATGTGATGCAGGCTGGTATACTGGCACAACGAAGTTTGCTATATACCCTGCCTCCCTGCCTGCCTGTAAACAGCTCTATTAGTCCTCAGAAGGATTGTTGTGGTAATTAGATTGTCAGCCCTGCGCCTACACTAGCTGAAAGGCCACAAATCTGTCCCTCAATCAGCAGCACCTCTCCCTACACTGACTGTCTGTGGAGCAGAATGACGTGCACAGGGCGGTCAGGTCTTATAAAGACATGCCTGTGGCATTACAGTGTCGGTCAGCCAATCCCTGCATGTGGGCTGGCTCTCTATAGAGCGCCAACATGCAGGGAGGTGAATCCCGAGCATAGCAAGAGTATCGCGAGATTACTCTTACTCGCCGAGTACCCCAAGTACCGAGATATTCGTGTGAGTACCAAATAGTGACAAGCATACTCGCTCATCCCTAATGATTAACATAAAAAAATAAATAAAAGGAATATCACAACCTGACAATGGTATAGGAATACTGGTGAGTATAATAGAAAATGACTATCTGGATTTTAGGTAAATGAACAAACACAGTGGTACTTCAAATTACCTAGCAACATTATGATATAATTTTGTAACAGGGTCTCTACAGGTGAAATAATCAAGTGGCAGTTTGCTATGGGTCATTCATATGGAGCAACTGTGAAATTGCAAAGTCATCTCAATCACCACCAAATGACGATTGGTTACAGCCATTTTATTGCCAATATCGATGTATATGTGTGAGATGTGAACCTTGACAAAGGGTGATCAAAGAAAGAATGATTCCTTCGAACTACTGGTGCTGGAGGAGACTTCTACAAATCCTGCGGACACTTAAGATCACAAATAAGGGTGTTGTGGAATGTGTCAATCCACAGAAAACTAGGAAAAGTCATAAAACAGAAACTGTCTTACTTCGCGCCAATAGAAAAGGAATATAGCAGTTTCAGAGGGCACTCAGACAAAAAGGCAGACAATTAGGGTAATAAGAAATGTTACGTCCTTTTACTTGTGGTCAAGCTCCTCGCAACACCTTTCGGCGGATGTCTCCGCCTTCATCAGGTATCCTGACTGTCTTACTTCGGACTTGTATTGAGAGCAAATTTCCTCGAACAGAGCATGATGCATTGTATGGTTAGTAGAAGTTGCAGAAGATCTAAGGGCCCTTTCACATCAGCGTTTTTTGAAATTCGCGGCAGATGCGGTGAAAAAACCGCATCTGCCGCGATTACAGCATACCGGCTGCACTTGCGGCGCAGTTGCAGTAAACGCCATGCAAAGTATAGGCGTACTTGTGGCAGGTGCGGCAAGTGCGGTTTTGCACTTGCTGCAGGTGCGGCCGCGAAAAAAACCGCGGTCAGCCGCGTTTTTTTTCGTGGCCGCACCTGCCGCAAGTGCAAAACCGCACTTGCCGCACCTGCCGCAAGTACGCCTATACTTTGCATGGCGTTTACCGCAACCGCGCCGCAAGTGCAGCCGGTATGCGGTAATCGCGGCAGATGCGTTTTTTTCACCGCATCTGCAGCGAATTTCAAAAAACGCTGATGTGAAAGGGCCTTTAGACCTCTTGACTGGACACCATTATGGCAGACACGGGAATGAACATCAGAAAACTGTAGGATGCTGTGACAAACGGAGAACCTTGGATGAAAATAGTTCACATGGTATCAAATAGTCAGACACGATTCAATGGATAAAATTTTAATTGGAATATAAACACACACAGGAGCACATCCCCTGCCCAAAAAAAATAAATAAAAGAAAAGAAAGGCCTAGTACTTTCAAATGTGGATATTTCTAAATTAGAAGAGGGGATTTTATTTCCATGAAATTGTCCTGTGTACAACAAAAAAATAAAATACTCATGCATGGCAGTCATCAAAGATGATAATTTTGCAGGGTACATTGCCAAGCTGAAAGGTGTCACCAGCACATTGGCCCTCTGATGTGTGTTGACATTTGTTTCCTCAGAAAGGCTGTGGTCACAGTTGCCATGCGTTTTTTTTTAGTGATTTAACAAAACTCATGCGTTTTTTCATGTCAGCATGAGTTTTGTAAGGTGTGTGATGGCTCCCTGCTTTTTGGCTGCGTTTTTGAATCTGCACCTAAAAATAGTGCTTGTAGTATTTTTTTGAGCGTTTTGAAAAACGCATGCGTTTTTGTAGAAAACGCATGCATTTTTATAACATGGGTTCCTATGGGAAACGCATGCAAAAACGCATGTACAATTAGTACCTTTTAGTGCCATTCATGCATGCGTTTTTGAATGGCACTAATTGTACATGCGTTTTTGCATGCATTTTCCATAAGGCCCCTTATTAAAAATGGATATGCTCCAAAAACGCATGGGACAGTCACACATGCTTTTTGGCTATTAGGGCATGCGTTTTTTAACATGGGGGCCTATGGGTGCGTTTTTTACATGCGTTTCTGAAAACGCAGGTCTCCAAAAACGCATGTGAAAAATGCTACTGTGACCCCAGCCTAAGGGTCTAACCAACCACAAGATTCAGGTCTCCATTAGTATTAGTGTAGCATATGTGGTAATATGCTCACCTACCACTGCCCACCGGATGCGGTGAACGCAATTAGCTCAGACACATTTTTCATGAAAAATGTGTTGCTGAAGCCGCAAGTCTGACCCTAGCCTAAGTGAGCTCTACAGAAGCTCAGAGGTGACATCAGGACATTGCACACTCATGCCACTGAAAAGCAGTGACGTCACTGAGAAAAGGAGCATAACATATATATACTGTGTGTGTGTATATATAGCTCTGGCAAAAATTAAGATACTGCAACATTTTCAGCTTCTCTGATTTTTTTCTACATAGGTATATTTTTGAGTAAAGTGTACATTGTTCTTTTATTCTATAAACTACTGACAACATGTCTCCGAATTTCAAAGCTAAAAATATTGTATTTATTTGCAGCAAATGAGAAATCGTCAAAATAATAAAAAAGAAACATTTGACCTCAAATAATGCAAAGAAAACAAGTTCATATTCATTTAGAAACAGCAATACTGTTTTAACTCAGGAAGACTTCAGAATATAATATTTGGTGGAATAATTGTGATTTTAATCACACTTTAATGCGTCTTGGCATGCTTTCCACCAAGCTTTCACACTGCTTTTGGGTGACCTTATGCCACTCCTGGCACAAAAAAGCAGTTCTTCTTTGTTTGATAGCTTGTGACTATCCATCTTTTCTTAATTATTTCTAGCTTTACGTGACTTGAGCCTTGCATCTTAGAGCCTGTTATGAACTGTTATAGCTGTGCACTTCACCCTAGTTGCCATTTGCCAATCCTTTTGTAAGTCACTTGGAGTCTATTGGAGTGTCCGTGCAGATTGAAATATGTGGAAGGAACCACGTTGGAATTTAAAACCAGGTTCAACCAGCACAGATACACCATTAGAAAAAAGAGAGGTGATCCTCCAGTGCCGAAACACTTTACAGAACTAAAACACACAGAAAAGATTTAAAATTTTGGTTGATAGATACTGTACCGCTCATTAGAAGCGGAGGGGATAGAATTAAGCTGTTAAAAATAAAAGAATTACAGTGGATTCATAAACTGAATAAGACCTGAAGGTATGAACATCGATTATAGATTAAACTAGATGGTGGCCCGATTCTAACGCATCGGGTGTTCTAGAATATGTGGATATACAGCGGTGCGGGTGTACGGCAGTGCAGGTGTACGGCGGTGTGGTTGTGCGAGTGTGTCAGCAGTGACCCACTCAGTTCTCACCCGCTCCAGGCTTCTGTTCAGCCGCCTCTCACCCTAGCATGTCTTCTTCTTCTTCCTCCAGCATAGATGTCAACAATTCCAAGGCCTCAGGGGGTGGAGTTAACAGGGGGCATCATAGTAAGCGTGTCCAAGTGCATAGCCCTGATGTGGTGGGCTTGCCCTTGTTCACGGCCATGACGACGCCCCCTTTGGTAGCTCCATTACCCACCCCCCGCGGCCTTTGAATTTCTGGAGTCTATGCCACGAAAAGAAGAAGAATGGCGGGTTGAGTGGTGGGCAGATGGACCATGGAGCGGCGGCCGAAAGTGAGCATGGAGCGGGTGAGCAGCGAGCAGGAGACCGAGCGGAGAGGGGCCGGGAGACCAGGCGGACTGTGCCTGTTTCGCTGTAACGGAAATCCTGCGTCACTGATTGGTCGCGCCCAGCCAGCGACACGGGTTTTGTGTTAGAGACAGTGTGACATGAGTGCAAGATGAGAACAGTGCTAAGTGTGAGGTGAGTGCAAGGTGAGTGTGATGTGAGTGTAGGGCTAAGTGTGAGTGAGTGCAGGGCAGAGGGTGACATAAGAGCAGGACAGAGTGTGACGTGAGTGCATAGCAGAGTGTGACGTGAGTGCAGGGCAGAGTGTGACGTGAGTGCAGGCAGAGTGTGAGTATGCAGGGAGTGTGATGTGAGTGCAGGGCAGTGTGACGTGAGTGCAGGGCAGAGTGTGACGTGAGTGCAGGGCAGAGTGTGACGTGAGTGCAGGGCAGAATATGACATGAGTGCAGGGTGAGTGTGAGTGGTGGGTGAGTGTGAGTGCAGGGTGAGTGTAGGGTGTGTGGGTGTAATTAGTCTGCAGTACCTGGCTCCGGTGCTGTGTGCGTTTAGCTTAAGGACCTCTGGTGATGTCACAGCCATGTGATCTTGCTCCCGCCATTATTGTGACATCAGATTGGCCCGTATACCGGAGTAACGATACGACCTGGCCGAGATCGCTGGTGCGTCGTTTTCACATCGCTGTTCATTTCAAATAGCGGGACGGGAAAGCCGACAGTGAAGTCGGCTTTCCGCCCGCTATGTGAGTGTAGCGCTGTCATCTCTGTCATGGCAATCCCGCGTCGCTGATGCGTTGCCAGTGCTTTTTTTGTAAAAAAACATATTTGCCGGTACGCATTTCAGATTAATTTCCCCTATGCACAGGGGTGCAGCAAGGCTCTCTGCCGCCTGAGTCTAGGTGAGGACCAGGGGGGTGGGGTTGCTGTCAGCGGCCGTGAGTGAGGAGCGGGAGGAGGGTGCTGTCGGTAGCCGCCACTGGTGATTTTACCTTATGCAGCCGGCGCACGTCACACAGGGAGCGGGCTGCATGGTGCAGGCGCCGCCCCCTTCTGCTCTGCGGCTCCCCCTCCCTCCATGCCGCCTGAGCCTAAAGACTCATATTGACCATTGGACAGTGCGGCCCTGCCTATGCATGGCACACGTCCCCTATGCATGGCACACGACCCCTATGAATGGCAGACATCCATTATGCATGGCACACATCCATTATGCATGGCACACGTCCATTATGCATGGCACACATCCCCTATGCATGGCACACGTCCCCTATGCATGGCACATGTCCGTTATGCATGGCACACATCCATTATGCATGGCACACGTCCATTAGGCATGGCACACGGCCATTATGCATGGCACACATCCCCTATGCATGGTACATGTCCCCTATGTGTGGCGCCCCGCTATGCAGGCGTCACAGAGGGGTACTGCACCCGTAAAAGAGGTGCAGATACTCCAGCTGCAGGTGGATGATAGGATGATAGGTGGTACCCATTAACCAGCACTTCCACACTAGATCACACGGTGGGAGGTTACCCGAGAGGGAATAAAACCACCTCCAGGGGGAACAAGGAGGTCTTGTCCAGATACTTGGCTTTCGGCCGTAGGTCTGTTTGGTCTTGGGTCTTAGGGTCATTACCGAGGAGTTAAAAGAAATGAAAGCTTCCCAAGCGCAGAATGTTATCGGGTAACGGAGCCCGCACCTGTGGGATACTTCAGGACCACAGAAAATCCGGAGGTCCGTGGAGGATATACTTCTCCCGGGCTCCTGAGCGACCAGAAGTAGGTAGCAGGCACCGCTTGATGGTTCGGTGGTTAGCCAGCAGAGGGTAACCCAATGGGAGCAAAGGAGAGAGGACGCAGGAGGTCAGGTTAGCTTTATGGAACCAGACTTCACCACCACTGGGAAGCAGGAAAGGAACATATAGGAATAGAAGACGAAGACACACACTAAGGGTCCACCATACCACTACGATCTGCCTTCAGCCACCCGTTCAGCTACCTGTCCTCACACCATCAGGAATACTGCACTGTAACTTTTGTATGCAGCTAATACAATTGCCAGTAAAGTACCCGGAGGAACAGTGACTTTGGATTCAGCCTGCTTTTGTTTTGCATGAACTTATTCCTCTACAGGAATGCTGCCCCGGATGTTCCAGTCCTACCTGTGAGGACTACACCATCTTAGCTGCGATACCATCTACCTCCAGCGACGGTGGCGGCGCTGGTGCAAATCACCATAAACTACAGGTGGCGTCACGACGACAAACTCTGTAAATAATCCCCTGTAAATATAACCCCTTTTTAAAAAGAATAGTCCCCCAGGACACGGGATCAGGCGCGGCCACCATTCCCCGTGACACAGTTAACCCTTTGCGGCCTATATGGCACACATCACCTATGCATGGAACACGTCCTTTATGCATGATACATGTCCCCTATGCGTGGCACACGTCCACTATGCGTGGCACACGTCTCCTATGCGTGGCACACATCCACTATGCTTGGCACACGTCCCCTATACATGGCACACATCCATTATGCATGGCACATGTCTCCTATGCGTGGCACATGTCCCCTACACATGGCACATGTCGCCTATGCATGACGCACATCCCCTATGCTTGGCACATGTCCCCTATGCATGGCACATGTCCCCTATACATGGCACATGTCCCCTATGCGTGGCACACGTCTCTTATGCATGGCACACATCCCCTATGCATGGCACACGTCCATTATGCATGGCACACGTTCCCTATGCGTGGCACACATCCCCTATGCTTGGCCCATGTCCCCTATGCATGACACACGTCCATTACGCATGACACACGTCCCCTATGCATGGCACATGTCCCCTACACATGGCACACGTCTGCTATGCATGGCACACGTCCCCTATGCTTTGCACATGTCCCCTATGCTTGGCAAACGTCCCCTATGCAGGTCACACGTCCTCTATGCATGGCACACATCCCCTATGCATGGCACACGTCCATTATGCATGGCACACGTCCCCTATGCGTGGCACACATTTCCTATGCAGGGCACACGTCCCCTATGTGTGGCATATGCCCTGCTGTGTTAGATATGGCCCCCATGCTGCTGCCATAGGAAAATAATAAACTCTATACTTACCTCCTCCTCCAGCGCTGATCTCCCGGTCTCCCTCCGTGCAGCTGTGATCGGGCAGAGATGATGCAGCAGAGCTCCTCCACTTCCTGGTTCTGTGCGGTCATGTGATCGGCACAGCAGAGAGTGACATCATCTCTGCGTGCGATCACAGCAGCAGCTGGGAGACGGGAGAGACACCGGGAGATCAGCGCTGGAGGAGGATCCCGGAGGGAAGTATACAGTTTATTATTTTACTATGGCAGCAGCATGGGGGCCATATCTAACATAGGGGGGCATGTGCCATCACAGGGAGGGCGCAGGACCATATAATATGTGGCGCTCCCCCAGCCCATCACTGCGGTGCGGTTTCAGCACCACTGTGATGGAGAGCGGCTATGAAAAATCCCCTGAGCGCTTAGCGGGGGACGCCATGGCAACACAGGCCTTGGTGACAAAGGGTAGATTAGGGTTGATAGGTAAATAGGGGTGACCAATGAGGTGGTCATTAATAATGCTCCTATCAGGAGCCTAGTAACCTGGGCAGATTATCCCTGCTCCTGGATATCTGCCGCAGGTGACCTGGTAACAGCTTGTCATTGGCTGAGAAAAGTGCGGGAATAGGATTGTTTATAAACAATTCCCAGTCCTGTCAGGTCACTTTGTGACACACAAAGGAACAGAAAGGTCATGGATTCCTTGGTGCCTGAACTTCTCCTGAGGGCTAGTCAAGAGGGAGGAGAGGCTTTGCTGCGGACCTGCCTATCTATGCCTGGGGTTCCCTGTGTACCTGCTGTGCTGTTGATGTCTCCTCCAGTGCCTCCGGTGTCGGCTGTTCCTCCGGTGGGCCCTTCTGATGATTCCCGGTCAGTACAGGCTGTATCCCGAGGCGTGGGGAGGAAGAGGACAACCCGGAATCGTTATTCTCCATCGCCGCCGCCATCCCGAAGCTCCAGATCCAGTCGCCATTCACAAACCGGTGCCGGTGGGAAGCGTGCAGCTTCTGCACAGCCGGCTTCCTGTACTGCAGTGCCGGCTGGGAGAGAATCTTGCCGGCGGTCATGTGATATTTTGCTGCCCCATGATGCATTGCGCCGGAGGATGCGCGATGCACCCAGGATTGTCTTCCCCGCCGGCGTCATTTTCAGGGGCTGTCCACAGCGTGGGGTCGGTACTGGCCTCGGGGGATGTGGTCCCTGGCTCTGCGCAAGGTTTTGTCCCTCAGCAATCTGTGGCAGGCGGGAGCTTGCCTGCTGTCTCTGGAAGTGACATTACTATCGGGACTGTGCCTGCCCTGGGGGCCCCTCTGTATTCTTCACAGACTATGCTCCCTGGACCTTCTGCTGCACCCAGGGTCTGGCTTTCCTATGGAGCGTCTTCTGAAGAAGAGACTGAACTGCCACATCTCCCAGCGGCTGCTGCATCCACATCCCATCGTCCCACATGGAGGATCCCAGGCACACCGATGCCCACCATACCAAGAGTGGTGAGATGCCTATTAATTCTGAATGGGGTCTCCCTTTTTCTGCTGGCCTTATACAAAGCATGGTTAACAAAGCAGTTAGTGAAGCCCTTTCCCATGGTAGCAGGGTAGGGGAGGGGGAGGGGTTTGATAGGGTTAGTGATTCCCCTAGGCCAAGTAATGTACTTGATGAAGCTCTTAAAGAGGCCTTAGTATGTGAGCTTTCTCCCCTTGTGTTTCACCCTCCCATGTCGGTAAAGGAGAAGATTTGGGGTAGGGAGTATTTAGATATATTTTCTTTACTGCCTTCTACCAAGGAGCCGCTGCATAGGTCGTACAAGAAGGAGGACAAGCACGAGAGTGAAGGGGACCGGCGGAAGCCGTATAGGTCCTTTCATTCTTGGGTGCAAGCCTTCTCGATATACGCCGCGGTTTTGGGCGAGAAATGTCCGGGCCTCTGTAGCGGCTTATTCTAGCATTTGGATATTATCATGGAGGCATATAAAAATTTTGGCGAGTCGGCTTGGCTTGTTTATGAGGAGTCGTTCCGCCAAAAACTGGCTGTTAGGAAGTCTCTCACTTGGAGGGTTAAAGATGTTGGGCTTTGGCTCAATCTTATGTTGCCGCAACGCTCTTCGGTTCAGAAACAGCAGGCAGTTGTGACTGGCCGACGCAGTGTTTGCTTTGCGTTTAATGAGACCGCGTGTAAGTGGCAGAATTCATGCAGATTTCGACATGAATGCTCCACGTGCGGCGGTTCTTACCCATTGTTTAAATGTTTTCGGAAGCAATCCCAAGCAGGGCAGGTGCCTCTCGGGTCCCGGGAGCAGTTTTTCAAGAACAACGACCCCAGTGAGCCTGGAAAGAATGCTCCCTGGCTAGCCAGGTTTCCCGACAGGGAGATGGCCAGGCTCCTCACTGATGGATTTAGGGATGGGTTTTTTGTGCCTCCGTTTGATGGGGTGGGTTGTAGAGTGGTGAAGAATTTGCCGTCTGTTTTTCCTCATCCGTCAGTGGTGGCTAGACATATTGAGAAGGAATTGTCTTTAGAAAGGATTGCGGGTCCTTTTTCTTCCCCCCTTTTCCCTAATTTTCGTGTTTCCCCTCTCGGAGTGGTTCCTAAGAAGGAGGCGGACTCATACTGAATTATACATCATTTATCGTTCCCGAAAGGGAAATCGTTAAATGATCAAGTTGATTCTTTTTCAGCCTCTGTTCAGTACTGTTCGTTTGACAGTACGGTAGAGGTATTGAGAAAATGTGGAGGTCTTGCTTTTTTAGCTAAGTCGGATATAAAGTCTGCATTTCGCCTCCTTCCGGTTCACCCAGGTGGCTTTAATTCTTTGGGGTTTTGTTTTGATGGGCAGTTTTATTTCGACATGTGTTTACCAATGGGTATTTCCCTTTTGTGTTTTTATTTTGAGGGTTTCTCTCCTTTTTTAGATTGGGTTGTTTCGTCTGGTTTTTCTGATGGTGGCGTTATCCACTACTTAGACGATTTTTTATTTGTTGGACCTTGCAATTCTTCAGTTTGTCAGGATTTGCTTTTTCGGTTTATCCAGGTATGTGCCCGTTTTTGGGTCCCCTTGGCGGAGGAAAAGACTGTTTTTCCTTGCCATAGGCTGGAATTTTTGGGGATCACGATTGATACCTTACGCATGGAGTTTAGCCTTTCCTTGGAGAAGATTTGCAAGTTGCAAGGACTGATCTCCAATATGGTTTCGAGGGACAAGGCTACTCTTAGGGAGTTTCAGTCCCTCACGGGTAGCCTTAACTTTGCCTTGAGGATAGTTCCTATGGGAAGGCCCTTTTTGCGTCGCTTGTATGATGCTACCAAGGGAGTCACGTCTCCTCGGTGTCATATTCTTGTGACGTCTTCATTACGGGAGAATCTTTTTATATGGTCTCAATTTTTGTCGGAGTTCAACGGGATTTGCTGTTTTCAGGATTAGTTCATTTCCTCAGCTGATCTGGGGTTAGCTTTTCATTTGTCGGGTTCTGGAGTTGGGTTGATTTTTGGCGATCGCTGGTGTTTTTCGGTCTTTCCTGAGAGTGTCTCCGATCTTTCACTTTCAGGGGGTGTGGTATTGCATTTATTTTTGATTTTTGTCACTTTTACCATCTGGGGTCTGCTGTTAATGAATAAGCGCATTTGTGTTCCTTTGAACCATGCGGGGACTGTTTTTGCTATTAATTCGTTGTCTTCCAAGGCTGGGCTACCTTCTAGGATTCTTAGGGAGTTGGTGCTTTTGTGTTTAAGGAGTAACATTTGGTTGAAAGCCAATTTGTCCGCAGATGCGAGTGACCTAGCGGCTATTCTTCTTTCGCAGCAGCGTTTGCACGAGTTCCACACCTCTCGACCGTCGGTGGACAAGGACGGCACAAGTTTTCCCCGGCATCTCTGGAATATATTGATGGACTAGTTCTTTCTTGTATAAAAAACTCACTTGCTGCGAGTACATGGGCATCCTATTCTGCCGCATGGTGTGAGTGGTGTAATTTTTGCGCTGAGCGCTCAGCTGAAGTGTTTCACAGTGATGTGTTGGTCAGTTTATCTTTTTGTACTTGGGCAGTTGGTAAAGGTATGGGTTATAACACATTGTCGAAACTTTTGAGCGGCATTTCTTTTTTTCTTAAGCTGCATGGAGGTACGTCATTGCTTACTTTTTTCCTGATACAACAGTTTTTAAAAGGGTTGCGGAAGGAGCAGTTTCGCCCAGATGATCGCCGTCCTATCTCTGCTGACTTGTTGTTACAGCTTTGGGTCACTTTGGAGAATGTTTGCATTAATTCTTAAGAAGTATGTTTGTTCAGGGCTTTTTTTGTGACCGCTTTTTTTGGGGCGTTGCGCATAGGGGAATTGGTTGCGTATAGTAAATCTAAGTTATCTGGTCTTAGGGTAGACGATGTGAGTTTGGAGAAGGGGTTTTTGGTGGTGGTTGTTCGTAGTTCTAAGACTGATCAGCTTGGGAGAGGCTGTCACTTGCGATTGCATCTCGGACTCCTTGTTATGTCCATGGGAGAATATGTATAAGTGGTTAAAGATTCGACCTTCTTTTCCTGGCCAATTGTTCATTCATCTACAGGGCGATCCAGTTACCAGATTTCAATTTAATGCGATTCTCAAGAAATGTTCATCAAAATTGGGGTTAGGCCATTTAAAAATTTCTTCGCATTCATTTCGTATAGGGGCGGCCACTGAGGCGGCGTCATCTGGTCTGAGTGTTTCGAAGATTAGAAAAATTGGTCGGTGGTCTTCTGACAGAGCCAAGCTGTATATTCTCCCTGATTTGATTTTTAATAATTGAATTATTTTTTGTTTTAGGTCCCTATGTCATCTGGGTGGTAGGTCATTCGTATGTTTATTGGGCCCATCGGAGAGCAGCAACGCGAAAATACTCAGAGAACCTGTCTTTCGGAAGGTCCGATGTGGCCATCTATTGGTGTGGTATCCGAGGTATGCGTTTGGGTCTGTTATGCCATTGTTTAAGTTCTTTAGCTATGTCTTTTCCTCACCCGGATGTCATTATAGTCCATGTTGGCGGGAACGATCTCGGAAAAGTACCTACGTTGTCTCTTCTGTCGCAATTTAAAAGGGATTTTGCATTAATAAGGGATATGTTCCCTGGTGTGGTACTTCTTTTTTCCGAGATCGTTCCACGTCTCATTTGGCAGTCCCCTTCTTTAAAGTTCATGGAGACAATTAGGAAACAGGTGAATAGGTTTTTGGAGAAGTTTTTGTCCGTTTTTGGAGGGTTTTCATTTAGGCACATGGACTTGGACAGTTTTTTTCCTGGCATGTATCGCGCAGACGGGATCCATCTGTGCGATGTCGGTTTAGATATTTTTAACTTGGGCTTACAGGAGATGGTGGAAAAGTGGCTGAGGCTGGTTGGGGGGGCTCACGTCTAAGACGTTCACCCAGTTGGGTAAAAATCGCCCATCAAGAATGGGAGGATTTTTGTTTTTTCATGGTGAAGTTTTTAAGAACGGTAATTCTTTGAGGAATATATTTAAGGTTATTTATTAAAGAGAGTTATTAAAAGAGATTTTTGATGGAATGAAATTTAAAACCTGAATAAAGCCTCTCGGCCACAAATTTTTATTTCCACAAAGGAAAAGAGGTGTCAGTGCATTATTTCTTGAGTAAGTTGTGTAATAGGAGGAAATAGGCTTTGTGTTGCCATGCATATTATATGAGCATGAGCAGGAGATCTCCTGCTCTCTCCTGCAGCCTCCACCAGCCCATCCCAAGCTCACATTTTACGGTATCCCGCACCGTTGCAAAAAAAACAATGTGCTCGCCGCGGACCTCTGTGCCGCAGGTAGCCGCGGCTGAGCTCCGGTCAGCGGCTTGCCAGCGTGGAGATGACCGGCTAATGCGCTACTGTCGCTGGGTTGCAAATTGGCGCGAATTTCGAACTTTGAATTTGCGCGCCTATTTGCATAGGTGGCCACCATTGAGCTGCCTCTGTCTGGCGCGTGATTTCGGTTACAGACAGACGCCTTAGACAATTATATAGTATATATTGTGTTGTGAGTCTGATAGTAATCCGATCTCATGTATAGCTTCTGGAGAAGTGAATTTGATGTAGTATAATATAGGTATACCACTAGTCACTTGCACATTTTAATTCACGTTGTAATAATATGTAATTTTGTCTCTTTTGTACACTATAGTAACCCAGATATGGATTAGAGGTGAAGAGTTTCTGTGGAAAAGCATGAGAGTTCACGACAGTATCAATTTAGAAATCTGCCCAGATGTAATGCATCATCCTACTATTCTATGTCACTTTATATTAAACACATATTAACATGACACATTTTATGATAATAAATCATTTAAAGTGATCCTGAACTCACAAACTGACCCCCCCGCATCTTTAGACCTGTCCCTGCACCCCCTCTTATCATTTCTAGCCATCCCTTTTGCAGAAAAAAATCGATTTTGTAAAGTAGAGAAAAGTTTATATTCACCTCGTCCTGTGTGAGTTCTCTGTTTCTGAAGAAGCCGCAATAGGCAGGCCTGTCTGCTTCTCCCTTGTAATTATGCACGCCCCTCTCTGCTTGCTAAGAGCCTGGCCGCATCATGAAATGGGCGGGGGCTAAAATCGCGTCATACCGGTTCAGTTTGTGAGGTCAGGATCACTTTAAGCATTATATGGCTTCTGAAGTAAATTTTAAGGATATAGATGGTATAGGTTATGAGACCAGTGGTGGATAGTGTGTCAAATATTTGAACCTTTATGGCATAAAAACCCTATTGATCCTTAGACTAGCCTGAGCTGGAAGGTAGCTAATATGGCTGCACTACTCCTGTACAGACTGATAGGTGACCTGATCATGGAGTCTGTTATAGGGAACTGATTAGTGAACCCAAGGTGAAAGGTATATGAATGTGTGAAAAGGATCTATGAATGTGAGGAAAATATCACCGATAGTCTTGAATAATGCCTGAACCATAAAACTTAATAAGAAGCCTATGAACATTAATTTTATTCAGATTTTATTAATACCTTTGAACAATAAAGATCTTATGCACTTTAAACACTTTTTAATATTGGCACGTAGCAGTATAAGCAATTTAACATTTAATATAGCACATTTATAACCAGAACCCTGGTAATATATGGGTGTAAGATGGCCGCGGGACTGCGGAATGCTACTGCGTATGCGCCAGAGTAGTAAGATGGGGCTGGGCATACATCCGGTAGTATCCTAGCAACCAGTGATGACACACCATACTGTGCATGCGCAAAGTGAGTTCCGGTGTATGGGACACGAGGAACATGGAGGATGCATGAAAACAGTGTAAACACACAAATATGATGCCTTTAGATGAATTAATTATGCTTGCACCTGTAAGAACAGCCTCCAATTAAGTATATTTATGGGATACAGGATTATGAACAATATATAATAATGTGAATACAAAGAGATGAAAAGTAATATATAAAGTATAGACACTGTATGTGAAGCATTGAATGTAATGGAAACACATATAAGAAATTTATGAAGATTTTGTAAAATTGATTGATTAAATTAGAAAGTATAAAAGTCTAGCCTAGTACTGTTGCTGTTGCTAGTTGCTAGAAAAAAGCCATGTGGGGCTGTAACGTTGCACAACTGCACCTGATTGTCCAATAAAGGCAAAGTTTGGATTCTACAAAGGAGTGTTGCAATCTATTTTCTTGGTTCATATATATATATATATATATATATAACAAGAAAAAAAACTGCACAGCACTCAAAGACAAGTGTGAACTGGTGCTAGCAAAGCTGCAGGGTCATATAATATGAAAAAGATCCTTGCAGCACACAGCTACTACCAATGATGTACATAAGCTACTAGCTATATATATTTGAGGAAAAAGTTTAAAAACTTACGTTTTTTTTTAAAAAAACTCAAAAGTCTCCAATTTTTTATTTAATTCTGAAGTTCTTGGTACATGCATTGGCCAATGTCTGTTTGCTCATCGACTGCGACAAAGTGACTTCAGGGTCCGATGAGTCCTATCTGACATCCCTGCCCTCCTTGTCCACCCCCCCACTTTTCAGTGGGCAGACACCATCTAGACCCTCCATCACCTGTAGGTTAATGAGGGTGCACATTGCAGCATGGAACCTGCAATTCCATATGTTAAATAACAAGAAAAAAAACTGCACAGCACTCAAAGACAAATGTGAACTGGTGCTAGCAAAGCTGCAGGGTCATATAATATGAAAAAGATCCTTGCAGCACACAGCTACTACCAATGATGTACATAAGCTACTAGCTATATATATTTGAGGAAAAAGTTTAAAAACTTACGTTTTTTTTAAAAAAACTCAAAAGTCTCCAATTTTTTATTTAATTCTGAAGTTCTTGGTACATACATTGGCCAATGTCTGTTTGCTCATCGACTGCGACAAAGTGACTTCAGGGTCCGATGAGTCCTATCATTGGTAGTAGCTGTGTGCTGCAAGGATCTTTTTCATATTATATGACCCTGCAGCTTTGCTAGCACCAGTTCACACTTGTCTTTGAGTGCTGTGCAGTTTTTTTTCTTGTTATTTAACATATGGAATTGCAGGTTCCATGCTGCAATGTGCACCCTCATTAACCTACAGGTGATGGAGGGTCTAGATGGTGTCTGCCCACTGAAAAGTGGGGGGGTGGACAAGGAGGGCAGGGATGTCAGATAGGACTCATCGGACCCTGAAGTCAATTTGTCGCAGTCGATGAGCAAACAGACATTGGCCAATGTATGTACCAAGAACTTCAGAATTAAATAAAAAATTGGAGACTTTTGAGTTTTTTAAAAAAAAACGTAAGTTTTTAAACTTTTTCCTCAAATATATATAGCTAGTAGCTTATGTACATCATTGGTAGTAGCTGTGTGCTGCAAGGATCTTTTTCATATTATATGACCCTGCAGCTTTGCTAGCACCAGTTCACACTTGTCTTTGAGTGCTGTGCAGTTTTTTTTCTTGTTATTTAACATATGGAATTGCAGGTTCCATGCTGCAATGTGCACCCTCATTAACCTACAGGTGATGGAGGGTCTAGATGGTGTCTGCCCACTGAAAAGTGGGGGGGTGGACAAGGAGGGCAGGGATGTCAGATAGGACTCATCGGACCCTGAAGTCACTTTGTCGCAGTCGATGAGCAAACAGACATTGGCCAATGTATGTACCAAGAACTTCAGAATTAAATAAAAAATTGGAGACTTTTGAGTTTTTTTAAAAAAAACGTAAGTTTTTAAACTTTTTCCTCAAATATATATAGCTAGTAGCTTATGTACATCATTGGTAGTAGCTGTGTGCTGCAAGGATCTTTTTCATATTATATATATATATATATATATATATATATACAGCTCTGCCAAAAATTAAGAGACCACTGCAAAATTTTCAATGTCTCTGATTTTTCCCTGTATAGGTATAATTTTGAGTAAAATGTACATTGTTCTTTTATTCTATATACCGTACTACTGACAACATGAAATTCAAAGCTAAAAATTTTGTATTTATTTGCAGCAAATGAGAAATCATCAAAATAATAAAAAATAAACAGTGCTTTCAGACCTCAAATAATGCAAAGAAAACAAGTTCATATTCATTTAGAAACAACAATACTGTTCTAACTCAGGAAGAGTTCAGAATACAATATTTGGTTGGAATAATTATGATTTTAATCACAGCTTTAAAGGGATTCTGTCACCTCCAAAATGCCACCTAAGCTACAAAAACACGTCCCTGCAGCATCTCATCAATAATCTCACACTTCTTTTGTGTCCAGGAAATGACGAGATTCGCGTCATTCATGCCTGCCCAGCACCGTGGAGAGCAGGGAGGGCACCTGAATAGAACATGAATAAAAGATCATGCCCATTAGGGCGTGATCTTATGACGACAGGCAAAAAACTACAGGCCCTAAGGGCTAAAGAATATAGCCCCTGCTAATTCTCACCATTCTCACAATCCTTTTGTTCTTGCCGTGCACTTCACCCCAGTTGCCATTTGCCATTCCTTTTGTAAGTCACTTGATGTCATCCTGCGATTGCTGAGTGACATTCGAATAAGATGACGATCATCCCAGTTAGCGGAGTATCTGCTGGTCTGTAGCTTTGTTGCCCCCAATGTCTGCTGCTTGACCTTGTTGTAATGGACTGCCATCTTTGAAACTTTAACGATAGATGCAACATGGCATGCACTGTATCCCTCTGCTAGTAAAGCCATAATTGAGCCCTTTCTTTCCTCACTCAAGACTTTTCTTTTCAACTCCTTTGGCATGGTTAAAAGTTATTTTTCCATTTAAATTACTTTTGGGCTATTTCTGGCACTTGTTTTACCATCCAGCTTGTCCTTTTGCAAAAGGCTTGTGAAGACCACAGCAGTGTTTTTAATACTTTCCCCCGTTAAATCAGATTTGGTTCAGGTGATCACCTAATCAGAAGCACATTAAGTAGAATGAGGTGTACATTTGTTGGAATTCAACTGACACTGGAATGGATGTCAGACATGTAGCGATGGTGATTTTTCGAAAACTGTGCAGTAGTCTCATATATATATATATATATATATATTATATATATATATATATACGGTATATATATATATATATATATATATATATATATATCTTTGTGCACTGTATTGTTTACTGATGTTTTCTTTTAAAGGGTACATTTGGGCATTCCAAATAGAGTGTATTATTTGTAAGTCAATGCCATTTACAAAATTCCAAGAAGAGTGGAAGGGAATATCCCTCTCCCCATTCAATGCATAAAGTAGTGCCCCTTTCTGGAGGTAGGAATACCATGGAGGATTGTGGTGTGGATTTAAATGTGTACATTAGAAATATAAAGTAGTAATTTGTGATGATAAGGTTGCTAGAATGTGTATGATGTAAGATTGCCGCTTATTGGCCTTTATCACTGACTGCTTCCCTGATGGCTTTGGGTTAGTGAAGGGTTAAGTTTCTTAGGTAGTTAGAGCACCCCTTAAGGGTGGGGTTATAGTAACAAAATGGGCCTCATCAGGCAGGAGTAAGTGTAGACAGTTCCCAGGGTACAAAGGCTGCACCTGTGGGAAGTGTGGTAGAGGAGGAGACCCCCACCCCATCTATTCAGTTGGACCGTCTGGGCCAAACTCGGGCTTTGGGCATATGGTGGTTCAGAGACAGAAGAACCAGGCTGTGGAGCCAGTTAACCACATCCCTCCAGGTTAGAGTCCATGGGAAACATCCTGGGTAGCGTCTGTCTTGCTCTGGCTGTACTTTGTGAATTCCCTTTTTGCCGGAGGCTCCTTGTCTCCTGTGGTTGGGCATGTGTCGTATACTCGGAGGAGTGCTATCTTACCGGCTATTTCAATAATACATACATGATAAATCCCTGAGGGTGGGACGGCATAGGCTGGTACAAATATTTGAATCTGCGGGCAATCCAATGACATCAATGGGAAGATGAGTGGCCTAAGAATCTCAGTAGACATCCAAACATCAGGAAAGCAGTCGGCTGGTAATTTAAAGATGTCTATTGATGGAAAGATCTCTAATGCAATGTTTAAGAAATGTACTCACAGTAGTTATGTGCAAAAGACTTTGTGACATGCAGTAAAAATCATTTATTAAGAAACAAGACTGTGCTTGTGTTTTCCAATATGAAGCCTTGTGTTCCTCATTAACATCCTCTTTGCACTGGGGATCGCTGGGCACGGAAATACCATCCAGGGCCATGCAGTAATCAATGCTCACCCTCACCCACAACCACAACAGACCTGCACTGCCCCTCCAACATCTTTAACGCCAAATTAGTGGATTCATCAAAAATAAAGACAATTTGATGTGCACTCTAACTATATTTAATAAGTAGCTTGAGAGAATATTGAACCTTTATGACACTTTGGCATTTTAAGAAAAAGCTGCACAATTATCTTGTTTTAAGGATTGTTCCTAAGGTTATTTATACTAACAACAGAAAAATCTATATGGAAGCCCTGAAATAATACCTACTGGAGGCACTGTGCGGTATTCTATGATTAATCACCCTATTACTTCCCTGTGTACTTTTGCAATTACTGATAGCGAATGTCTTTGGAGGAAAACAAGGTGTTGTGTTTACAGGGATATTTTACTTGCTAATCTGCAGTGACTCAACCAATTTTCTCTTCAAAATGCATTGACATTAGCCTGTTATTCATTAATGGAAGCTAATCCACACTTTCAAAACATTGCTCACTCTCCGTCTCTTGTAAATGGGATGCAGACTGTGTTTACGCTACAAACGGCATTGACATAGTTTTAACTGGCACCTTTGAAGCATGCCAACCTCTTGTTCCAAACTGGCGAATGATATGTAGATAACGGCCTAATGCATAACAGCTTTTATTCTGCCGTAAAAAGCTTTGAAAAATTACATCGTTATGGCACAACTCATGGATGTGCTAAAATTATACGACTTATGGTGTTCTCACACCATTTTTGCCCATTTTTACATAGTAGGGGAGCTGAGATGTGGCAGCCATCATTTGTCATATTCATGACAAATTTTACTCCAGCGGGACTTGAGTAGCAAATTTCTCTGATAACATACATTAGAGTTTTTTATGTTTACATATATTATTGATTTACCGTATATACTCGTGTATAAGCCGACCCGTGTATAAGCCGACCCCCCTACTTTTGCCCCAAAACCTGGGAAAACCTATTGACTCGTGTATAAGCCGAGGGTGGACCCCAGCACAGGTATACAGCCCCCAGCAGTGTGGTATACAGGCCCCCTCAGTGGTATACAGCAGCCTCCCCAGTGGTAGTATACAGCAGCCTCCCCAGTGGTAGTATACAGTAGCCTCCCCAGTGGTATATACAGCAGCCCCAGAGGGGTATACAGCAGCCCCAGAGCTGTATACAGCAGCCCCAGAGCTGTATACAGCAGCCCCAGAGGGGTATACAGCAGCCCCAGAGGGGTATATAGCAGCCCCAGAGGGGTATATAGCAGCCCCAGAGCTGTATACAGCAGTCCCAGAGCTGTATACAGCAGCCCCAGAGGGGTATATAGCAGCCCCAGAGGGGTATATAGCAGCCCCAGAGGGGTATACAGCAGCCCCAGAGGGGTATACAGCAGCCCTAGAGCTGTATACAGCAGCCCTAGAGCTGTATACAGCAGCCCTAGAGCTGTATACAGCAGCCCCAAAGCTGTATACAGCAGCCCCAGAGGGGTATACAGCAGCCCCAGAGGGGTATACAGCAGCCCCAGAGAGGTATATAGCAGCCCCAGAGGGGTATATAGCAGCCCCAGAGGGGTATACAGCAGCCCCAGAGGGGTATATAGCAGCCCCAGAGGGGTATACAGCAGCCCCAGAGGGGTATATAGCAGCCCCAGAGGGGTATATAGCAGCCCCAGAGGGGTATACAGCAGCCCCAGAGGGGTATACAGCAGCCCCAGAGCTGTATACAGCAGCCCCAGAGCTGTATACAGCAGCCCCAGAGCTGTATACAGCAGCCCCAGAGCTGTATACAGCAGCCCCAGAGGGATATATAGCAGCCCCAGAGGGGTATACAGCAGCCCCAGAGGGGTATTTAGCAGCCCCAGAGGGGTATACAGCAGCCCCCGCTGTATACAGCAGCTCCCGCTGTATACAGCGGTACCCGGCTGTATACAGCCCTCCCCCCTGGTATACCGGGCCCCCTCTGTGGCAACCTGTAAAGGAAGCGATGATTATACTTATCGGGTCGCTGTCGCCGACGCCGACGCCGCCGCTCTGTCACCGTCCGTCACCGCGCTCCTTCCCGTCTTCATGCTTCCTTCACCGGCGCACAGAAAATGACGTCATTTCCTGTGCGACGGTGAAGGAAGCATGAAGACCAGGAGCAGCGCGGTGACGGACGGTGACAGAGCGTCGGCGTCGGCGACAGCGACCCGATAAGTATAATCATCGCTTCCTTTACAGGTTGCCACAGGGGGGCCCGGTATACCACGGGGGGGGGGGCTGTATACAGCAGGGTATATATTTTTTTTTTTATTATTACCGTATATACTCGTGTATAAGCCGAGGGGGGACTTTTCAGCACATTTTTTGTGCTGAAAAACTCGGCTTATACACGAGTATATACGGTAAGTGATAAAAATTAAAACAATGGCTTTTTAGGCCAACGACTGCAGTTACCATTTCAATCTTAAATAGATTGATATTTATTTTAGTTAAATGTAACAGTATTTTAGAATCGCATGCTCTTACGTTATGGAGCCAATATATAGTTTTTGCTATTGTCTTCTATTGTATAAGTACATACATGAGTCCTACAATGCATAAGTTTAGTTCTTTAAAATATCAAGACCACCTACATCATCGTATAAAATTATCAGCCCATACCTATAATATAAAACCTCAAAAATGGCACCTACGCCAATTATTGTTCTCATATGTTTGTCATATGAAAAAGTTTGGGCACCCCCCTTTATCTTACTCATTTTTTGGGGGTTTAAAATTGGGTTTTTGCAACAGCTATTTCAGTGTGATATATGTAATAACTGATGGACACAGTAATATTTCAGGCAGGGGCGTAACTACAATAGCTGCAGGGGTTGCGATTGCACCCGGGCCCTGCAGTCTAGGGGGCCCCAAAAGTCCCTTTGTCCCATAGAAAAAGACTAATACTATTAAAGATTTGCAATAATTGGGGGCCCCGTTGGAGCTTTTGCATCGGGGCCCCTGGGCCTGAAGTTACGACACTGATTTCAGGATTGAAATGAGGTTTATTTCACTATCCAAAAATGTGAAATATGCATTATTTCAAAATTTGACAGGTGCAAAAGTTTGGGCACCCTTCTAATTTTCATGATTTGAATACTCCTAAGTACTTTTTACTGACTTACTGAAGCAATAAATTGGTTTGGTAACCTCATTGAGCTTTGTATTTCATAGCCTGGTGTATCCAATCATGAGAAAGCTATTTCAGGTGTCCACTTGCAAGTTGTTCTCCTATTTGCATCTTCTGTGAGGAGTGGCATCATGGGCTCCTCAAAACAGCTCTCAAATGATCTTAAAAAAAGATTGTTCAACATAGTTGTTCAGGGGAAGGATACAAAAAGTTGTCTCAGAGATTTAACCTGTCAGTTTCCACTGCGAGGAACATAGTACGGAAATGGAAGACCACAGGGGCAGTTCTTGTAAAGGCCAGAAGTGTCAGGTCAACAAAAATATCAGAAAGGCAGAGAAGAAGGATGGTGAGAACAGTCAAGAACAATCCACAGACCACCTCCAAAGAACTGCAGCATCATCTTGCTGCAGATGGTGTCACTGTGCATCAGTCAACCATACAGCGCACACTGCACAAGGAGAAGCTGTATGGGAGAGTGATGCGAAAGAAGCCGTTTCTGCATGCACGCCACAAACAGAGTCGCCTGAGGTATGCAAAAGCACATTTGGACAAGCCAGTTTCATTTAGGAAGAAGGTCCTGTGGACTGATGAAACAAAGATTGAGTTGTTTGGTCATACAACAAGGCGTTATGAATGGCGCCACAAAAACACAGCATTCCAAGAAAAACACTTGCTACCCACTGTCAAATTTTGGGAGGGTCCATCATGCTTTGGGGCTGTGTGGCCAATGACGGCACCAGGAATCTTGTTAAATTTGAGGGTCGTATGGATTCCACTCAGTATCAGCAGATTCTTGAGAATAATATTCAAGAATCAGTGTCAAAGTTGAAGTTTCGCCCGAGATGGATCTTTCAGCAAGACAATGATCCAAAACACCGCTCCAAATCTACTCAGGCATTCATGCAGAGGAACAATTACAATGTTTTGGAATGGCCATCCCAGTCCCCAGACCTGAATATCATTGAACATCTCTGGGATGTTTTGAAGCAGGCTGTCCATGCTCGGCGACCATCAAACTTAACTGAACTGGAATTGTTTTGTAAAGAGGAATGGTCAAAAATACCTTCATCCAGGATCCAGGAACTCATTAACAGCTACAGGAAGTGACTAGAGGCTGTTATTTTTGCAAAAGGTGGATCTACTAAATATTAATGTAACTTTTCTGTTGAGGTGCCCAAACTTTTGCACCTGTCAAATTTTGAAATAATGCATATTTCACATTTTAGGTTAGTACAATAAACCTAATTTCAATCCTGAAATATTACTGTGTCCATCAGTTATTACATATATCACACTGAAATAGCTGTTGCAAAAATCCAGTTTTAAACAAAAAAAAATGAGTAAGATTAAGAGGGGTGCCCAAACTTTTTCATATGACTGTAGGTTTAAAGGGGTTGGGCACTGTATTAATAATGTAAATTGATGCACTTTAATGATGATTATTGTTAATGAAAATATAATTCTGAGTAATGTGTGTATTGAGGAGGTTAGTCGATGCATATGACTAGTGATGGGCGAACCAGGCGATGTTCGAGTTCGCAGGTTCGCACAGGGATTTTTTAAACTTTGAGTTGGAGGACGAACATCACTCGAACTTGAGTGCGAACCTCGAACTCGGGCTGAGAATCCCAGCCCCCAGCTGCCAGGTTTTCCATGGCTGGCCATCAAAATATGTCGGGAGCCCACGTCGTTTTTTCTTAAATATTTATTTTAAAAATGTAAAAAATATATTGGGCTTCCCTGATTTGATTGCCAGCCAAGGTAAAGCCAGGCAGCTGAGGGTGTCAACCCGTAGCCGTCCGCTTTATCTGCACGAAGAATTAAACATACTGCGAAGCGCCATGACATCGGCACAGAGAAGGGGCATCTGTTATTGACTGTTGAAGGCTAGAATCTGCTCATATGAATGTATGGGCTGGTTTCAGCTTACTCCAGCAGCCAATCACAGAGGCCCATTCTCTGTGACAATAGCATCTGTGATTGGCTGTTGATTCCTTTGCAGTGAATATCCCGGAAGTTAATGAGCGGCCCTGGAAGTACAACCAGCGGCACAACGCGACGGGGATGGCGGGACCCGATGCTACCGGTTAGTACAATGATGCTATTTAACAACTACCATATATTGCTTTATTTTACAGCTCCATGCCCCCAAGCCGATCAAACTATAGCACGGACTATCCAGGAAAGTTGGTGCTCGGATATGTGCTCGAACATATGGTGTTCTGTACGAGCCCGAACTTTACAGTTCAAATTCACCCATCCCTATATATGACTACATATCTCTCCAACAGCAGCCATCCTATGGACTGGAGCACTGTCTAAAACACCTCTCACTGTATGGATTCTAGATCTATTCTTCATGCTAACTTCACTGCAGCATCTCATTCTCTCCATTATGGTGGAACTCTGGTCATCCGACTGTATAGCAACATGACTTTTACTTCTCTAGGGAACTAATCTATATTTCTCTTCTCTGGCCATGCTTCACTTGGCTGGAAAAATGACTTTTAATATCTTCTTCAGACAACTACCAGTCACTTCAAGTTTTGTGCCACAACATGCCACAAAGTCCCACAGTTATCTACTTGTCATCACACTCAAGTCAAGCTCTGGCACCAATATGCACATACAACATGCTTTGCCAATGAGCAAGATGAGCAAGATGCCCCACTTTCACTACTCAACATGATACATTGGGATATATTTGGCATAGGACCTGTGTGGTTATACTAAATAACCTCATTTTGTCTAGAACTAAACATTCCACACTCTTAAAATAGTAGAAGTGTTCAATCCTTTCAAATGGAAAACCATGGATTTGGTGCTATTCCAGAGATTTTTCAATATTATGTGTCATAGTTTTGATTTGTTCAGATGATGGAGTAATGTAATTAATAACTTTAATCACATCACCACAGTAACTTTCTTTTTGTGATACCCATCAAACTAAACATATATGAAGCATGAACTAAATGTGACTGAACTAGCAGGCTGTTATTTCCATTTTGCTAATAAATCTTTATGATTGGCATACAATATACATATTTAAGTTGTCTTCCTCATTAGAATTTAAAATATTGCCGGTTCAGATCTTTGCTGATTCAGAACAGCAAGTGCTGTACAAAGCTCCATTCATTTCTAAGACTCATTAAATGCATAGCAATCTTTCTACACATAAATGATCATAATAAATTGGCAGCAATAATGCCCTTCTTTTAAAATATTTCAACAAAATAATCCTATTAGAGAAATGCATATTCAGTCATTCTCAATGCTCTTTATGGTGGCTCTCTCTTCAGTACAGTACAAAATGCTCCCATTCTACAGATTATGGTGATTGTGGTGCACAAAATATTCAATCCTCTCCCCATACTGTATCTTAGACCATATTTTTTTATTAGATGTGATGCCCAATTAGTTTTAAGCAATGTTAAGTATGACCTTTGTAATATACTACTACCAGCAACTACAGCTAAATGTATACGATTATCCACTCTAAGTTCAGTACGTTTTTGAGGTTAATACATATAATTCTTATCCTAATATCTCTTCATTTCATACTTTTTTACAAGAGCAGCAAACTTTCTCCAGCCAGCAAACAAAAAGAACCTAAAAACCCACCCTTTCAGAAAAGCTAACGTCTTGTTATGTTTCCTCTGGTTAGTTGCCCCTGGCCCAGATGATCGGCTCTTGACCAGTGCGGACATGAGGTGCTGGTGTGGTGCCCTGTGCCAGGTAAGCCACAGAACCAACTGGTACACTAAGGGATTTCCACATCTGGTACTCACATACATCCAACACCTTCCACTCCAGGCCTGTAGAGGGAGCCCCACTGGTTGGTGTTAAGCCAGATCCCCTATAAATACAGGTGCTGGGGGCAGAGTTAGCCAGAGTGTGCAGTCACTAGGAGAACTGTAAAGATCAGCCCAGAGCCTAGTGAGCAAAACTGGTTACTGGAGCTGTGCTAGGCCCGAAACCAGTGCACCGCCAGAGCCAGTGTGAGGTCCAGAGAGCAAGGACGAAAGGCAGAGGCGAGGAACAGTACAGCGTGGGCAGAGGAGCCATACCGGCTCACCACAGGAGAACACTGGTCACTGGAGTCCGAGTCTGCAAGGGAGAGAGATTAGCCCAGCAGAGAATCCCAGTACACCGCAGAGGTTTAGCTTCCTGAACACCCGCAGCACTCACCATTTGAGAGCCAGGAGCTGCAGAGAGGTAGGGGTAGCCTAGCGAGAGCCCTCAGTGCAGCAACACAGGTGTGAGAGAGAAGAGAGGTCAGGCCTGGTTTCACACACGCCGGACTTCAGGACAAGTGAACAGGACAAGGAGGCCTTTGGAAATCCCAAAGTGCACCCTTCAACCCTGGAAGTGTACCTGCAAAACCACCAGTCAAAGGTGCATAAAAAGACATTCTTGTGTGTGTGTCCATCCTTCCAGCCTGTCCCACACCGCAACGACTGTGCTGCTCTACTCCACCATTATACCTTTACAGCCCCGGGGACCCAGCTCCACCTGTAGTGAGCTACTACTTCATTTATAAACTCTTTCCCTGAAAATATTCCCTCCTTTTTGGTTGTCTCCCAAGGGCACAGACCCGTGACATCCCGCACCCGATCGCCCAAGATCTGAGTACCCCATAACTTCGTGGGGCCAGACACTGGTACAGCAGAAGACCAAAGATGGAGTGAATGCTGATAGATGCTGAGCTGATAAGACAGTGATTAATGACATACAGTAAATGAGTGGTAACAGTGATGACTAATGTAAAAGAGCTAGAAAAATATTGACTAGAATAGGAGAGTTGTAGTAGTTGCAGTTTATGTATCAGTGTAGGAACAATGATGATGACTTGAGTATATAGCTGTAGTAGTGGTAGTTGATGTAGTATCCCTTTAAATACTGGAATATTAGAGTTGTAGCAGCGGCTGGAAGTGCTGGAACAAAGATTAGCAGAATAGAAGAGTTGGCTGATTTTGCAGTGCTGCCTGAGTGATGACTGACTTAGTAGAGTTCACCCAGTTGTGGCCGATGTAGCTATACTGTAATAATCATTTAGTAAAGACAAAGCCAAAGAATTGCAGTGCAGGTACCATAATTTACAATCAATGTCGTGGCAGACTGCAAATTACCTGAATACTCAGGCGGACTCCTGCTACCTTAATGGGTTAAGTGACCCAACAAGATGATCTCACTAGTGGGCATCAAGTTCTTGCTGTAGAACACATGCTTCTTACCCCTTTCTCATGGGCAGTACTTTCTTCCCCTCTATAACAGCATGTCACTATATTACCCACTTTAACCTGGTATAGATGGTTTAATCACTAATAATCTGATAATTAAAGATATATTTTAGTTACAGCACTTACTTTGTTATTATTGTATAAAGAGCATTTTCCATATACCGTATATACTCGTGTATAAGCCGAGTTTTTCAGCCCAAAAATTGGGCTGAAAAGTCCCCCCCTCGGCTTATACACAAGTCACTCGGTATGCTGTGGGGGGGGGGCTGTACCGGTGGCTGGAGGAGGCAGGAGGGGGCTGCGGTGACTGCAGGCGGTCAAGTGTGGCCGCCGCATTAGTGCAATGAATATGCACGGCATCCCCCCGTCCATCAGCGGCGGGGGACTGCCGTGCATATTGCACTACACAGGCCCCCACCAGTAACACACAGCCCCCCCTCCTTAGTATGTCCCCCCCTCCTTAGTATGTCCCCCCCCAGACTGCGGCACCTGGGGCTGTATATACCTCTGGGGCTGCTGTATACTACCACTGGGGCTGTATATACCACTGGGGCTGCTGTATACTACCACTGGGGCTGTATATACCTCTGGGGCTGCTGTATACTACCACTGGGGCTGTATATACCTCTGGGGCTACTGTATACTACCACTGGGGCTGTATATACCTCTGGGGCTACTGTATACTACCACTGGGGCTGTATATACCTCTGGGGCTGCTGGATACTACCACTGGGGCTGTATATACCTCTGGGGCTGCTGGATACTACCACTGGGGCTGTATATACCTCTGGGGCTGCTGTATACTACCACTGGGCTGTATATACCTCTGGGGCTGCTGTATACTACCACTGAGGCTGTATACTACCTCTGGGGCTGCTGTATACTACCTCTGGGCTGCGTATACTACCACTGGGGCTGCTGTATATACCTTTGGGGCTGCTGTATACTACCTCTGGGGCTGATGTATACTACCTCTGGGAATGCTGTATACTACCACTGGGGCTGCTGTATATACCTCTGGGGCTGCTGTATACTAACTACTGGAGCTGCTGCTGTATATACCACTGGGGCTGCTGCTGTATACTACCACTGGGGCTGCTGTATATACCTCTGGGGCTGCTGTATACCACACTGCTGGGGGCTGTATACCTATGCTGGGGTCCACCCTCGGCTTATACACGAGTCAATAGGTTTTCCCAGGTTTTAGGGGCAAAAGTAGGGGGGTTGGCTTATACTCGGGTCGGCTTATACACGAGTATATACGGTATGTATATATGCTCTATAGTAATTAAATCATGGTTTACATAGTTCTTATATGATTTTTGCTTGCAGTTATTTTAATAAAAATCTTCTTTACTTCCAGTAGATACATAACTTGCTTGGTCATATGATAGACACTGGTTCAATTATCCTGCTGTTCCAAGTCAATGGGCTATCTTTGTAATGTATGGATGCGTCAAGTTCTCATGGGAAAAACACTTTGTGGCTGTTCTCCATGGCTAATAGTTGAAGGATATGTTTTGGATCTCCTCACCATTCACATTTGCTAATAATAAAGTATCTCCAAATGGGTTTCTAAACTAAACAACCCCTCATACAGTCGACTGTGGAGATAACAACATTTTAGTGTAAGAACGGTACTGCATGCTGAATAATTGTCCGCTAAACTACACTTTTTATAAGCCACAACTAAAATATTCATGCTCGTTTCTGTGATTATAACAAACTAATATTTCAGATTAATTTTGTGTTGTCATAAAATATTAGATGTGTCACAAATTACATCCTACGTATTTATTTTAAATGTGTTTAATATAAAACTCATCTTACTGCAAAGGAAAGAGGTACTTCAATGAAATAAGATGATGTATAGTATAATTATTTGTATTTATGAGACATTTCCTATGAGTATGTATTTTATCCTCATCCATATTCTAGGCAAGTGGTTAATCTTATCATGATGTCTAGCGGTAAAAGAGTAATGAGTCTAGGGAAAGGGACGCTGTGAGCCATTATGAAGAGAGTTAGCAAATCAAAGCAGGACATGATAAACTTATATCTTTATCTGTATTGTGATTATGTAAGATGAGATAAATTAAAAAGATTAAATTTTGTTTTTGCAGTATAGTAAATAATGGTCATCAAATTGGAAAATGCAAATCTGCGTAATTGGACTGGTTTCTATGTGCTCTACATCCTTTTTTCGTAAGAGATAAAAAGAAATGTTCTCACTTCAAATATTGATGTCATATCATTTGTACAGGGGTGCTTCAATGTTTGTGAACCCCTCATAATGTTCCAGATTTTGGCATAAATTTGCCATAAAACCACATCAGATTTACATACAACCCAAAAGTAGTTAAAGAGCCAAGTAAGAAAGAATTACTAAAAAATATTAGGCGTTGTCTTTTTTATAAATTAGTAAAATTATCCAATATCTAATTTAGAAATAAATATTTCTCGGAACTTCCTAAAGTCTGAAGTAATGCATACTAAAAATAACTTTATCAAAAAGGTAGTTGCATTCAAAGGAAAAAAAAGGATGTTAAAGGATGTAAACAGTGAGTTCAGGAATGTGGCCATGCAATACTGCTTAGAAAAACATGAAAAAACTTTTTGAAAAAGTTGAGGTACTTTGCAAATAAAAATAGCCAAATTTATTTGAGCCCAATTACTACGTCATGGTGTACCTCTGAATAGGGTCCTATCCTAGTTAACGCTTCTATCTGTGTCAAAAGTGACCTCCTTTATATGGGCTAGAAGGAGACCTGCCAGACAAAGAATTAAAAACCTGTGAGGTAACTTGGGTGGAGTACATTGACAAAGACTATGACTCCATAATATAGAAATAAATATTTGTTGGCACTTACTAAACTAAGCGTCTGAATTTGTGCCTACTAAACATAACATATTATCAAAAAAAAGTTGCACTCAAAGGGAAAGAAAGCTAAAGGACCCAATTCAGAGGTGCACTGTGACATGTTAACTAAGTTCAAATACATTTCACCATTTTTAATTGCAAAGTATTTCAAGTTTTTCAAAAAGTTTTTTCATGTTTTTCTAAACAGTATGGCATATCCATATTCCATAGTTTACTGTTTGCATCATTTAGCTTCCTTTTTTTCCTTTGTTTGAGTGCAACTACAGTGTTGCCGATATCTCACACAGTTATGGCTGAAAGTGTTGCCACCTTTGAAATTGCTCAGGAAATAAAGTATTTCTTCCAGAAATAATTCAATAAAGCCAATAAGAAATCGGGTATGGTACCGAGCCATACTCGGTTTCTTATTGGTTTTATTGGATTTCTTGGACATGGGTATCCTCAGCGGCCATTTTCTTATATTCTCTTTCAGTTGGTTGTGACTCACACAGCTAAATAAGGAGAGTCTACTCCACATAGTAGCAATTCTATTACCACAGATAAAGCCCTATGTGCGCTCCCTCCATTTTTCTTTTCTAGAAATGATTGCAATTACACTTTTTATCATATACATGTTTTCTTACTTCGTGTGTTATGGGACAACACAAAAATACAGATAAAAAAGCACCTTTCCAAAATTATGGGTAAACAACTGTGTTTCAAGCATGTGATGCCGTTCAAACTCACCTGTGGCAAGTAACAGATATGGGTAATATGAAAATCATATGGAAAATAGATAAAAAGCGGAGAAGTTGATCCAACCTTTGCATTGTGTGTACGTGTGTGCCACACTAAGCATTGAGAACCAAAAAAGAAGAGAACTATCTGAAGACTTAAGAACTCAAATTGTTGAAAAATATCAACAATTTTAAGGTTACAAGACCATGTCCAGAGAGCTAGACATCTTGATATTCTTTTGTAGTTGGTACGCAACATAATCAAGAAGTTTACAACAAAAATGATGAAAAATTGATGAAAGGTTGCAATGCAGAATAGTTCAAATGGTGGATAAACAGCGCCAAATCAAGTTCCAAAGAAATTCAAGCTGTTCGTAGGCTCAGGGTGCATCAGTATTAGTATGAACTCTCCATAAACATTTGAATGAAATGAAACGCTATTACATGAGACCCAGAAGGACCCCAATGCTGACACAGAGACATTAAAAAGCTAGACTGCAGTTTTCCAAAATACACGTGAGTAAGCCAAAATTCTTCTGGGAAAATGTCTTGTGGACAGATGAGACCAAGATAGAAGTTTTTGGTAAAGCACATCCTTATACTGTTTACCAAAAATAGAATGAGGTCTACAAAGAAAGGAACTCAGTACTTACAGTCAAGGCATCTTCATAAAATCTGAAGATTACCAAAAGATTTTGGGTCGCATTGTAGAGTCTAGTGTCATAAAGATGGTTTTGTGTCCTAGGCCTTGGCTTTTCCAGCAGGACAATGACCAGGGTCCAGGGTTATCTGGCTCTGGCATATCAGGAGAACCTCTCTCTCAGGCCTCAGTTGTAGTACTGGCACAGCAGGAGAACATAAGATACCAACCTCAGATAAACATCATCACAGGATGGACCCCAGGGAACAGGCCAGACATCAGGACACAGACAAAACACAGGGAGCACAGGTCCAGGAACACCAACATGGAAGCTTAGGACATCGGTTGGTTAGATCCCGGACTCACAGGTACAGCCATCACCAAAATACAAGGCTAGAGACTCCCCAGGAAAATGTAAGAGAAGCCCATCCAGGAACACAAGCGGTCACAACTCTAAAACATTGGCTGGACACAGGCAGCATATCTGGACTCTGGACATCAGACACGGCTCCAAGGAGGGAATGCTAGGACACACACAAGACATCAGGGCCACTGGCAGGACATCAGGGCCACCAGCAGATGATCAGGTACACGGCAGGACTCGAGCTCCAGGCACCAAGCAGTTGTCATCAGGCTCTGGACATTGGATACGAGCTCCAGGCACCAGGCGGCAGTAATCAGGGGTCATGAAGTGCCCAAAAATAAATGAAAGCAAAGCATTGAAGAATCCTGAAGTGGCTAGCAGGGAGTCTGGATCTAAGCCCCATTGAACATGTCACGGAACGGGTTGGCTCACGCTTCCACGCCGCTAGGCCAACTATAATGTGGAGTGTGCCTCCCAAGATGGTACAGTATGTGGTTCCACTGGGCCACAGGGGGGACCCGGGCCTGTCCGGACTAAGGAAGGGCAGTGATAGGGGTCTGTGGCAGCTGAGCATGAGGGCAAGGTGGTAACATGCAGGACTAGATGACACCTCACAACTTCAGGTATGAAGAAACAAAGTTTACTGACAAAGTACACAGTACAAAATACAAGACATACTTTCAAGCTTTTGATTCCGAACATCAGGCAAGGGGAACATCTCAGGTATGTGGACATCAGGCGACGGCAAGAGGTCATCACGGGTTAGTACAGTCCAGGGTTATTTGGCTCGGGCATATCAGGAGAACCTCTCTCTCAGGCCTCAGGCGTAGATCCCGGATACACAGGTAGAGCCGTCACCGGAATACAAGGCTGGAGAATCCCCAGGAATATGGAAGAGAAGCCCGTCCAGGAACACAAGAGGGCATGACTCTAAAACATTGGCTGGACACAGGCAGCACATCTGGACTCTGGACACCAAGCAGTGGTAATCAGGCTCTGGACATTGGACACGAGCTCCAGGCACCGGGCATCGGTCATCAGGCTCCGGACATTGGACATGAGCTCTAGGCACCGAGCAGCGGTCATCAGGCTCCAGACGAAATCAGGCACACCGTCAGGACATCACATTCAAGGGCAAGGATTTTGGCACCAACACATAGACAGGATGGGTCCAGGGACAAAGACCACGAGAAATTAGCTATCCCAGAACTGATTGCAGGCAGGACTGGAGCTGAAGACACAGGGAGACCAGAAGCAGCATGCTGAACCAAACACACATGGCTAGGTTCTGCAACCTAATGAGAAGCACTGGCCCAACCCAAAAGGGAAAGGGAACTTTAAATAGGAGCTGACCCTCAGCTATAGGATGGGAACAGCAATGCAAGGTGCACTCACTGGCCCTTATAAAAGCGGGGAATGTGTGACTGCCCACACTTTAGGCACACACAGGAACCAGTACAGCATAGCCAGCACAGGAACTGAGGCCTAGGGCACCTGGCAGCAGCTGCAAGCCTGGGCACACGTGGAAAGTCATGCACCTGCAGCAGAGGAGCTCACGACCCATGGATAGCTTCCACAACGGCAGCCAGGGACCGCACACGCGGATGGTCATGCAGCTTAGCAGTGGACCTCAAAGCACGTGTATGACTATGCAGCAGATCAGGAAACTGAGCAGCATCCTTACAGTTAACAGACAACAGTATGCCAGCCGGCAAGTGGAATAGGAGCTTTGGGTAAAAGCAAAGACATGCACAGTAATGTCAGGGAAACAAGACTTGGGTTACAGAACACCTTTTATAGAGATCTTAAAATTGCTGTTGGGAGAAAGCACCTCCAGATATGAGAGACCTGGAGCAGTTTGCAAAAAAAAGATTGGTCCAAAATTCCAGTTGAGAAGTGTGAGGGTGGGGTCAGACTTGTTTTGGGACCCATGTTTCCAGGAATTGCTAATACCGGACAGCGTTAATGGCAAGCGCTGCCTGGAAATGTGGGTCCATAGAAACCCGTTATGCACCTTAGTTACAGCCACACACAGAGCTGCATGACGGTCGCTTTTCATCAGCGCACAGGAAAAAGCTGCAGGCAGCGTTTCCTGTGCACTGAGGAAAAGTGGCCGTCCTACAGGTCTGTGTGCGGCTGTAACTAAGGTACATAACAGGTTTCTATGGACAAGCCCAGGGGGTCTAAATCCCACAGCTTCTAGTACCAGAGGGGTTGCTCATAAGGTTAGCCAATGCTATGGCACAGCTAAGGATTCCGGGATAACAGGGTACAAAGCTAGGAGAACAGGAATGGTGCTACCGGGGAAGAGCACAGCAAGGATTCCAAGAAACAGAGTACAAGGAAGTAAGCTTCATCAAAAATGCTTATTTATTACCCCAATAATGGGGAGCATATCACTAAGGAGAGAATCGCACCATCAGGCAATGTATATCAAAAACAAGGGAAATCGCGACAACTCAGTATCATGCTAAAAATTCCTTTTTATTCATAGGTTAAAACCAGTGTAACATAAGGGTGGGAAACAGAGAGACCTAAGTCCACAACCCACAGGTGGAGGGTAACCAAACAATAAGGACCAAATATCAGTACAATAAAGGTAAAAAGCTGATAGTGTAAGATATATGTATAGTAGTAAAAAGTATACTCTTGGAAACAGGGCCGGGACGACAGCTAGGCGACCCTAGGCGATCGCCTAGGGCGCCATCTTGTGAAGGGTGCATTTTCCCCTCATGAGGGGCCCATTGCCCGCCCCCTCGGAGGCCCTGCACCCCCTGGGGGGCCCCGTGCTGGCCGCCGCCAGCCGCGGCGCGCCTGCCAGAGAGGAAGGAGGGCGGGACTCAGTGGCGTACCATCCGCAGTTGCAGGAGTCGCAAGTGAGCCCGCCGACCCCTGCTACCGCTGCACCAGCTGTGTGGCGCTCTACCCGGCCGGTCCCCAGGTGGATGATCACGGCCGTCTGAGGACTACTGGCACTCACCGCTGATGTTGCAGCCACCCCTCCCCCCTTCTTCCTCTACATGCAGACCGCGGGAGCAGGCTGGGGACTGTAGGAGGCATGCAGCAGCACACCTACCTCTCTGCCGAAGAGGAGCTGCTTAGTCTTCCGGCCTGGCCTGCCCTCCTCCTCCTCACACAGCACCGCTTTAGTCACTGGCTGCTTCCTGGGCCTGGCATGAAGACCTTCAGGGAGCATGGAGCACACAGGAGAGAAGGTACAGGGTGTGTGTTGACTGTGTGTGCAGTGTATGTGACTGTGTGAGCAATGTATGTGACTGTATGTGCAATGTATGTGACTGTATGTGCAATGTATGTGACTGTATGTGCAATGCATGTGACTGTATGTGCAATGTATGTGACTGTATGTGCAATGCATGTGACTGTATGTGCAATGTATGTGACTGTATGTGCAATGCATGTGACTGTATGTGCAATGCATGTGACTGTATGTGCAATGCATGTGACTGTGAATGCACTGTATGTGCAATGTATGTGACTGTGAATGCAATGCATGTGACTGTGTGCAATGCATGTGACTGTGAATGCATTGTATGTGACTGTATGTGCAATGCATGTGACTGTATGTGCAATGCATGTGACTGTGAATGCATTGTATGTGACTGTGTGTGCAATGCATGTGACTGTATGTGCAATGCATGTGACTGTGTGTGCAATGCATGTGACTGTGAGTGCAATGCATGTGACTGTGAGTGCAATGCATGTGACTGTGAGTGCAATGCATGTGACTGTGTGTGCAATGCATGTGACTGTGTGTGCAATGCATGTGACTGTGAGTGCAATGTATGTGACTGTGAGTGCAATGCATGTGACTGTGTGTGCAATGCATGTGACTGTGAGTGCAATGTATGTGACTGTGTGTGCAATGCATGTGACTGTGCAATGCATGTGACTGTGAGTGCAATGCATGTATCAGCTTTTTTACCTTTTATTGTACTGGTATTTGGTCCTTATTGTTTGGTTACCCTCCACCTGTGGGTTGTGGACTTAGGTCCCTCTGTTTCCCACCCTTATGTTACACTGGTTTTAACCTATGAATAAAAAGGAATTTTTTGCATGATACTGAGTTGTCGCGATTTCCCTTGTTTTTGAGAGTACAAGGAAGGCCTGACTAATAGGGTAGGGTCACATTGAAAACATAAATTGCATTCACCGCATCCGGATCCGGATGCGGTGAACGCAATGCCGGGCACACACATTTTTTTTCAAAAATGTGTGGTGAATACCGCACTGCGGTCACCGGATGGCTCAGGATGTGTAATCCTGAGCCATCCGGTAACTGCATAGGTTGCGGATCCCGGCTATTGCCGGGATCAGCAAACCTAGTAAAGAGTTAAATTGATTGCTAAATGACTGTTTGAGGTCTGTAGGGGGGCTTAGACCCCCCTACAGACCGGCCGCCCACTTCGGTGGCCTCCTACTACAATATCCCCGATGGCACGGGCTCATCCGAGCCCGTGCAAGTCCCCACACCCCCAGCCCTCCGAATTACTATACCGGGGTGCCTGCACCCCTCTGGTATAGTTATTCCTGTATGTGTGGTAAATGATATATTAAAGTATTGGAGTTCATATTTACGGGTCTTCTCCTGCAGTGTTTTGCTAAATCCATGGGCGGGGCTGTTTGCGGCAGCCTCCGCCCCCTCATTTCTCATGGCCGCCCCCTCTTTGCCTCATCCATTGATGTGAGGCCGGACGCGTCATGAAAGGGGCGGGGCGAACCGCGTCACACCGTGCGCCCCGCCCCTTTCATGACGCGTCCGGCCTCACATCAATGGATGAGGCAAAGAGGGGGCGGCCATGAGAAATGAGGGGGCGGAGGCTGCCGCAAACAGCCCCGCCCATGGATTTAGCAAAACACTGCAGGAGAAGACCCGTAAATATGAACTCCAATACTTTAATATATCATTTACCACACATACAGGAATAACTATACCAGAGGGGTGCAGGCACCCCGGTATAGTAATTCGGAGGGCTGGGGGTGTGGGGACTTGCACGGGCTCGGATGAGCCCGTGCCATCGGGGATATTGTAGTAGGAGGCCACCGAAGTGGGCGGCCGGTCTGTAGGGGGGTCTAAGCCCCCCTACAGACCTCAAACAGTCATTTAGCAATCAATTTAACTCTTTACTAGGTTTGCTGATCCCGGCAATAGCCGGGATCCGCAACCTATGCAGTTACCGGATGGCTCAGGATTACACATCCTGAGCCATCCGGTGACCGCAGTGCGGTCCCGGCAAACGCTGCGAAAACTGCTGCCTGCATGATTTTTAACGCAGGCAGCAGTGCCGGATCCGGCCACCGGATGGCTTGTGAAGCCATCCGGTGTTTTGCATAGGCTCCTATGAGGAGCGTTTCCTGGTCCGGTTTTGAGCTTTTTAAAAGCTCAAAACCGGATCAGGATTTTGCAACAAAAACGGAAATGTGACCCTAGCCTTAGTCAGCAAGGCACAAGCAAACTGACTTAATAATCAGGCACCTCCCATCAGAGGAGGTGGCCTGATATACCAGAGGAAGAGCAGCTATTGGTCAATGGGAGTGTCAGGTTGGACCGTGCCGGCCCCTAGAGTCACAGGGGAGGAGTGCACCTAGTGCCCCATTGATTGGTCACATGAATACGACCATTGTAATGTGCTCATGTGTGAGCTCAATAGTCAGCTGACAGGAAGGGAACCCGGCAACGGCTCCGAGACACAGTACACCTGGATGCTGGATGCCTGGTCGGCAGAGGGGCAGAGGATGCTGATCCGGGAGAGGTGAGCTGGAGAGCGGTGCCAGGGGACCTAACACATTACATAGCACAGGATCACAAATAATTATTTCTTTGAGGTAAACATTTTTTATAAACAGGCAGAGAAATGTTTTACCTCATACAAAGAATCATCTATGATCCCGTGTTGTAATGTCTGTATATTCTCTTTCCCAGTGGCGTAACCAGAGTCTGGCGGGCCCTGGTGCAAAATTTAGACATGGGTCCCCCTTCCTCCTCGCGCGCACACGTTGGTCAGATGAATGGGCCTCATGTAACGTTTTAAATCCTCTAAAGACTCACAAATTGGCCCCTTCATTATGTATCAATGTCCCTCATCCTGCTATATATCATCCTCCTCCTGGAATATGGCCCTTATCGTGGTATATATGTCACCCATCCTGGTTTATATGGTCCTCCTCCTACTGCCACCATAGTCGTCCAATTATTATGATGCATCCCCATATTTCTCCATATATTACAATGTACCCCCATAATCCTCTATGTATTAAAATGCATCCCATAGTCCTCCATTCATAAGGTAGCCCCCATAGTCATTCAATTATTATAATAAACCCCCATTATCCAATATAATGCAGCCTTACATCCCTCCATATATCATAATACAGCCTCATAACCTCTCCATATAGCATAATACAGTCTCATAGCCTCTCCGTATAGCATAATACATACTCATAACCTTTCCATATAGTATAATACTGCCTCATAGCCTCTCCGTATAGCATAATACAGTCTCATAGCCTCTCCATATAGTATAAGATAGTATAATACAGCCTCATAGCCTCTCCATATAGTATAATATAGTATAATACAGCCTCATAGCCTCTCCATATAGTATAATATAGTATAATACAGCCTCATAGCCTCTCCATATAGTATAAGATAGCATAATACAGCCTCATAGCCTCTCCGTATAGCATAATACTGCCTTATAACCTCTCCATATAGTATAATACAGCCTCATAACCTCTCCGTATAGCATAATACAGTCTAATAGCCTCTCCGTATAGCATAATACAGCCTCATAGCCTCTCCATATAGTATGATATAGTATAATACAGCCACATAGCCTCTCCATATAGTATAAGATAGTATAATACAGCCTCATAACCTCTGCGTATAGTGCAGCATTATATATGCAGCCTTATATATGACACACCCAAAATCCCGAACCCCTCCTTCCCCCATAGTCCTCTGACCATACTGCACTAACTTATTTACAGCAAAAATGGTGTCGGCCTGATGTATGGGCTCCGGCAGGAAGCTGACAGATCAGAGGAGAGGAAGAGCAGGAGCAGCAGCGGGAAGTAGGAGGTTCCCCCCCCCCTTACTCTCCTCTCCCTGACACGGAGCTTGTGCTGCCGCGCTGCCACATGGATGTGTGTCCTCGGGGACGCACATCCATGTGAAGCAGGAGCTGTGATAGCTGTCGCAGGGGGTGGCTGGAGGCCCGGGCTCGGTTTCAGCCGCGACTGCTGAGACTGCGATCGTTACGCCACTGTTCTTTCCTTCCTCCCCTGTTAAGGAGATATGGCATGATCAGACCATGTTCTGTGCACGGTCAAAAAGAAAAATTAAACTGTACGTAGTAGGAGCACATTTATAAGATTATCTCAGCACAGGAACATTTTTTTTAAAACACATCAAATTGTGGAAATTATTATTATTCCAAGATCTATTGATTAAAATGAACTTTATTCGTGGGAAAACCCCTTTAATAAACACAGTGATAGCAGGTACAGCTATAATACACATAGTAGAGTAATAAGAAACAGATAATAACAAACATGATGATGTTAGAGTAAGGCCCCTTTCACATCAGCGTTTTGCACTGATCGCGGAAGTTGCGGTGAAAAAAATGCAACTGCCGCGATTACCGCATAACGGCCGCACTTGTGTTTACTTGCGACAAGCCCCATACAATTTCTATGGGGGCTTGCGGCAGGTGCGGCAAGTGCGGTTTCGGCATTTGCGGCAGGTGCGGCCGCGAAAAACCGCGGTATGCCGTGTTTTTTTTGCGGCCACACCTGCGACAAGTGCCGATACCGCACTTGCCGCACCTGCCGCAAGCTCCCATAGACATTGTATGGTGCTTGTCGCAAGTAAACACAAGTGCGGCCGTTATGCAGTAATCGCGGTAGTTGCGGTTTTTTCACTGCAACTGCCGCGATCAGCGCAAAACGCTGATGTGAAAGCAGCCTAATAATAATAATTACATTGATGTCATGTAATGACCGGAGGTCCTATTAAGATCCAGTGAGTCACAGACTGAGACAGAGGCAGAAATAAACAACAGTATTTTTTACTGATATGGGGATCAAAGTATGGTTCAGTATAGAATGTATAAGTATCAAAATCCCCTTAAAATATAACCAATAGATAAGGACTACACTCATTATTCACACGTGCACAACACGCATAGCAGAATAGATTTCTTCTTAATTAGTCACAAACTGCTATCCGCAGACCCGGTTTCCTGGATTGATCCCATGATATGGTCAGACCATTCTCCTATTGGCTTGTCTCTACACCTCCCAGGTCTATCCCCTACGGAATGGTCCTGGTCTCTTAACCCAGAGCTTCTTCGGAGACAAGACTGCCGATCTGAGATCAATACAGCGATCTCTGACTTTTTAAAAATACACGAACACGACCCCACTGCGCTGCCGTTTCAATGGGAAGCACTCAAGGGTGTAATTAGAGGAGTAATGATTCAAATAGGCTCTAGATTGAAGAGGGAGAGGACGACAGAGATCACAAATTTAATAAACACCCTACAAAACCTGGAGGACCGACATAAAAGGTCCAGAGACCCTGAAACACTAGCCGAAATCTTGCGGACCAGAGCGACTTTGGGCTCCCTCCTTGATTCAGCGTCGGCTAGACAGCGAGACCGAATGCGGAAATGCCTATATGAGTTTGCAGATAAACCTAGCAAAGCTCTAGCCAGATTCTTACATCCTCGCACCCCAGTTACATACATACCTTCTATTCAATCTAAATCAGGTAGTTTGATACACGACTCTACGGGAATTGCAGATACCTTTAAAAATTACTATGATTCTCTTTATAACCTGAGAGGCCCACTAGCTGATATGCCGAAATCAGAATTCCAGAAACGAGTAGATAAATATATATCCGACACTCCAATTCCACCCATCCCTATTGAAGAGGCTTCTGCTCTGGAATCTCCCTTTACCAACCAAGAAATCACAGATACTATTAAGTCCCTTGCCAACGGAAAAAGTCCAGGACCTGATGGATTCCCAGCGAATTTTTATAAAACATTTGCACCGACTCTAACCCCATTCTTAACCTCCCTATTTAATGTTGTCTCTGGGGATTGCCCATTGACCCCTCAGACACTAGCTGCTACAATAACGGTCATCCCCAAACCTGGCAAAGATCCTATATTGTGCTCCAACTATCGTCCTATCTCACTGATTAACGTTGACGTGAAAATCCTAGCAAAAACTATAGCCAGCAGACTAGGACCACAATTGTTAAACTCCATCCATGGCGACCAAACAGGCTTTATACAGAGAAGGGAGACAAGAGACAACACGATCAAAACTTTATTATTAACCTCTTATATACGCAAGCAGAAGATCCCAGCATGTCTCTTGTCTATTGATGCGGAGAAAGCATTTGATCGCCTTGGATGGACATTCTTATTTACATCTTTAAAACAGTTGGGTCTAGGAACTAACATCTTGGGGAAAATAGCTGCACTATATAAAGGCCCTACGGCACGTTTAAGGGTTAATGGCACTCTTTCCGCACCCTTTAAGATATCTAATGGAACACGGCAAGGCTGCCCCCTTTCGCCTTTGCTATATGTGGTAGCCATGGAACATTTAGCAAATGCATTGAGGAAATCTCATGATATCAGAGGGGTGCGAATTGATGATCAACATTATAAGCTTTCCCTTTATGCGGACGATTTATTATTATATATCTCCAACCCCACAATAGCCTTCCCAGTACTGATTAAGGAGTTCCAGAAATTTGCAGAGGTTTCTAATTTCAAAGTAAACTACTCAAAAACAGAAGCTCTTAATTTAACTCTCCCTGATGAAACAATACATAGACTTCGGACGTCCTTTAACTTCAGATGGGAGGAAAAGGCTTTGAAATATCTTGGCACAAATATATCACGTGACTTTAATGATCTGTTTTCACTAAATTATATCCCACTACTAAATAGAACATTACATGACTTAAAAAAATATGATAAAGCACAACTCTCATGGTTCGGTCGCATTAATGCGATTAAAATGGACGTACTTCCACGTTTTCTTTATCTATTTCAAACCATCCCTATCTATGTTCCAGATCATTTTTTCCGGCGACTACACTCAGCCATACGCAGCTTTGTGTGGGGCACGAGAAAACCTCGTCTGCGATTCTCAGTCCTCACTAGCTCAAAATCAAGAGGGGGTTCGGGTCTGCCTGATTTTCATAGATACTACCGATCAGTCCTCCTATCTAGAATGGTGGACTGGAAGTACAACAGAGACCATAAACAATGGGTATCAATAGAGGATCTTCTCTCACCCCTCCCTCTTTATATGCTTCCTTGGGTCACTCCCTCACGTAGGCCTCCATTATCGGATTTCTCCCCTCTCACACAATCCTTTATCAGGTTCTGGGACACCCGTGGAGGCAGGTTGAAATTAACTAACCATTCCAGTAGCTTATGCCCTCTTTTTAACAACGCAGATTTTCCTCCAGCAATTGGCAGGCATGGTTTTCTCTGTTGGAAAGAGTCAGACAGACCAACCATGGGCCAAGCTACATCTTTGCTCTCGGGTTTCTCTACGGTGGGGGCCATGCAGAGGGGAATGGAGAGAGAATCCCTGTCTTGGATAGAGTTCTCCCAACTTAAATCTTACCTTGCTACTCTACGACTGGAACCTCCCACTGCTTTGGAGCTTATCTTAAGCTCTACAGAAGGTCCTTTACACTCGGTATCACTAATGTACAACATATTGACTGAGTTGATGGCGGTGGATCCACCTTCCTACATAGAGGCATGGCAAAGAGATTTACAGACCACCTTCTCCGCTTTGGATCTTCAAAAGATTTTCACCTTGACTCACAGGCTATCTATATCCTGTGCATCACAGGAGAAAAATTACAAAATTTTAACCAGGTGGTATCGATGCCCAGACTTTCTCCATAAAATATACCCGGATGTGTCGGAGCTATGTTGGAGGTGTGGGAGAGAGGTGGGAACACCATTACACATTTGGTGGTCCTGTGAGCCCTTGCAACAGTTCTGGCGGAAGGTCTTTGCAATATTTCGCTCTGTAACGGGAGTGTCTAGAGATCCTTCACCTCAAGTAGCACTCCTTTCTCTGATCCCGGGCTCTCTAGCAGTGACCAAAAATGGTCTATTCAGATTCTGTCTAATAGCAGCCAGAACTATAATCCCTAGACATTGGAGAACTGCTGAGACCCCGACAATTGGAGAGTGGATAGGAGAAATGAATAGGCTAGAACACATGGAATCTCTCATTGCTCAAGACTCAGATAAAAGTGATAAACACCTGGGAACGTGGTGTGCCTGGCATCTCTTTATAGAGAGCCCGGATGTTTCCTCCTGGCTAGGAGATGACTGAACTGCTCTCGGGTCTTGTGGGTGTTTCTAGAGAGACCCGACAGGAATGTTGCGCACGCTTCGCTCTCTCTCAAATGGACTTCTATTATTCAAATTTACAGCAGTCTAATCCCTTATACCTTCCCCTCCCGAACCTTTACCCACTCTCTTTCACCCTTTCTCCTCCCCCCCTCTATACTCTCTTTACCTCTTTTCACCTTTTCTTTTCTTGTTTATATCTTATTCTACTATGTGGTCTCCAATGGTGGTGTGATGCAACCCCACTATGAGCTATAGAGATTATATCTTTTTGAAATTGTTCTAACTATAACGGAAGTTATATGATGATATATGATGGTTACATGAGACTTTTTCACCCATACTCAGTGTATGAATAAGATGCTGTCTTATGTTAATTGTTTATGTATTTTCTTCCTCAATAAACATATTTTTGAAAAAAAAAAAAAAATATAACCAATAACAGTTTCACACACTCAGCGTTAGCCGACATCAATGCACCGATCTCAGAGTTCCCAGGGTATGTAAATCACACTCAGAACCAGGAGCAAATTTACCTACACGTTAGACTTATCAAGGATTTAACTTAACTAAAGGCTATGTACATCAACTGTGGGCGATCTGATGGGACCTCTGAGATGGCACACTGAGTATAACTTATCACAGCTAATAACAATACATTACACTATATCAATGATGGCTATACACTTAGCACAGGGATACCCGGGTATCTCAAAACTATGGCACCATAAACCTCAAATGTAGCTTTACACCGGTGTATATTCCACGTGGGCTGCAGCAAGCCCAGAAAAAGTAAAAAGAAAAAAAAACCTTTTGCGCAAAAGAAAAACTTATTGTAAAACAGCAGAATTTGGCAGCTTACCAGCCAGTGCCAGATTCACATGTCCAGCACTTTAGTTCTGTTAGCTTGGGATGCAATCTGCGGAGCACTCTTTTCCAGGGCTTGTCAGGACCTTGTCAAGATCCTCCCAATGTGGATAGCACCGGACACCGACTCTCCTTTCGCAGTCACTCACGGCCTTCCTGGACGCCAATGACTCGCTCCATCAGGGGGAACATCTCCTCAGCCTCCTTGTCAGGATCCTCCCAATGTGGATGGCACCGGACGCCGGCTCTCCTTTCGCAGTCACTCACGGCCTCCCTGGACGCCAATCACTCGCTCCATCAGGGGGAACATCTCCTCAGCCTCTCCTCAGATGCTGGACACTTGCTCAGTTCAAGATAAAGTGTTTAGACCACACAACAGGGCTTGCAAACAACTTTAAAGGCCCATATAGCTTGCACTGGCTCTGCTGTAATCCTTACACTAGTAATGGCCACCACAGAGAGAGATCAACCACAACAGGAGCAACTGACAGAACCGTCACCCGGCAACCAGTGATCGTGCTTTCACTTTCCTAGACACAGAGCAGTCACCATGGCAACCAGAGACTGTTTTCTCTTTCCTGGGCCACTACAAAATGGCAGTCTGCTTGGTTTTAGCAGCTTATTAGTTTACCCTCTTACATGCCACCCCACTAGAGGTTGGCGTCCTCGACATACCTCCCCACTCAAAGTCGTCCTGTGCATACCGCTGAGGGGGTATTCCTGCTGTAGTTCGAGTGGTTCTCCGAAGGCCCACCCCAACGCACTCTGTCCCCGAGGGGGCAGGAGTTCCTTCAGAGGTGTCATCAGAGGAAAGGCGTGACGCTGCTCCTTCCTGAAGTGCGACACCCCATGACCCATCATTCATGTCAGTTGGCTGACCTAAGCCCCCACCCTCGGAAGGACATACCACAGGCTCAACACTCTCTCCACACAGGAGCAGATCATTCACAGGGGGCAGATAAACAGGCGCAGAGGAGGGCTCATCATCAAACACAAAATCACCAGGAGTACCCGCCCCTTGGGGCACAGCCTCTAGTTCTGTGGAAATGGGAGCTGCATCCTCAAACCAGCACCGTTGTAGCATGTTACGGTGAAGATTACGAGTGGGCCCCCCTGACCCCACCGGCTCAACCTCATAGACTGGAATATCAGAGTTCACCCGTCTCTTTATCAGGTATGGTGTCGCCTCCCACCGGTCGCTCAGTTTCCCTGTCGGCCGTTTAACCCTCACCAACACTCTATCCCCCGGGAAGAAAGGTTCCGTCTGCACAGGCCGCGTGTCCCTATGAGACACCTGACTGAGTCGATTTCCCACCACCTGATGCACCACTCTCAGTCGCCGCCGATGTTCTCGAACCCATTCAGATGCAGTCCGAGGGGAATCAGAGGAGGGATCTGGCATATTCAAATCTTCAATATCCCTCCCGGGTCTCCCAAACATCAACATGTGTGGCGAATAGCCCGTAGTGCTGTGCACTCGATTGTTATAGGCCCACATTAGTTCAGGGAGGTACTCAGGCCAGCGGGCCTGCTGCCCGTCCTCTAATGTTCTCAACATCTGTATCAAGGTACGATTGAAACGCTCACAGGCCCCATTTCCTTGGGGATGGTAAGGTGTCGTTCTCGAATGTGCTATACCATACAACCGGCGCAGCTCCTCCATTAGCGTCCCCTGAAAACATGCCCCCTGATCTGAGTGTATTCTTTGCGGACACCCAAACACTTGGAGAAAATGACGACGCACGGCCTTAGCTGCCGACTCTGCTGTCTGATCTCTCGTCGGCACCGCCACAGCATATTTAGTGAAGTGGTCTGTCATCACCAAGCAATAGGAGCACCCCGACGTTGAGTACCCTATCAAGACATAATCAATCATGAGCAATTCCAAGGGGGCAGACGTTTTAATTGTTTGCGTAGGGGCCCGCTGCTCAGGGCTCTTACTGAGCCCACAGACCCGACATTGCCGACACGCCTCCGCTACCATCCCTCCCAGGTCAGGGCAATAGAGGACTCGCTGTAGCCACTGGAGTGTCTTTTCACTACCAAAGTGGGCTCCTTTCTCATGTGCTTCGCGGGCGACCACTGGACCCATCCCCACAGGGATTACCAGTTGGTACCGGTGCTGCAGCTCAGATGGCAGATAGACCTTACGATACAAAAGACCCTGTTCCACACACAACTTATCCCACTGTCGCAATAGTTTAATTCCTTCTGCGGATAGTTGGGCCTTGTCCTCTGCACTCGGCCAAATCCCATTTTGTACCCAGGTGCGCACTCGCGAGATGTCAGGGCACTCGTTCTGATCTTTTGCCCAATCTGTTGGCGTTTTTCCCAGGACACACGGCATCCCTGATGCCACCCCACTTGAATGTACCACACTGCGGAAGATAGGCATCTGCCCCAAGTCAGGGGTCTCTGTGTCCTCGAGCTGGTCATCAATGCTTTCTCCCCCAAACCCAAGGGGTACCCTTGACAGTGCATCCGCATTTCCGTTTTCTCGCCCAGAGCGGAACTTAATCTGATAGTTAAACTTAGCAAGGCGGGCGACCCACCGCTGCTCCAACGCTCCCAGTTTCGCATTCTCTAAGTGAGCAAGAGGGTTATTATCGGTCATGACCAGTACCTCAGCTCCTGTTAGATACTCAGCAAAGCGCTCCGTCATTGCCCACACCAGGGCCAGCAGCTCTAGGCGAAACGAACTATAGTTAGCCGGATTGCGCTCAGTGTCCCTTAAAGACCTGCTGCCATAGGCGATGACCCGCTCCCGGCCATCCTGAATTTGGGCCAGTACCGCCCCCAACCCGTGAAGACTACCGTCAGTGTACAACAGGAAAGGGGTATCAAACCGGGCATATGCCAACAACGGGGCATTCGTTAGGGCAGTTTTTACCTCATCAAAAGCCTTTTGCTGCTGAGGCCCCCATTGAATAGGGCGGTTGCGAGGACCAAGTGCCGTCCCTCTTAAAAGTTCATTCAGGGGACCCACTACTTGTGAAAATCTGGGCACAAATCGTCGATAGTACCCCACCAATCCTAAGAAAGCCCGAACCTCCCGCAGCGTCTGGGGAGGTGGCCACTCCTGTACCGCTAAGATCTTACTGGCTGAGGGTAACACCCCGTCGGGAGTCACCACATGGCCTAGATACTCTATGCGACTCTTGAACAGTTGACATTTCTTCGGTTTTATTTTCAATCCATGACGGCTGAGCCGTTGGAGCACTTGACGTAACTTCTCAAGATGATCTTCAAATGATGTCCCGAACACCACGATGTCATCTAGATATATCAGTACCGATTCGAAATTCATGTCGCCTAAACAGTGTTCCATAAGGCGTTGAAAGGTCCCCGGGGCATTACTAAGTCCGAACGGCATCCGATTGAATTCGTAGAGCCCCATTGGCAGAATAAATGCTGTCTTTGCCCGATCTTTCTCAGCCATTGGTACCTGCCAATATCCGCTCGCCAAGTCCAACGTTGAGAAGTATTTGGCCCGTCCTAATGCAGACAGGGACTCCTCTATCCGAGGCAACGGGTATGCGTCTCGCACCGTGTGCGCATTTAATTTCCGATAATCCACACAAAATCGGAGGGTCCCATCCTTCTTTCGCACCAGGACCACGGGGGCAGCCCAGGGACTTTGGCTCTCTCGTATCACTTGATTGTCCAGCATACTGGCCACCATGCACTTCACCTCTTGATATAGTGTCGGGGGAATCTGACGATAACGTTCTCTAATGGGAGGGGTGTCCCCGTGGGAATCTCATGCTCAATCGTCGGAGAGCACCCGAAGTCTTCTCCATGTCTCGAGAAGGCCTCTTCATGTTCCCACACGACCCTCTCCAACTGCTCTAGTTGCACGGAAGTCAGTTCCTCCCGATCCACTCCCATCTGATCCATGATCACACGACCATTCCAGTCTTCAGTAGGAGATTCAGCCCCCCCTACTTCGACCGCATATGTCCAGGATGACTGTGGGTCTGGCCGCAATTCAAACACTGCCTTATCAGGCATCTTCCCCTCTGGCACGAACAGTTCAGCCAGGATGGTCCCAGCAGGAATGGTAACAGCCTCCTCCAACACGTTAATGCATCTGACTGGCACCCGTCCATTCTTCACAATCGCCAAAGACCGGGCCACATGCACCTTGGCAAGAGAGGACTTCTCTGGGGCTGGCTCAAGTAATACCTCAAGTCCATTCAGCCTCTGCGCCGCCCCCACTGGCAACATTAAGAGTTCCTCCTGTCGGGGTGCCAGTGAAATTGTGGTCCGTGATGGCACTCGGACTAGGCCCACCCGGCCCCAGGGGCTGCACTTTTCAGAAGGTCACAGTTCAACACTAGGCGGTGTAACATTCTCTGAGTTGGTCGGTGACTTGTAGCATGAGTCCAGTATCGGGGTCCCTCGCGGGCATACATCTGATGATTTAGATCTCGCAGAATGTTCATTCCAAGTGTCACCTCCATCCCTCTTCTAGGGGGGTGGTCCACCAGCACTACCCCTTTCTGACCCAGCTCTTGACCAAACATTTTCAGCCTCATCCATACGATCCCTTTCACCGTCAGCTGGCCATTGTTAGCGGCGGTAAGTCTTATCATTCGGCCATCTTCGGGGACCACTAGTTGACTGAAGTATTCCTCGAACACTTCTAGAGGCATAATGGTACATTCAGATCCCGTGTCAACCAAACAACTCATCTTCCGCCCTTCAAATTCTGCTTCTAAAACTGGACTGCATGCAAACAAATCTTGCTCTTCCCGTTGAGGGCTTTGTGGGGGGTGGGCCGCTGCGATTTGCCCCCTCAAGGCAGCGGCTGGGAGTTTAACATCAGCGAAGGAGTCTCGGGGACTGTGGACATCCGGCAGTATCGTGAGATGTGTCCCTGGCGCCCGCACTTCCAGCAGGTAACTACTCTTCGTGGACGGGGGCTCGAGTTATTCAAAGAGGGCGGTCTGGCTGTCGGTGGAACCACCATCCCAGAGGGTGTGGCTGGTGGCCTCTCCAGGGGAGTAGGAGACGACGCAGCTCTGATCTTAGACACTTCCAGCTTTAGCTCCTTCAACTCAGCACGCAGAGCTTGCACAACGTCTACCAGTCCCTCCGCTCCTGACACTGGCATTCGGCTTTTTTCCATCCGTGTACTGTCCACAGCCCCTTGAACTACCAGGGTGGACTCCGCCTCCCTTTCCACCGCGGCCTGGTAAATCTGCCAAAAAGATATTTCTGGGGTAGCCCGGGCCACCTCCAACAGTTTATCCCGAAGGGGCCTATTGGCTAGTCCTGTGATGAATTGGTCCCGGAGCAAGCGGTCTACCTCCCGGAACGCTCCCATGGCCCCTGGGTCTAGTCGCTGCACTTCGTTCAATGTCTCCTGTAGTGTATTAGAGTACTGCATCAGAGACTCACTTTCCTTTTGAGGGCGATTAAAAAAAAAAGATCGAAGCTGGGTCACACGGGCCCGGCCTCCCAAACTCCCCTCTAACAGTACCAAAATTTTCTCTAACGTACTCCTCTCAGCCTCAGGTCGTACCATCACCATCCGCCTAGCATCGCCCTCTAGTGCATTTAATGCCAGTTCTGCTCGTACTGCGGGAGCCAGATTACACATCCGCAGAATACTCCGGACCCTCTCAGCCCAATCCTGCAACGCCATGTTATGCCCGTCGTATTTCGGCATGTGCTGGAGTAAAGCTCCTACCGGCACATACCCTCCCACATTCGCCGCGGCTGCCAAAGGATCCGCACCCAGCAGCATGACTGCTGGTGTGGTGGGGTCATTTCTTCCCTCGCCGCCTCCGTCCATGACAAACACTGGATCCTGCCGACTACGCCAAAAATGTAATGACCGGAGGTCCTATTAAGATCCAGTGAGTCACAGACTGAGACAGAGGCAGAAATAAACAACAGTATTTTTTACTGATATGGGGATCAAAGTATGGTTCAGTATAGAATGTATAAGTATCAAAATCCCCTTAAAATATAACCAATAACAGTTTCACACACTCAGCGTTAGCCGACATCAATGCACCGATCTCAGAGTTCCCAGGGTATGTAAATCACACTCAGAACCAGGAACAAATTTACCTACACGTTAGACTTATCAAGGATTTAACTTAACTAAAGGCTATGTACATCAACTGTGGGCGATCTGATGGGACCTCTGAGATGGCACACTGAGTATAACTTATCACAGCTAATAACAATACATTACACTATGTCAATGCTGGCTATACACTTAGCACAGGGATACCCGGGTATCTCAAAACTATGGCACCATAAACCTCAAATGTAGCTTTACACCGGTGTATATTCCACGTGGGCTGCAGCAAGTCCAGAAAAAGTAAAAAGAAAAAAAAACCTTTTGCGCAAAAGAAAAACTTATTGTAAAACAGCAGAATTTGGCAGCTTACCAGCCAGTGCCAGATTCACATGTCCAGCACTTTAGTTCTGTTAGCTTGGGATGCAATCTGCGGAGCACTCTTTTCCAGGGCTTGTCAGGACCTTGTCAAGATCCTCCCAATGTGGATAGCACCGGACGCCGACTCTCCTTTCGCAGTCACTCACGGCCTTCCTGGACGCCAATGACTCGCTCCATCAGGGGGAACATCTCCTCAGCCTCCTTGTCAGGATCCTCCCAATGTGGATGGCACCGGACGCCGGCTCTCCTTTCGCAGTCACTCACGGCCTCCCTGGACGCCAATCACTCGCTCCATCAGGGGGAACATCTCCTCAGCCTCTCCTCAGATGCTGGACACTTGCTCAGTTCAAGATAAAGTGTTTAGACCACACAACAGGGCTTGCAAACAACTTTAAAGGCCCATATAGCTTGCACTGGCTTTGCTGTAATCCTTACACTAGTAATGGCCACTGCAGAGAGAGATCAACCACAACAGGAGCAACTGACAGAACCGTCACCAAGGCAACCAGTGATCGTGCTTTCACTTTCCTAGACACAGAGCAGTCACCATGGCAACCAGAGACTGTTTTCTCTTTCCTGGGCCACTACAAAATGGCAGTCTGCTTGGTTTTAGCAGCTTATTAGTTTACCCTCTTACAGTCACATAGGAGGGCAGAATGACATCAGAATGGATATAGTGTGCACATTGCAGAACAGGGTTATTTCTTATCTATATGTGTTACTATTAAGAGAGAATTGACCACAAATGATGACCAGAATTGTAAACTCGATACTAAAGGCCATGTGACTAAAGTTTGGCCCCTTTCACATCTAATGCTGGGCTGCGTTTTACTTCATTTGCGTTTCTATGCGGTTTTACTGCTACAAACACATCAAAACGCATGTGTTTTTGCCCCCATTGATTTTAATGGAAACGCATGTAAAAACACATGTGCATTTTCAAAAACGAAAAACGCACGCGTTTTTGCAAAAGCAGACAAAAACATCGCTTGTGACGTTTTGGTGAAAGGGGCCTTTCAGTATTGCCTACTCTTCCTCAATTTTTCATCTCTGTGATGACTAGGTCCCATCACTCTGGGGCCCAGCATTGCTGCATTATTCACTGACATGCTTCATTTGTTTTATGCCATGTTTAATTGAACAAATAAAGACAGAATACTTTACTTCAATTGTTCACCTGGTACTTTGCCCAGCACAATTCCCAAGACTCACAAAACAAATCTACATTGATTGTTTAACATTTAACAACAACAAACGTGTTCGTTCTGTTTTATTCTCATTAAATTTATCTTGGACTTGAAACACAACAAAAATGAAATCATTTCATTTAATGTTTTTTTCTCTTTTACCTTCAACATAAAATGAGTTTAGCTGTATCTGTGTGATTCATTTTTTTTATCATGTGGAATCCAAAATCACTGGCATGGAATGAAAACATGAATATATTTCATCTGACATCCAGAGTTTGTGGAGATACTTCCATACTTTAGATATACCGTATATACTCGTATATAAGCTGAGTTTTTCAGCCCAAAAATTGGGCTGAAAAGTCCCCCCCTCGGCTTATACACGAGTCTATACGGTATGTGGTGTGTGGGGGCTGTGTCCGGGTGCTGGGGAGGCGGGGGGAGGCTGCTGACAGAGCGGCCCGTCACATGGGGCCGCTCATTAGATATGCACGGCTCCCCCCGCCCATCACAGTGGCAGGGGGAGCCGTGCATACAGCCCCCAGATGTATACAGGCCCCCAGTGGGTTATACAGCAGGCCCCCAGTGGCACTCGCCCCCCACACTGTGCAGAGCCCCCCCTCCCGATGCATTATATTACCATCCAGCCGCATCACCGCCGGTCCTCCCGTCCATCCTCGGGCGCTGTGTTCGGCTCTCACGTGACCCGGCGCGATGACGTCATCCGACTGCGACCGCCGGGTCACATGAGACCGGGAACGCAGCGCACGAGGATGGACGGGAGGACCGGCGGTGATGCGGCTGGATGGTAAGATAATGCATCGGGAGGGGGGGCTCTGCACAGTGTGGGGGGGCGAGTGCCACTGGGGGCCTGCTGTATAACCCACTGGGCGCCTGCCTGTATATACCTCCTGGGGCCTGCCTGTATATACCTCCTGGGGCCTGCCTGTATATACCTCCTGGGGCCTGCCTGTATATACCTCTGGGGCCTGCCTGTATATACCTCCTGGGGCCTGCCTGTATATACCTCCTGGGGCCTGCCTGTATATACCTCCTGGGGCCTGCCTGTATATACCTCCTGGGGCCTGCCTGTATATACCTCTGGTGCCTGCCTGTATATACCTCTGGGGCCTGCCTGTATATACCTCTGGGGCCTGCCTGTATATACCTCCTGGGACCTGCCTGTATATACCTCTGGGGCCTGCCTGTATATACCTCCTGGGGCCTGCCTGTATATACCTCCTGGGGCCTGCCTGTATATACCTCCTGGGGCCTGCCTGTATATACCTCCTGGGGCCTGCCTGTATATACCTCCTGGGGCCTGCCTGTATATACCTCCTGGGGCCTACCTGTATATACCTCCTGGGGCCTGCCTGTATATACCTCCTGGGGTCTGCCTGTATATACCTCCTGGGGCCTGCCTGTATATACCTCCTGGGCCTGCTGTATATACCACTGGGGGCCTGCTGTATATACCACTGGGGGCCTGCTGTATATACCACTGGGGGCCTGCTGTATATACCACTGGGGGCCTGCTGTATATACCTCTGGGGCTGCTATATACCACACTGCTGGGGGCTGTATACCTGTGCTGGGGTCCACCCTCGGCTTATACACGAGTCAATAGGTTTTCCCAGGTTTTGGGGGCAAAAGTAGGGGGGTCGGCTTATACACGGGTCGGCTTATACACGAGTATATACGGTACTTGTCCTGTAGCTGGTTCCGAAGCAGAAATGTAATTGTACATCACAGTGGGGTCATGGAACCCAGCCTTTGATTTGCATTTAAACCCTTGCATGTCACAGACAATGGCAATTGAGGCATCTAATGTATTTGACAGAGGGAGAGGCTCCTTCTGTCAGCCCAAACCCATTTTCACCATGCTAATGCTAAGTGCTGATGGATTCCTATTGTTGCCAGGGCCTAATTATAGCCCCTCCTGTGGCCATCTTAACCCCTTAGTAATGTCCTCTGTCAATATGCACTTTTTCTTTTAAACAGATGGAAGGCTGGCTAATACATGATGTCATTGCCATTGTGTGGTGGTGAATGGACAGCTCTTCAAATATGGAGCAGTGTCAAGTGGCAGCCAATGGGAACACAGTAGCCCAAACCAATCATTTCAGACGGGGCGCAAACTCCAGCACGCTGTGGAACGCCTATGGGAAATCAGTAGGCGACACTGATTCCATCCCTATCGTCCGTTCACACGCCAAAAGCCAGGAATCTCGCCTTCATGATTGCCTCTGACTTTGGAACACTGCTCTGAAATCAGAACCAGGCGACAGATATTTTATCGCCGCCAAATTTCCCAATTACACACCGCAACTGTGAGGCAATTTGACGGCGATAGTTTCAGGGCGACATATCGCCGTCACGATTCCAACTAAATATTGCGGCGTGTAAAGGTACCCGATAACATAACATTTAATGGGATTCAAAATGTTGTCTGTCTCTTGAGATAGCATGTTGATCTGTTTCCATTGATGCTGGTGACCACTGTGTGTGCCACTTTAGAATTTCTATGCAGCACAGCATAATGCACATTGAAGTCCCTTAAATGGACTAATTAAAATTGTGTACAACACTTTAAGGAATACTTTTTAAAGTTGAGAGAAATACAAGAAATCAAAGTTTTAATCACCCCACATTTTTCCAAATCTAGATTAAAGAAAAATATATTTATATATATATTTTTATATATATATATATATATATATATATATATATATATATATATATTAGATATCATTGGGGGGGGGGGAAATGTTTTATATTTCTGCACACATTGATAAAGTATAGTGTACAAATATTCATTCCATAGTGTGAATGCTGTACTTTCTCCAGGGACTCTAAAGGTACCGTTACACACAGAGATATCTGTGCAGACATTGCTTTCAACTTACTGGTTGCAGTGAAATCATGGACACATTGTTGCATTTGTACACAGCCACAAAATGGAACAATGTGTCCATGATTTCACTGCAACCAGAGATCTGCGAACAATCTCTGCACAATTATCTGTGTGTGTAACTGGGCCTTAAGTTATATGTAATAATGAGAAATGACACAGGGAAAAAGTATTAAACACATTTCATGAGGTGTATTTAATACTTTATACAAAAGCCTTTTTGGTGATGATGACAGCTTCAAAACAAAGACATTTACCTTTCATCCTTCCTTCAATTATATGAAGTTTGCCAGTGCCGTATGCTGAAAAACAGCCCCACATTATGATGTTCCCCCCTTCAAACTTCACTGTTAGTATGGTGTTTTTGTGGATGAAATTCACTGCCATTTGGCTTCCAAACATAGGCTAGGGTCACACTGAGTGCTGCACCTGCGGCAGCCGGATTCCATTACAGCAGAGCTCAGCCCGCTGTAACCGCCAGCGGTAACGTCGGGTACTTCGGGCGAATGCTGCCCTTAGTTACCCGATGTGTACCATAGTCCTGAGTGCAGAGAAAACGTTTTTTCTCTGTGCTCAGGATTACCGCAGTCCAGGCAGCTTTGTGTGTGGCCAGTATATATGATACACATCGGGTAACTAAGGGCAGCGTTCGCCCGAAGTTCCCGACGTTATCGCTGGTGGTTACAGCAGGCTAAGCTCTGCTGTAATGGAATCCGGCTGCCGCAGGTGCAGCACTCAGTGTGACCCTAGCCATAGTGAGTATTATGGCATCCAAAGTGTTCAATTTATATTTTAACTGAATAGACTATATTTTGCCAGAATTTTACAGGCTTGTCTAAGTGTTGAGCAAAGCTTAAATGCCCTTGAACATGCTTTTTGCTCATGTACAAAATTTGCCGTGTACAAAATGGAACAATGTGTCCATGATTTCACTGCAACCAGCAAATTGACAGTGAAATTGCATGCAATATTGTGTCGTGTAACGGTACCCTCAGAGTGCAATAAAAAGTGATTTAAATGTCCTGTACCCCAAAATATTGACAATACAAACTTCAGCTTGACATTAAAAAAAAAAAATCAAGTCTTCATGAAGTGTGATATCGCCACTATTGAAAGTGAGCTCAATAATAAAATTCTAGGTATTTTTTTTTTACCACGGAGTGAACGCTGTCAAAATTAAAACCCAAAAAACTATTGCGCTGTTTCACTATCTCAACCCACTTTTTACCATTTTTCAATACTTTGTATAGTTAAAATGAATGCTGTCATGCAAAACTACATTCCATCCAGCAAAAACAAGTCCTCATATGGGTGTGTTGAGGAAAAAATAAAAAGGTTACAGTTCTTGGAAAGAAGGGAGGGCAAAAGGAATTTCAAAAATATCCCTAGATCCTTAAGGAGTTAATTAATTATGAAGCCCTGTCTCTAACTGCTTCATGCTGACAGACACATAATATTGTAGAACATGAGTATTGCAGAGTACTATAATAAAGAAGCCCTCCCATGAATATATTTTTTTTTCATTAAATGTGTATTTATGAGTATGGTGTATAGTGTGAAAATATTAATATGCTCACCTGCAGCGGGACCACCTGTGTTCACTACCACAGGGCCTCAGTGACTCAGTGAGTGACATCACCCTTCTTCATGGCAGTCTGTGTGATCATAGAGACTGCAGCAAAAGGATGTGTGTTCCTCACTGCAGCCTCTGGAAGAAGCAGAGTCAGGATCGTGTGCTTCGTGGGACCATCGTTGTGGATTATTGTCGGAAAGTATGTGTAGGGTTAATAAATGGGAAAATAAGGGTTGCCTGTGTGATTTATTTCAAATAAAGGAGTTAGTCCTGTGAGTAAATAGTTAAAAAACACAACACACAGGGTAAACGCCTTTATTTGAAATAAATCACACAGGCAACCCTTATTTTCCCATTTATTAACCCTACACATACCTTCTGACAATAATCCAAAACTGTGGTCCCACAAAGCACAGGATCCTGAGTCTGCTTGTGCGGGTCTCATATACCTGAACGTTAAAAATCTGGGCTTAATGACAAGCTGTCAATACTCAGCTGTCATTAATGCCTTCTATCACCCCAATGCCATTGCATCTGGAAGAGCTGGGTAAAGCACCTGGAATTCACACTTTTAATGAATGCACCAATTTCTGGGGCTGCTAATTGTTAGACTGGGGGGGCCCAATATCTATGGGCTTCACGACCCCAGCTGCCTGATTTTTACCTTGGCTGCCAACCAAAAATAGTGTGAAACCCACACATTTTTTTAATTAATTATTTAAATAATTGAAAAAAAGAATGTGCTCCCAGTATTTTTGATTGCCAGCGAAGGCAAAGCCATGCTGCTGTCCACTTTATCTGCACTGAATATCAAAAATACAGTGAAACTCTACATAATTCATAATTTTTTTGAAATTATTTATTTTTTACACTACTATGAAGTTATGTTTGTTGCCTATGGCAACCAATCACAGACAACGGCACAATGGGGGAGGGGTGCAACAGCCAATCATAGACGGTGTCACAGAGAGTGGGCGTCTGTGATTGGCTGTTGGAGTAAGTGCAGTAACATGGAATCCGCTTATACATTCTAGCATCTACCATGTAGTGAATAAATCAAGAATTTAATGAGTGGCCCGGAAGTACAAGCGTGTGGACCCCAGTAAGAATAAAAATAATAATAATAATACATTTTTATTTATATAGCACCAACATATTCCGCAGCGTTTTACAATACAGTGGGTAATAGACTAAAATACACAGTATAATACAGTAGGAAAATACACAATATAATACAGTAATTCCAGTAGAGAAAGAATACAGTACAATAATAGGAAACAATACAATATGAATTGAATCAATGTAAAAAATACAATACAATAGATAAAGCAAAAATAAAGGTGACCCTACTCAAAAGAGCTTACAATCTACAACGAGATAGGGGTTACACAAAGTACAGGGACTTATTACACTGATGGTCTAGGCATCTTTGATGAAATGGGGGATAGAAATAAAGTTACATAACTGGTCACCAGACAGTCTGTGTAGACCTTTTGGAATTGGTGGAGTTTGAAGAAGAGTTATGTCGAGAGAGATAGTGAATGGGCTATGTACAGTACAAAGGAATTTTGTTAGGAAGCATGATAGGCCGCCTTGAAAAGATGTGTTTTTAGTGAGCGTCTGAAGCCATGCAAGTTGAGGATGGTCCAGATTTCTTGGAGTAGAGCATTCCAAAGAATTGGTGCAGCTCGGGAGAAGTCTTGGAGCTGGGAGTGGGAGGATTGGATTAGCGCAGATGTTAGTCGAAGGTTATTTGTAGAACGTAGTGAACGGGTTGGGTGATAGACAGAAATGAGGGAGGAGATGTAGGGGGTGCTGCATTGTGAAGAGCTTTGTCAGTGAGAACAAGCAATTTGAACTTTATCCTGTAGTGTGTAGGCAGCTAGTGCAATGACTGGCACAGAGTAGAGGCATCTGAGTAATGATTGGCCAGGTAGGTCATCTTGGCTGCTGCATTAAGGATGGACTGTAGAAGGGAAAGTTTAGAAAGGGGGAGGCCAATTAATAGAGAATTGCAATAATCAAGGCGGGAGTGTATTAGGGCCACGGTAAGGGTTTTAGTTGTTTCCATGGTAACAAAGGGGCGGACTCGTAGAGATGCTTTTCAGGTGTAAGCGACAGGCGCAGACGAGAGATTGTATATAGGAGGTGAAGGAGAGATCAGTGTCAAACGTGACACCCAGACAGCGAGCCTGCTGCCTAGGTGTTATCATGGTACCGCACACAGAGAGAGATGTCAGAATTAGGGAGGTTAGTGGAGGGCGGGAGCAAAAGAAGTTCAGTTTTGGAAAGGTTAAGTTTTAAATAGAGAGCCGACATGATGTTGGAAACTGCCACTAGACAGTCATTGGTGTTCTTTAAAACTGCAGGGGTAAGGTCAGGTGCTGAAGTGTATAATTGTGTGTCGTCAGCATAGAGATGATCCTGGAAGCCAAATCTGCTGATGGTGTGTCCAATCAGGGCCGTGTAGAGAGAGAGAAGAGAAGAGGTCCAAGGACTGAACCCTAAGGGACCCCAATAGTGAGAGGAAAAGTTGGGAAGTAGAGCTAGCAAATGATACACTGAAAGATAGGAAGAGAGCCAGGAGAGAGCAGTGTTCTTTATACCAATGGAGTGCAACATAGAGAGTAGAAGATGGTGGTCAACAGTGTCAAAAGCTGCAGAGAGATCAAAAAGAATAAGCAGAGAGTGGTCACCATTACGTTTTGTTGTCAGTAGGTCATTGGTCAATTTGCTGAGGGCAGTTTCTGTAGAGTGAAAGGGACGGAAACCAGACTGTGATGGATCTAGAAGAGAGTGAGCGGAGAGGTAAAGGTTGAGACGGGAGTAGACCAGGCACTCCAGGAGTTTAAAGATGAAGGTGAGATTGGAGACTGGTCTGTAGTTATTTGTGCAGGATGGGTCGAGAGAAGCTTTCTTTAATAATGGAGTAATGATCGACTGTTTGAAGGAGGAGGGGAAGATGCCAGAAGAGAGGGAGAGGTTGAAGATTTTGGTTAGGTGAGTGGAGGTGACCGGACAGAGACACTGGAGTAGGTGTGAGGGAATGGGGTCAGTGGTGCATGTAGTGGGACGAGAGGAAGAGAGGAGCCTGGCAACTTCTTCTTCCGTAACTGGTCAAATGTGGAGAGTGAGCCGGTGGAGATGTGGGCAAGAATGAGAGTAGAAGCACTTGGAGGCTGGGAGCTAATTTCCTGGCGGATGTTGTCTATTTTCTCCATAAAGTAAGAGGCCAGATCATCAGCACAGAGGTCAGTGATGGGGGTCTGCACTTTAGGACTGAGGAGAGAGTGAAAGGTGTCAAAGAGTTTTTTTGGATTGTTGGATAGTGAGGAAATCAGGGTGGTGAAGTAGGTTCTTTTGGCAAGGTGAAGAGCAGAGTTGTAGGTTTTTAGCATGAATTTATAATGGATAAAGTCTTCTGGTGAGCGAGTTTTCCTCCATAGGCATTCAGCACTCCTAGAGCATTGCTGGTGGAATCAAGTTTGTGATGTGAGCCAGGGCTGTTTTGTTCTATGTTTGGAGGTTCTGAGAATGAGGAGTGCTACTTGGTCCAGGGTGCTTCTGAGAGTGTTATTATAGTGATTTACTGCCAGATCTGGACTGGAGAATGAGGAGATTGGGGACAGTGATGAGATGAGGAAGTCTGTGAGTGCATGAGGGTTAATAGCCTGTAGATTTCTGGATGTTAGATAGGTAGCAGTGGGCTGTGGTGGGTGAGGGTTAGTGAGCGTGAAGGAAAGAATGTTGTGGTCAGAGAGGGGAAGAGATGAATTATCTAGGAAGGAGGTTGAGCAAAGTCGGGTAAAGAAGGTGTTATCATCCTTGTGTGCCTCAGAGGTTGAGATCTGTGAGAAGCCATGTGATGTGGTTAGAGATAGGAGCTGGGATGCAGATGGGGAGATGGGGCTGTTTATGGGGATGTTAAAGTCTCCCAGAATGAGGGCTGGTAATTCTGAGGACATGAAGTGAATCAACCATGTGGAGAAATGGTCGTGGCACTGGGTGGGTGACCCTGGGGGGCGCTATACCACTGCTACTCTGAGGGGAAGGGGATGGAATAGCCTAATGGTCACTGGCGTAACTAGAGTCCAAAGGGCCCCGATGCGAAATTTGGACCTGGGCCCCCCCCTTCCGCCGCGCGCCCACATTGGTCAGATGTATGTGCCCAATGTAACATTCTAAATCCTATAAAGACTCATGAATTGACCCCTCTCCCCTTTATTATGCATTAATGCCCCTCATCCTGCTGTATATGGTCCTCCTCCTGGGATATGCCCTTATCCTGGTATATATGGTCCTCCTACAGGGACGCATATCCATGTAAAGTAGGTGCAGGGGTCGGCAGGCGCCAGGCCCCTGTACCGCTAGGCCCAGTCGCACTTGCGAACCCTGCAACCGCGGTTGTTACGCCACTAGGTATCCCCATCATCCCTTGCACCCCTAATAAGGTATCCCCATAACACAGGGACAAACACACAAACTCAGGAACACCCACACACAGGGACACCCACACACAGGGACACCCACACAGAGGGACACACACACACACATAGGGACATGCACACACAGGGACACTTCTTACTGGTCCACCAGCGCTCTCAGCCTGTAGGTGTACCGATGCCGCCAATGCATGGAGCATGGCACCGTACTCATCTCCCTGCCTCAGATGCCTTAAGTGTATGGTGACGCACTTGGCCAATCACAGACCACGAGCCGCCTGGTCAGCCAATCACAGGCCAGAAACTGATGTCATGCGCCGACTGGCCTGTGATTGGCCGCCGGGCCTGTGATTGGCCAGGACAGCAGCAGGGGACAGGGAGAGAATGGTGCAAGACTTTATGCATCTGGAGGCCATGATCAGCTCCCTGGGGACATCGATATGCGTCCTCAGGGACGCACTTCCATATAAAGCAAGTGCAGCCAAGGGTCAGCGGGCCTGGTCGCACCTGCGTCCGTCGTTGTTACACCACTGATCCTCACTCATCCCTTGTAGACTGTGAGCCCTCGTGGGCAAGGTCCTCTCTCCTCCTGTTGTGCCTTGTATTGTTCTTGATTATTGTAATTGTCTATGTATGCCCCTTGTCACATGTATAGCATCATAGAATAAATGGCGCAATAATAATTAATAATAATAATCTCATCATCATGCCCCATTGTTATTTGAGACATTAGTGCCCCCATTTTCCTCAGAACTGGACACTCAACCATATTGCAGCTCTTCCCTATGCAGAACAAGCAGACAGTGCTTCAATACCAGTCACAGTCCATGGTCCAGGGAGGCACTGTTTTCATGGAAAATTGGAAAAATTATAATTATATATAAATTATAATAGGAAATCACCCCAGTTATATTTTATATATCAGCAATTTTCATGTGAGAGGAAAGTACCTACCTGCCAGACAGGCTGTGGTATCGACCCAGGTGAGGAGCTGTCCAGCACTCAGCCCTCCCAGGTGGTTGCAGTGCCAGGGAAGACTACAGCTGAGTGAGAAGTGTGAGAAAGGAAGGCTAGGTGTGGCTCCATGCCACCTGGGATAGTGCCAACCCACTGTGACCCTGGTACTGAGGTCCACTCATGTGATCTGCAGGCTGCACTTTGTATCAGCTGAGACATGAACCTGCTGGAAAGTGTTCACTGCCAGCACCTGCATGCTCCAGCCCATGATTAGGTTACGTTCCCCTCTCCAGCCCGCACAGCCTGCTCCTGCCCGCCCTCCTCCTGCTCTCTCACTTGGCTCTGTACCTCCTCACTGTTCACAGGTCCCGGTTCCCGGCTCCCCGGCAGATCCTGCAGACGTTTGTGACTGTGACCCACATGCTGCTATCTGGGGAGGCGGCAGATGCTGCAGGAAACACCCAGAGAGAGGACACAGCCCTGGCATCAGACTATGAGATGGTGGAGGTACAGATGCCGGCCGCTCTGTCCTGTTTGTGATGAGGTCAGATGACCTCATCACAGTGCAGCAGCCGCGGGAGATTTAAAGCTGCAGAGCCTGCCAATCCTCCGGCGCCCGTGATCAGCTGCCAGAGACCGGCCGGGCAGAGTGGCCGCGCAGTGACATGGATGCGCGTCCTCAGGGACGCATATCCATGTACAGCTGGCGCAGCGGTTGCAGGGGTTGGCGGCTTCGGGCCCCTGTGCCTCCGGGCCCGGTCTCACTTACGACCCCTGCGACCCGCGGGTGTTTACGCCACTGCTAATGGTGTGAACCTCAAAAGAGGGGAATGAGAGTGTTGGGTCTGGAGGGATGACCTGGAAAGCACATTGTTGGGACAGGAGTAAGCAAACTCCACCACCATGTTTGTTCCCACGTCTCGGGGAATGAGAGAAATGTAAGCCACCATAAGAAATAGCAGCAGGGGAAGCAGTGTCTGAATCCTGGTTTCAGGTTTCAGTGAGGGCCAGGAGATTGAGAGAGTTAGCGAGAAAGTAGTTATTAATGAAGGGAAGTTTGTTGCATGCAGACCGTGGATTTCAGAGAGCGCAATTAAAAGAGGGAGATGAAGGTGTGCAGGTAATGCTAATAAGGTTAGTGGGGTTCTGTGTGAGGTGAGAGAGGGGTTGAAGTTACCAGAGGGCGGACCAAGGTTGGAAGAGATATCACCTGACAGGAGCAGCAGTAAAAAGAGAAAGAGCAAATAGTTTTTAGATTTAGGATATGATTTATTATGACAAACTTTGAAATATGATGGGCTAATAATCTTCAGTAAACTGAAGATAGCATGGGAGTTGTACATAGAGTAGGGCAGGAGAGAGGGGCTAATGTGAATGAGTGGTGATGGAGGGGGGATAGGGTGATAAAAGTTAGTAGTGAGAGCACATAAGAAAACAACCAATGAAATAAAAGACATGATAAAGATTAGTAGTGAATAGAGTTATACACATTGTTTGAGTGGCCCTCTATGTCATTAGCTTCCAGTCTATCCCAGTCAATTCCTGTCCATTTCTGGTCTATTTCATATTTTGCTACTTTAAACAGCCACTTTGTCAAAGACCTGGAGCAGGCTAAAACTGGTCTCAGATATGCTCCCAAAAAGTAAATTCAGGTGAGGAGTAGGGGGAGGGAACTGAGCGTCATTAAACCATTACCAATCAGGCCATAGACACATGGTGATTCACAGCCAGCTAACACAAAGGATCCTAAAACATTAGGGGGTAGTGAAATGGAGAGGTATGTGGCGCCCCTGCGGGTATGCGCCACAGAATGGTATTACACTTGAATATAAAATGTGTTTTTACTTGTAAGTTGCCAGGTTACGATTTAATGCTTATGGAGTCTATTTTTAGCACTCACCTAGGATCGCACCACTTAGTGTAGGGGAAACTGACTTTATGGTAGGTTCCACAGGTGGTGGGCGGAGCTTAGGATAGAGTTAGAGTGACAGTTAGGAATTTACCTCAGACGGCGTTGGGAAGGCAGACAGTGTGGTCACGCCTGGCAGCCTGAGCTGAGTGGAGGGTACCCCAACTATATGTGGGGGCCCAGGACAGATGGCAACTGACCAAGAGTGGTAGGAACCAGCTGGTCATGTTGAGGGTTCACAGGTGACACGGATACCGAGGCAGCCAGGAGTTCAGCCCTGACTGCGAAGCCGACGAGCTGCAGGCCCAACCAGACCGGGTTGCTGACAGCACCACAAGGTACCTCACCCCTCATGCCCAAAAGACGGTCCTACACTAGTGAGGAAAGACTGAAACCCGGTGTCAGGTGGGAAACTTGTGCGTTCCTGCTGTTCCCATTTGGACCGGTAATAGTCAATTTAAGCCTACTAGACACAGACTGCAGGACTGGCGGGTGAGCTCTTCCAAGGTGGGAAAGACAGAAAGATCTAGAAAGAGAATAGAAACCCTGAAAGACAGAGAAGGAACATCTAAAGACTCCTTAAGAGAAATCCTGACTTGGTAACAGCACCCTAAACCAAACTGTACCGTGTATTGTTATGCCATCAGCCGGTACCGAGTAAAGCAAAGTTAAACAAGAATTGGTTTCTGTTATTCTTCCTGCCGCAGCTCAGAGGACTGAACAATCATCAACATCTACAGCAGAGGGGTAAGAACTGCACCACCATTTACCATCACTGCCCTCCCTCACCGTCTCATATACCATCATAGCTGCCCTGAGGTAAAGCTCCACCTGTGGGGAGCTGTACCACACACTGCTGCCCCCTCCATCACCTCAGTGGCCGGCTGGCAGCGCTGGTACTACCTTACCAGACCCTACAGGTGGCGTCACGTCCCCCTGTAAATAACCCCTTTTACCCCCACCGTTTACCAACAACACCTGGTACAATTGTTCGCCAGGGCACGGCACCGGGGATACCGACCACCCGTGACATCCCACACAGAAGCCCCGGTGACCGAGTACCCCACGCACCCCTGCTCTGGTCGAAACAGGTATATTCATAATAGAATACAATATATTTCAGCAAGGAAATTGCACCACATGGACAGCAGAGATGAGTGGAAGACTGTGCAGTTCCACGTATCACAGATATTTTAAATTTTAAGTTTTGAAGATAGACATTGAAGTAAAGGACATGATGAGTGAGAAAAAAAAAAAAAAGAAAAAATGGAAAGTAAAGTAACAATGACAGTTAGCAGACAGGTATTGCTGGTACCTTCTGGTTACTTCTGTGTTATTTCTGGGATATTTCTGATGTGACACTTTAAAATGTCACACTTTAATAATGTCATATCTGACCTGTTCCATTCAACTTATACCATTCAAATGACCAAGAGATGAGACCAGGTGAGAGAGGGGAGGAGGAGGGAGCAGGAGGGCAGCTCACAGGAGGGAGTAAACATTTGACTAGCATCAAAGCTACAGAAAGAGAGATAGTCAAATGGAAGGAGAATGTTAGGTGTGAGAAGCAAAGACTTATCCAATATGCATTACGTAAATTTGAAGTATGATACATGGAATTGTAGTCAGGGAAAGAATAGCAGCATACCCGTTAACACAGGGGAAGAGGAGTACATAGGATTCTAGGGTGCAGTGAGTATTCTGGGTTCAGAGTTCAGATGTGCCCATTAACACAGAGGAAGAGGAGTACATAGGATTCTAGGGTGCAGTGGGTATTCTGGGTTCAGAGTTCAGACGTACCTGTGGATGAAAGCAGATGGATCAGGACATGATCAGCATGAAGGAGAATATACCATTCTGGGATATTTCTGATGTGACACTTTAAAATGTCACACTTCTAACAGCAAAATGGAAGTCACACTCTCCTCCTACCCTATCAGAAGTTATTCAAAAGACTAATTGGATCTTCCATCAAGAATTCTACCTGGCTATGGACAGGCCCACAAGGACCAGTGTCAGTAATAAATGGGAAATTTGAGCCTCTCACCCTCAGGCAACCCCAATACCCTCGAGATAGAGCCTCCTACTGCCCACCTAAAGAGCACCCCTCTCAGACCCTTTGGTTCGGTACGCCTCTCTGTGGCTAAGACACAGAATGTTCTATATGTATCTAGGTATATAGCTAGTTTTCTGTTCTGTTTCCCAGTCCTACCCTCCCCAGGTTGTCTACATGAGCCAAATTTTTGTCATTGATTTTCCAAACTCTAAGAATGTATACAGGGGTAGTAGAGCTGAACCTGTTAGTTAAATGGAATCTGTAATCAGGTTTTTGCTATGTAATCTGACTCTAACATGCTGTAATAGTTAACACACAGATTAAAGCGAAGTGTTTTCTTTAACCCATTGTGTGCTGTTGTTCACCTGTTATGCATTTTCACTTAAGGAGATTATTATTGCCAGACTAGGACAGCCAGAGGTCAGTTAGTCTGTCATGTCCTCTCCTGTGATTAGCATCTGACTGTCTATAAACATTGCACATAAAGAGCCTGGTATGGGTGGGATTAGTTTTCTGAGCTCTACTACATTGCTAAATCTTAAAACTCTGATTGCGTCAGAACCACTGCACCCAACAATAAGGGTGCCATCACACGGGTCAATTTTATGAACGATATTGTTAGCGATCACATGCACGCGCGATCGCTAACAATATCATTCAGATCGCTGGTGAGCTGTCACACAGACAGACTCACCAGCAATTAATAGACCAGAGACATCGTGGAAACTATTTAAATATCGTTTACCACGATGTCTTTCTCCCACTGCCAGCCTGCGGTAAGCGGGAGCAGGCTGGTCTCCAAGGTAAACTGCGGGTATCTAGGCAGCGCGCGCTTCCTAGATACCCGATGTGTACCTTAGTTAGCAGCCTCCTCCGCTCACCGGCTGGTATGTAAGGTACACAGCAGGTAACTAGGGTCCCTAGTTACCCGCTGTGTACCTTAGATACCAGCCGGTGAGCGGAGGAGGCTGGTAACTAAGGTATACATCGGGTATCTAGGCAGTGCGCGCTGCCTAGATACCCGCAGTTTACCTTGGAGACCAGCTCCCAGCGCTTGCTGAGAGGCGCTGGGAGCTGGCTTATCGGTCGTCTCCCGGTGTCACACGCCGCTACCACAAGGTAATATAGGAGGACCTGGGCCAGCAGGGACAGCACATAGGTGTGCCAGAGTTGTGGATTACGAGACACTCGTACGGTGATTGGACAAAGCAATAGCATCATGATTGGCCAGCCAGCGCAGGAAGGCTGGCTAATACATGATGCTATTGCAATTGTGTAGTGTGACTGGTCAGCTCCTTAAATATGCCGCACTGTGCAGGGACAACCAATCGTAACGCAGGAGCTTCCACCAATGATCGCTGATGGGGCGCGGTATCCCGGAGCCTGTGTCACGCCCCAGGGATGTAACTAGGTGTTGAAAAAACCTTCCTGTTCCTCATTTAGACGCCACTACCATCGGGTTGAAACCAACCTGTTTTTGAGCACTGCTCTGAAACAGGTGTCGACAGTGACCGGTGGCAACAACCTGGTTTACACGCCGCTACATCGCAGTGTTTTGACGGTGCAAGATACATTTGTCTCTGACACCCGGTTGTTTCCAACCTTCTGTAGCAGCGTGTAAAGGTACCATCAGAGGTCAGCGCTTCACCTTTGGGGGAAGCGTAAAGGAACAGTTTGTGCTATAGAGACAACGCCTTTAAGACAGTGCATTAAGTTTATCTGCAATACCAGGAATATAACACAATAACAAATGCGAAGTAAAAAATTTAGCACTAATATATCTGTACCTGTTCATTGTTATCTTCATGTTTTATTTATTCATTATATTACTAGAAATGTATCATGACAACCACAGTGGAAAATAACAAGGTATAAAGAAGCAATGGACAAGTAATCTCATGAGAACATGTAAATATAATATTTGTAGAGAAAGGAAATATCAGCATTTACCAGACATCAATACAAATCTGTTCATTGCACAGATCTGTCCTTTGTGGTTAGAGGTAACCTTGTGGAAAATAAGCTGCTGGTTGAATTTCATAGAATCCTCACCAAGGATACTGGAGGCTCGTTCTTCACATATTGTCCCGAAGACCGGTAAACATTAGCCTTAAAGGAAGTATTATACAGAGACATGTCTCTAGCCTATTCATTGTCTGGAATGTTGTTTTCCTTGTGAGAATACCATGTATCAGATAGAAACACTATCAAATATTTATTGTGGTACAATGTCAGCGTTTTCATTCCCATATCATTCTTCCTTTGTTATTATTCTTGTATTTCCATCAATAGAAAGTCAAATAGATCTTCTACATCAGATTGTGACTGAGGTTAAGCAATGTCAGAATAGCTTTTAGTCACCAGGACAGTTATCTGGCATGAATGTTCATTCATTTACAAAAACATTTTTTTTCTATCTAGCCTTCGACGCTACACAAGGCCACCGCTAACAATGATGACTTTGGTGCATTATTTCTTTATTAGAAACTTGTCAATGAAAATATTTGCATCTTGCAAACACAGATATACAATAAAAACTAGAAATACTTAATCACTTTGTCCCCGATTCAGTAAGACTGTTGTTATTCACACCGGTCTTCAAGAAGGGGCGTGCCGGAGTGAGAGGCACCTCACTCATTAATAGATGCATTCCCCTTAATTAAAAGTGGCCTGCATGTGCCTAGCTGCAAATCTCACTCCAGTTAGTAAATAGAGTAAGATTTGTGGTAAATGGAAAGCCTTAGCTCATCAAGAGTTGGCGTAATCGCATCTTACCCTCTCTCCTCCTGCGCCACCTCCATAACAAGCAAAAGTAATTTAGTTTTATGTACAACAACATTTTGCAAGCTTTCAAAACCTTTTATTTTATACCAGAAATTTCACATAATCGCCATGATAAATTGGGGCCTTTATTCTTTTGGCCCAAAGCTCATTGACAAATGTGGGGTATGAAGGCTAGCCTATCTGGTGTAATGCCACAGAAACAGGCAATGAAATGGATTTCTACTCTGTATGAAAGAACACTTACCTTGGACTCTGTATATATCATATATTGTACACTAAATGCCTTTTACTTGAAAACGTGGACTTCCTTTGGTCTCCAGAATTGCCGCAATTTGTTGTTGAATAGACTCCGCTAAGTATTAAAATCATTCTTCAAAGTACTGAGCTACACGGACAGGATATTTTTTCAAAATTGTTGCAAATTAGATGGAAGTACTGTACTGAGAAGTTCTGAACAGCCCATTCTACCTTATCTCAGTGCTGTTCCATAGGATTAGGAGTCTGGGTTACAGGATGCAAGGAAAACTCACTACTGAGTTCCTTGTATCAATGTATGCATTCTTTACTGCCATATATGAGAAATTATTATTATTAGGTATTTATATAGCGCTATTAGGATACATGGCGCTTTACAATTTAGAGGGTAGACAAAGACAGGTGGTCAAAGACGACCACAGACGACGACAAATCCACAATAAACCGTACGGGTACAATAGGGGCAGGGATCCTGTCCACGTGGGCTCACAGTCTAGAGGGGGTAGGGAGGGAGACAGTAGGAGGGGGACAGGTGAGATGGTGCAGTGGATAGAAATGAGATGAAGGACTCATCTATTTGTGCCACTTGGGCCAAATTCTGATATCTTATCAGCATGGTGCAACAGTTATATGAATTCAACTGACCACACAAGTTTTTCCACTACTCAATGATACTATTTTTGTGCTCTTTGCCCACTGATGTTCTTTAGATAATATTGGCACTGAAACCAGTCATCTGCTTTTATAGCCCATCCCTACTAAGTAACAACAACAAATCCTCAAGTTAACTATTCCATCATTGTAAATAAGCACCTGTACTTTGTGTCACCCCCATCTCATTGTTAGATTGTAAGCTCTTATGAGCAGGGCTGTCATTATTTTGCTTTAATTATTGTATTATGCTTTGCATTGTATTTTGTATTGTATTGTACTTTCTGATAACTGTTTCTTATGATGGTTTGACTATGAACCTGATTTGTGAAGCGCTGCGGAATGTTGGCGCTGCATAAATAAACATTATTAATATTATTATTATTATTTGGCATTCAGACCTTTTAGGGTATGTGCCCACAATGTCTTTTTGTTGGCAGTGGATCATTCAGGATACACTGAAAGCGTGTTGACAACAGAACTTAGCTTTAATTGGCAACAAACAGGTACAGATAGGAAGGGCTTTGTGGAAACAGGAATATACATTTTAAATGTCTCTTTGCAGCATCAGCAGGCTGCTGTGCTTCTCTTCACATGCACAGACACAGGAAACTGGTAACAGTCACATGGTATTTCCTGTGTGTGAGCCTCTGGTAGTGTTCCTTTTTTTTTTTTCTTTAAACTAACTTTACTGACAATGCACATACCTAACAATATAGAAAAAAAGAAGAAGATACACTGGGCACTAACACGCCAGATGGATTAAGCCTCCGTCACTCCCGTGACAGATGTCTGTAGCCTAATCGTGCGGTGCTGGCATAAACAAGAAAAAATCTTTACAAGCAATAGCAGAATGAAAAAGCCGCACTCACCGATGATGGATCTTTACTTTATTCACTGTCCAAATCCATATTGCTTGAACAAAACGAAGCAGGGAGGGGAGTGCAGGGGAGGCGGACGACGGTCTACCGTTTCGCGGTCGTGCACCGCTTCTACGGGTCCTCGTGTGCACGACCGCGAAACGGTAAACCGTCGTCCGCCTCCCCTGCACTCCCCTCCCTGCTTCGTTTTGTTCAAGCAATATGGATTTGGACAGTGAATAAAGTAAAGATCCATCATCGGTGAGTGCGGCTTTTTCATTCTGCTATTGCTAACAATATAGAACTTACACATGCAGGATTGGAGTTGTTGCGCTTAACATATTCCAACACCCCCACTCAACAACAACTTATCCTGTTAGTCCCATTGCGGTTCTGAAGTTCTCAAACTTGGCTCTTGTCAATGATTTTGTCATACCATCTGCTAACATCTTGTCAGACTCGCAATAAACAAACTTTAGTACATCATGTTCCACTAAGTCATGTAAGTGGTGATGCTTAACGTCGATGTGCTTAGTCCTTGCACTGATCTTCTCATTGCTGGCAAGTCAAATACATCCTTGGTTGTCCTTATATACAAATGTGCCCCCACTGCTTGGCTGTAACTCTCATTGCTGGAGCTTTGACAAATCTTTGGCTTCTGAGGGCTCTTTTTCATTGCCAGGACTGTGGCTCTGATTCAGGAAGTGTTCTGACCGTATAAGAAAGGCGTCTAGCTGCGATACCTTTGTTTGATCTTTCTGATCTCCGGACTGGAGGTTGAGTTTGTTCTTCTGTTTCTTTCGTGTTTGCTTCAGAGCTTATCCAGACTTCACTGTTTTTTTTTCAGTGTCTGGGTTTGGTGACTGAGATTCTTCTTCTTGTTCCTTTGTTTGAATGACTAGTGTAACTTCATGAAATTTAATCGAAACAGAGTTCTTATCAGTCACTACATCTCTGCTGATTGTTACTGTGTTAGTCCCTGGGTGCAGGATTCTGTATCTCTTTTAAGTTTCACTATAGCCCACCAAGACTTCTTGCTTTGCATGTGATTCCCACTTGGAATGATTTTCTTTGGGAACATACACAAACATTTTGCTTCCAAATATCCTGAGGTACTTCAGGTTAGGCTTCCCACAGTTGCATAGCTCATATGAAGTTTTATTTGTCGCTTTACTTGGCAGTCTGTTTTGAAGATAGCAAGCTGTCATGATGGCTTCTCCCCAGTACGTTGTAGGTAGATTGGCATCAAACAACATACTTCTTCCACTTTCACAGAGTGTGCGGTTCTTTCTCTCCGCAATGCCATTCTGTTCTGGGTTGTATGGAATGGTAGTCTGGAACACGATGCCAATCTTTTTCAAAATGGTTTGCACCTTACTACTTGTATATTCAGTCCCATTATCTGCACACAGGGCTTTTGGCATTCTTCCAAATTTGTTCAACACTACGTCAAGATAATCTTCAAGTTTCTGTGGAACTTCATCCTTACTGTGAAGCAGGTAGGCAAATGTATATCTGGAGTAGTCAACAACAAATGTGAGGAAATATCTCTTTTTGCTTGGAGTTTGAATACTCATTGGATCGCAAACATCTGTGTGTATCAATTCCAGTGGCTGTGCAGATCTAGTGCTGCATACTTTAGGAAAGTATTTTCTGGACATTTTCCCTTTTAGACAGCTAGTGCATTTCATAATTTGACTACATTGCTTTATTTCAACACCATTTGCTAGTTGATCTAGCTTCCTTACTGCTTCTGGGTCTCTGTGCCCAAGACGTCTGTGCCACACATGGATACAGTTCTTATGCAGATTTTGTCTAGCACTGTACATTCTTTCTTTGCATTTTAGATTAATGTATAGAAATGAAACTGGGCACTGACCTGTTAGTGGCGTTACTCCTATACTCCTGTAGCGGTGACGTGCTGCGGAATCTCCTGTTGCTCAGCCAGATTTCAAGACAATAAATCCAAAAAGAAAGATGGCGGTACTCAGCATTCCAATTTTGCAACTGGTTAATTTAATGCAAAAATTACAGCAGCAGGTGCATGATACAGGGAGGGAGGTGCTAGGACCGACGGTGACCGCTTCGAGGGATGTCCCGCTTCTACGGGTCCAGTGTACACTAGGAATTTCTGGCCTGACTGCCAAAATTTAGGGGCCCTCCTGAGACTCCGCCCAGCCCTACCCATGCTCTGCCTCCACCCATGCTCCGCTTTCACCTAAACATACATTATATTTATAGTGAAAAATTGGAACAGCACCAAAAATTATCTCAATTTATGTATGAAGTTTTCCCAACCAGCAATCCAGATGTTTCCTTACACTAGAAAAAAGTGGATTTTATTGCCCAATGCGTGGCCACACCATTGGGCAATAAAATACACTATTTTCTATATTTATGTGCTCTTTTTCCTTTTTTCTTACACTCTCTCTCTCTCTATTATATCTTACACACACGCACACTTAAGACTGCTGTGGGCTGAATACATAATAGCTGTATATACAATGGAGAATACACAATAGAGACAGCTGCTAGCTGTATACATAATAGAGATGGCTGTGGGCCATATACACAATGGAGACTACTGCTGGCTATACGCACAATAGAAAATATGCAATAGAGACTGCTGCTGACTGTACACATTAGTGAATACACAATAGAGATGGTTGCGGGCCGTTAACACAATGGAGACGAACAACTACAAGGGAGGGTAACAGACTGTGATGTCATCATCAGGGGAGGGACATGGATCACCCCCACACAAACATCTGCCATGCCTCTGAACTGACAACACAAAGTCCCAGATGAGAGGTGAACAGACGGCAGAATGTCAAACAGACAAATCTGGAGGACAGGAGGGAGACGGAGGGGAAATAGGACAGAGGAAGACGGAGGGAAAAGAGGACAGGAGGGTGACGGAGGGGAGAGAGGACAGGAGGGGGACGGAGGAGAAAGAGGACAGGAGGGGGATGGAGGAGAAAGAGGACAGGAGGGGGATACAGGAGAAAGAGGATAGGAGGGGGACGGACGAGAAAGTGGACAGAGGGAGACGGAGGAGAAAATGGACAGAGGGAGATGGTGTTAGAAAGAGGACAGAGGGGGACGGAGGACAAAGAGGACTAACTTTAATGACTTACCAGTCCAGCGCTGGTGCTAGCTTCCGCTGGCTGCTGTACTCCTCTTCCTGCCTGGCTCTCTCCACCATGTGCTGTGGGTCTTGACGCCGCATCCCGTCCGTCCGTGGTGGGTCACAGCACTGGGTGGGTGGGTAATGGAGTCCGTCCAACTTCCAATGTTTCTAAGGTCAGAGGGACAATACTGTAATTACTACAACTTCTGAATAAAATATGGATAATGGGAGTGCATTACACTAAATGGAAAATGTATAGAAATACAAGCATGATGCAAGCAAAATGTCCAAGGTGGAGGCACAGTATGCATGGGGGAGGGGCACAGTGTACAGGGGCATTTTCCATGTAGTTTGATGCACTCCCAATCATCCACAGTTTATTCAGAAGTTGTAATAATTACAGTAATGTCCCCACTCCCCTGCCACACACATACACACACACTGCAGCAGCAAGTGATCTGCTGCACTCAAGAGACACCGGGCTGAGGGCTCACCTGCTGCTCCACAGTCTCCAGGAATTCAAGGCTGCAGCCTGCAGGAGCCATCAGCAGCTCCGTCCTACTCACAGGAGTAGATGGGTGTGGCTTCAGCACTGCTGACCGCGCTCTGTGTACTATGTCTGTTCTGCAGGGCATAACGTGGGTGGGCCGTGGGGTGGGCGCACTGGACAGGCCTGGGCAGGCCACAGACCCCCCTGCACAGACAGTGGTGAGAGCGGGTGGGCGGGCAGCTGAGCCCCCTGTGTAACAGAGAGAGACTCGTTGCTGGCCAGGGGGGCGGGCTTGAGGGGCAGGCCCTGCTCCATGATGCAAACAGCATCACCCCGTACAATTATGGCCAGGCCCCCTCTCGCTCATGAAAATGGCCTGACTGTGTGCAGACACGTCACCCCCTGATGGTGGGCATGCTTGTAATGCCCATGCACTAAGTATGGACTGACAAACATTTACCCTTGAGGGGTATACATGAATATACTGTATAACTATAAGAAGACAGAGAAGAGGGATGGTGACGCTAATGATGGTGTCATCGCCGCTCACCATCTTCGTGGAGTCCTCAAAGTTTTGGAGGATGGTACATATGTCGGACATCCATGTCCACTCCTGAGGTCTTATGTGTGGAGTCTGAACCCAATACCGATGGCCTTGTTGATGCTGGTAGTCAACAACTGCCCTTTTCTGCTTACAAATCCTGACCAACATCAGCAATGTCGAATTCCAACTCGTGCGGACATCACAGTCTATGAGCCGGAAGCTGCAAAAACTGCTGAAATCCGGCAAGGGTGGCCGAAGCAGTAGGTGACTTTCTAAAATGGGCACACAGGTGGCGTACTTTGATGAGCAGATCCAACAGCTCCGGGTAGAATTTAAGAAACTACTGAACCACGAGTTTGAGCACATGGGCCAGGAATGGTACATGTGTGAGCTCACCACGCCTCAGAGCAGCCACCAGTTTCCGGCCATTATCACACACTACCATGCCTGGTTGTAGGTTTAGCGGTGTGATCCACAGATCTGCCTGCTCTTTCAGATCTGTCCACAACTCTTCAGCATTGTGAGGTCTGTCACCTACGCATGTTAGCTTCAGCACAGTCTGTTGCTGCTTGGCCGAGGTAGTGCTGCAGTGCTTCCAAACTCAGTTTGGTCTTCAAATTGGAGAGGAGAAACTTGGACATGACTCAAATTTTTGAAAATGTGAAAAGATTAAATAAGATATAGACTAAAATGGGTTCTATCCACGTACAGAACAAAAGTATGTGAAACTTGGACATGTGAATGGGGCATAATTGTGACAATGATAGAATATGACAATGACAAGCCAAAAATGTAACTGAATTAAGTTGATTTCTATATCTTCCAGTCACGGTCATTTTCAGTTAGTTAAGGTTCCAAGGATTTTCGATAAGTAATATATAAACATTAGCATTCTCATAGAGTAAAGGTATGATTTGCCCTCTTTGTGTCATGCCATTAATATTTGGGCCATATATATCTCAATTATCATTCATGCTTAACAGCAATGCTGAAAAGCATATTCCTCTTACATCAATGATAGTTGTACTGACACCTAGGGGTCAATGAAGAGATTGCTGTAAAAATGATGAACTCACAATTCATTTTTACAAATTATGTGTGCAGGCAGGGTTGTAACTACAATAGTGCAAGGGTTGCGATCGCACCCCGGGGGCCCCAAAATTCCCTTTGGCCTATAGAAAAAGACTAATATTATTAAAGATTTGCAATAATTGGGGCCCCATTGGAGCTTTCACATTGGGGCCCCTGGGCCTGACCACTGTGTGCAGGTATACAATAATAAGTTGGATTTCATGTCAATGCAATTACAAAGTAAGACTGAGGTGTACAAGATGTATAGGAGTACATAATACTTAATAGTTATTGTCTGTGTAATGAATAAGCAATGTGAAAAATCGTTATTTTTACAAAAAAACTGTTATTTATATGAATTATAATGAAGCAAAGTCTGTGAAAGTAGCAGTTAGGCTTTGAGATAATGACACAGTGTGCTCGCGTAAAAAAATATTTTTCTACTCATATTAGCAATTTAATAATGTTTTAATGGAGTTTGTGGACAATAAGGTATTGAACTTGCACATAAGGTCAAAGGCCAAGCAAGCATGACTCAACATATACCAGTGGAATAAAAACTAGCTGGTGTGGTGACATAATTATAGATGTTAGTGCCCTGAGGCTCTGATACTGGAGGAGTCCCAAAACCATTCCATCAATAATAAAAAACAGTTGTGTTAGGCTACTTTCACATCAGCGGTTTTTGCCGATCACGCCAGATGCTGTGAAAAAATGCATCTGCCGCGATTACCGCATAACCGCTGCACTTGCGGCACAGTTGCGGCAAGCCCCATGCAATGTCTATGGGGCTTGCGGTAAGTGTGCGGCAGGTGCGGCAAGTGCCGTTTTGGCACTTGCGGCAGGTGCGGCCGCGAAAAAAACTGCGGTCAGCCGCGTTTTTTTTGCGGCCGCACCTGCGGCAAGTGCCGATACTGCACTTACCGCACCTGCCGCAAGCCCGCATAGACATTGTATGGGGCTTGCCGCAACTGTGCCGCAAGCGCAGCGGTTATGCGGTAATCGCGGCAGATGCGTTGTTTCACAGCATCTGGCGTGATCGGCAAAAACCGCTGATGTGAAAGTAGCCTAAGGCTGGTTTCACATTAGCGTTTGTGTCTGCATGCAGAGGGCATGCAGACGTAAATGCAGTACAAACGCTGCCATACTGATGTGAACGCAGAGGAGAATCTCTGCATGCGTTCACATCAGTATGGTGCCCGGCCAGCCAATCAGAGGTCTCGGTGGCGGCTTTGAGGCGGAGATCAGCAGCGAAGATCTCCTCCCAGCCACCGCTGATCTCCTGACGGTGTCGGCCGGGAGATTTGAAGAAACAGCTGATCTGACAGCTGTTTAAATCTCCCCCGCCGACATCACCTATTTGGTGTTGGCATGGGAGATTTAAACAGCTGTTAGATCAGCTGTTTCTTCAATTCTCCCGTGCCGACACCGCCAGGATATTAGCGGGTCAGGCTTCTAGCTGAATCTCATCCCGGTGGGTCCATCACGTTGCTGATCAGCGCGACAACCAGAGGATTCCCAATGCTACATCGCGCAGCGAATATCCATCCATATACGGAAGTCATGCTGCCATGTTCAGTTCGAGGCATGTGCGACAACAGCATTGCTTGGTGTCTGATACAGCATTATGAAAAAATGAAACAGGTTGGTTCCAGGCCACAAACTATACATCAGCACTGCATCGCAGCCAACACAGAATGTGTTCCATTAACTAGAATGTAGTCCACTCATTTTATTCTCATAGACGCACTGTGAAACCGTTGGTGACTGATACGATTATGTATAGACTAATGTAGAATAGTGCCACATCTTTTATTCATGATTGAAATAATACACGTTTCCAGAGCTCTACTTCGGTTGTGCTCTGGATGTTAACCATGTTTCCTGGGATGGGAATATTAGGTGGTGGAGCTAATCCTTTTCTTAAATTTTCAAACAGATTATGTATGGTGGCACATGGACAGCTAGAAATTAGTCTTACTATCGGTATACAGTCAAGTACCTTTCTTCCATACCCAAATCAAACAACAGAGATAAAATGTGTTTGTTTAATGCAGCTTTACTGAATGGAATTTCAGTGTGATGTTGTTGATGATATGCATGTTCAATATAATGAAAAAACATGATGTTTTTAATAAATGCTTAAAAATTCCAACTGTTTTAAAGCAGTATCTCAGTTGTTGGACAACAAGAGGGCATGTAAGTCTTTTAAGCCCCATGTCCAAATCAATAAGTGCTCTTGGTTACAAGCAATGGCTTTAAATGCAAGGAACATACCATATTTTTCGGACTATAAGATGCACCGGACCATAATACACACCCAGATTTAAGAGAAGGAAAATAGGGGAAAACATATGCAAAAAATGTGGTTATAACACACTGTTGTGGGAAAGATCTGCTGCTGACACTTATGGGGGCAATGTCCCCATCCTGGGCCCCTTCCAGGTAATATATGATCCCCCTTATCCTGGTATATAGCCTCCCCATGCTGGATATGGCCCCCCATTATGGGATATGAGAGGCGAGTTAATATGATTTCTTTTTTGTATCTACACCAGCAGGGGGCCAAATAGTGTTATGGGGGGCCATATCCAGGATGAGGGGTCAGTATACTTTAGGCTCATGTAATATGCGCTGTCCCTCCACCCACTTCTCAGTGCCAGCTTCAGCGAATGAATATTCAAAGAATATTAAATGAGCCTAATGAATGGGCCCACATGACCACAGGTTGCCTTTGCAGCACTCGCCAACCTCCTACAGCCCACTCCAGAGCTGCCGCTTCCCCCAACACAGCCAGCATAGGTCTATATACCCGGACCATAAGATGCACCCCCACTTTCCCCCAGAATTTGGGGGGGAAAGTGCGTTTAATGGTCCAAAAAATATGGTAATTCAATGCTAAACTAGATGCAAAGAGAAGAGTATCAAGATAATTCTAGAACCAGCAAGTAAGTGTTTTTCTGGTGATCACTGCCACTACAATCATGAATTTATCCATAGACTTTTCTATCTGTCCAACTGTCTTTACTCAGTCAGTACCCTGAGTACACCAAAACACATTTTTTATTTCATAGTGTATCAAAAGAGGTTTTATGAGATGTCCGGCCTTGGGCTACAAGTATGCAGTCACTCTAAGTAATTGCAGACTTGTGAATCCTCACAGGGCTCCAGTGTGCATGTTGTCTGTATTCTCCAGTGCAGGTGCCAAGAGCAGTGTATGACCGAAACCCCAAAAATACTATTGTGAAAGTGTGTAACCCATGATAAATACAAACATCATCCACTACAATGATTTTTACAAAAATGATTATAAAGTTAATTAAGTACAATACAAAAAGCGGTGGATATTTAAAATAGTACAAATCTATTGGGGAAAAAACAAAAGCAAAAGATGGCAAGATGTTTTTTCCATCAGGGAGAGAGGACAAGTAGTAGTGTCACCAAAAACAAAGACCCTGAAATTATAATAATAAATCTGCTCACCTCCGTCATGACAATTTACAATGTAAAAAGCCTGATGCAAAGCATGTAGGTAAACTGCCTGGAGCTGAAAAGACAATGCTAAATAATGCAATGCTTGCAAAAAGTCTAATGCTCGGCAACCTGGCTACAGATACTATGAGCTGATCTACCTGACTGTGATCTACCCACCTAGTCATAAAATAGTGCATGGGATTTTAACAGCACATTGTTTACGTTGGGCCATGGTGCACTGCCTTGCACAGGTTCTGGAATGGAGACACATGTCCAAGACAACCTTGACGTACATTTTGTCCTATGGCCCAAGGTAAACAATGTGCTGTTAAAATCCCATGTGTGCAGGTTTATTATTAGAATTTCAGGGCCTTTGTATTTGGTGACACTACTCTTTGTCCTCTCTCTCTCTGATTCAAAAAACATCTTCCCATCTTTTATTTTTGTTTTCTGCTCAATAGATGTGTACTATTTTAAATACCCACTGCTTTTTGTATTGTACTTAATAAACTTTATAATCATTTTTCTAAAAATCATTGTAGTGGATGGTGTTTGTATTTATCATGGGTTATACACTTTCATGATAGTTTTTTTTGGGTTCTTGTATGTTCTATCCACTTGAGATAAAAGGGTCCCTCTTTTAGGTTCTGTGTATGACCGCAAGCATGTGATATGCATACATGCGGTCATGTGCCGAATAAACAGGCACGGCCCCTCTCAATATAAGTGAAGTAAGCGAGTCGGAATGTGGCCGGAAATATGTAAATTGCATACTTGTAGTCACATGACTGCCCACTCCCAGCACCAGCAGACTTGTGCCCCAAGGCTGGACAAACTCTTTAACATTTTTCAATATGTAAACTAGTTATGTACTAAAATGAGAAAAACATAAAATAAATTATATATCTAATGAATGCCCACATCACTTTAAGAGCTAAGCGGAAGTATTGGCATCTAATAGTGAAAGATTTTGAGTTATAATTTATAATGATAATATATAAAGCAAAATGCCAAAGAATTTCAAAATTCTAAACAGAAAAGGTGCCCATATCACATGCCAGCTTTCCAAACATCTCATATGCCCATATGGCCCATACACTGATGTGGGCCAATGATGGATAAATAGCTTCTAAACAAATCAACATTCCAAAGAATCTTGACGTTCTGCAGTACAAATTTAAAAGTTTACATCAAGGGTTGTATGTAATATTAATAAAAATATAAACTTTATTCAGCAATAGTTCTATCATTGTTAATAATGACGGTTGTTGCCAGTGAATTCTGGACTGTGGAATTCCACTGTTCATCTCGGTTTGTAATTACAAGTATCATTTTCCCTTGTACAAAACGTACTTGAGATCTCATTAAGCCGTCTTTGGACCCATGCAGTCTTAGCAGTGCAAACAAGTATTGGGAGTGGGGTGATTCCTGAGTGCTCATCTTGAGACTTGTAATAATGTGCAAGACAGCAACAATTATCCATGTTAGTGGAACGGATGTGAGAAGTGAAAATGAAAAGACTCATCGCCTGGGTATTTCTATTATGTGCCAAGAGAAAGTATTAAGTATGTTTCCAAAAATGCCAAGAATGAAAAAAAATCACAATTATTCCTTTTGTCTCTAGCAGCTGTTTTTTGTTATACTGAATATTTCTATCAATGTTATAGACACCAGTGTATGAGTGATTACCAGTGGCATAACTTAAATCTAATGGGCTCTGAAGCAAAAGCTCCAACAGGACCCCCCATTTTCGGAAATTTTTAATGGCTATAGTCATTTTCTATAAGACAAATAAAGACAAAGTCTATAGGACTTTTGGGGCCCCCTAGGCTCCAGGGCCTGGGTGCAATTGCAACCCCTGCACCTGTTGTATTTACGCCCCCTGGTGATTACAGAAATATGTCGATTAAACATTTCTAAATGTATTTCTTTTAGTGATGTACTCTCTTACCTCCTCCTCTTTCCAGACAGTATATGTGAGTCAGTACTCACTGATACAACTTGAGGTAGGGGAGTCAAGAGGTCTGAGGTAAGATGCCAATAGAGATCATCATAAACAGAAGTATTACACAAAGGAGTAACAAAGTCACATTCCGAGGTCTGAATTCCAGGAAGGTAGCTAATCAAAACAAAGGTGTTTGGCAAAACAGATAGTCAGAAGCAAGGTCGAAGATCTGGCGCAAAAGATAATAACATTAAAACACTAGAACAAGGCACACATATCAGCTAAGGCTACAACTGGCAATAGTAAGACCATCTTCGGCCAGCTAAATAGGCAGGTAATAGCTCAGAACTAGAGGTGCCAAATGCTTCATATCAGACTCTCAGTTTTGGTGAGCCTACGCCACCCCAATATTCTTTTAAATCTTTTTCCACATGTCCCCAAGTTTCTGTATAGCGAACTTATCCTAGAACATTCTCCATAATGGGGATGAAAACTATGACTCAAAAATATTTGAGGCTCTAGTAGACTTATTGACCCAACTATTAAAGGTGAACTAAGCAAGAGGCAAAAATGAGGACCAGGGCTCCTTGAACCACAACGAAACACCTTAGAATCTGTTCCAACGATTAATTAGCGGTTTCTGTCTTACTGTTAGTTTCAGAGTGGTAGGCAGAGAGAAATGATAAGTTAAGCCCCAGTTTTCCACAGGGGTCTCCAGAATCTGGAGATGAATTGCATCCCCTACCCTGACCACTGAACCCTCAACCTCCACAATGAACAGTTCCTGGAGATCGGATTGGATTAACACTCAAGTTTGTATAGGCCCAATAGTGTCCGGTGACCAAACCTTAATATTGCACCCTTACATATGATCAGTGAGAATATACCTTAATAAAGTTTCTATAGAAATTGGGAAATCCTAGACAATCTTGCTATATTGCAATGTGGTAAGGTCACGTGGCTGAACTCAATCAATTATAGCTTGCACCTTCCAGGATCCATATTATATCCTACCACTGACACAAGGAACCCATAAAATGAAATTTCCTGAACAGTAAAAGTACATTTCTCCAATATAGCAGACAAAGAATACTCTTTTGAGAATCATAAAAAAACTGATCTGGCTAAAAAACATAGGATATCATCAAGTTATACCATAATAAACCTTTCAATGCAATAAAAAAAAAATATCGTTCATAAAGTTTTTAAATATTGCTGGTCACATTGGTAACCCAAATGGCATAACAAGATTTTCAAACAGACCCTCAAATGTTTTAAAGTTGTCACCCTTATCACCCCTCCATATGCATATCAAATTGTAAGCCCCTCTAGGATCAAATTTAGAAAACTATTTTTCCCCATAACCTCCCCAGATGCTATATTGCTCCGAGATATGTCAAAGTGGGTATTTATATTTAAAAGGAACCTGTCACCCCCCTTTGAGTCTATTAAACTGAAAGAGCCACCTTCAGCAGTGCCTATGCTGCATTTTGTGAAGGTGGCTCTTATCCCTCTACCCCACCCTCCCCTGGACACCAAAATAATGACTTTGTAAGAAATGACTTTAGGTCCGGGAGGTATACTCCCCTCCCTCCATCTGAAAAAAAAATGTAAGCCTTTAATATGTGACACTCGCTAAGTGAACAAACTATGACACAGGCAAGCCAAGAAGTCCGGGGTCAGATATGAAGAGAGCTACATGTAAACTGAAAAATAACACAAAGGAGTAATCAAGTTACAGTCCAGGGGCAGAATTCCAGGTAGGTAGCAGATCAAGACAAAGGGGTAGGCAAAATGGCTAGTCAGAGACAAGATTCAAAGTCAGGCAGCAAAGGATCAGAAAACCCAAGCACTAGAACAAGGCAAACACACCACCGAGCTAAGGTTACGACTGGTAATAGTTAGACAACAGTCAACCAGCTAAATATAGGTAATCACTCAGAATGGGAGGCACCTGGAAGAAACTCAATATGCTGCTGCACTGATTGGACGACTGGACTATCACTCAAAACTGATAGCACAGCATGCCCATGTCACAATAAGATGGCAGAGCTGTAGCTCACCATACTGACAGCTCAGCACTCCTCTGAATCTATAGGATGGCTGAGATGTCACTCACTGAGTCCAGGACACGGTAAGTGGAAGAATCGTAATAGCACATTATTCTAACCTACTTTATAATAATGTGTCTCTTCACACTTAAAACTGTTATAGACCTTCTATATTATATTAAGCAACAATTCTAAATTCTAAAATAGGTCATATCAAAAATTATACTTGAAAGTGCCCAAAACCATCAATCAAGTCAACTATTTTGAGCAAACTTCAACCAACTGTACTGCTAGCCAAGTCTGAATCTTTTTATCATCAATATTAAAATGCATCATTAACAAAGAATATATAACTAACTAAATATACATACTGTAATGTTTTTCTGGGGGCATAACACATTTAATCAAGTGTATCTCGATACATTGCTTCACTATCCCATCTTCCTGCAAAAACATAATCCCCCTTTTGCTCATACCCCACAGTATCTATTTGTAATTGATTAATCCACAAACTAAGATGTTATAGATTAAATTTCCTCTGGGTTTGATGAGAACAAAGAGTGTGTTTCAATTAAATGCGGACATTTCTTATGGCTGATGATTCACCCAAGGGCCTATGGGGACTCGGTACCCGGGCATGGAGTTGCAGGGATGTCACCGGTGGCCCGCCCGAACCCGAAGCCCTGGTGGTCAGCCTAAAAATTGGGGGAGTTGTGGAAAAGGGAATAACGTTTAAAGTTTGTCGCGACGCCACCTGCAGATTCACCAGCGCTGCTTCAGACCTCCGGAGGCGATTGTATTGCAGCTTAGATGTTGCTGCTCCCTGCAGGTGGAGCTGAGTCCCCGGGGCAGATCAGCACTTGTAGTGGTGGTGCTGGGTATAGTCTGTGGAGCAGTGCAGCAGTCTAGGATGAAAGGAGACACAGAGACTGGGTGAGTCTGTACGGGTACTTTACTAGAACCGGTTCAGATGGCATTTCAGGTTACAGCTTGTACAGTCTTTAGACAGGTAGCTGGCTGGGTAGTCACAGAAGAGGGTAAAGTCTTTTGAGGTTCCCGTAGTATACATCTTTTGTCAATCTCACGTCCTGCTGTTCTGTCCTGCGCCTCCTCACCTTCCTTGCGCTGCCCTGAACGTTCTGAATAGGGATGTTGGGGCTGCTGAACAAACCCACGATGGCCGGGGTCGACGGCTCAGGGGTTGAACTCGCCTGTACTGTTCCTCAGAGCCGGAAATCCGTTGATGGACTAGGATTCCCCTGGACTATGGACGGTCCGAGACGGGGTTTGGTACTCTTGAACCTCTAGTGAGCCAAAGGAATCTTAGCTTGATACTAGTTAAATATCAATCAAAAGAATAAATTTTTGTCATAATAACAATAATAATCTTTATTTATATAGCGCCAACATATTCTTCAGCGCTTTACAATTCACATTCATATACAAACAAACCGTCATAAGATACAGTTTTGGAAAACACAACAATTAAAAAGCAAAAAATAAAGACAACCCTGCTCACAAGAGCTTACAATCTACAATAAGGTGGGGGTGACAAAAGTACAGGAGCTTATTTACAATCATGGTCCAGCCATTTTGAGAAAGTGTGGAATAGATGAGAGCAGAGTAAGTGGCCACCATCCAATCTGTGTAGAGCTTTTGGGTACAATGCAGTTATGTTCAGTGAGGTAGTGGATAACCTATGTCTGAATGACTTTGATTAGGGAGAGTGACTGACCGCCCTAAAAAGATGTGTTTTTAGGGAGCGCCTGAAGCTACTTAAGTTGTGGGTAGTCCTAATTTTGCAGCTCGGGAAAAGTCTTGGAGCCGGGAATTGGAGGTTCGGATTAGTGCAGATGTTAGTCTAAAGTCACTCCCAGAGCGAAGACAATGGGTAGGGTGATAGACAGAGATGAGGGTGGAGAGGTAGGGAGGTGCTGCATTGTGAAGAGCGCTGTAGGTGAGAACAAGCTATTTGAATTGGATCCTATAGTGTATGGGCAGCCAGTGCAATGACTGGCACAGAGCGGAAGCATCCAAGTGACGGCTAGATAGGTGACCCTGGCTGTTGCATTAGATTTAGATTCATATGCTCAGTGAAAATGTGACAGGATCTATAGTGCTACATTGGTACCATACTGGTAAGTACAAATTGTGTTTTTTGCAAGTGCATGAAGTTCCTCAAGTCTTTACGAAAGAAGATGTTTTGGGAAATGTTGGCATTTTATTTCCTGAAGAATTTTTTGCATTTTTTTTTGTTTTCGTTACCTGAGTGCTTTGTTAACATTTTCGACTGACTTCTTAGGCCGGCTTCACACCATGTTTTTTCCCTGTCAGGTACTGTCCGGTGTTTTGCTGGATGCACTGAACAGAGCCGGACAGCCCCGGCAAAACAGAACCGGAGGGCTATTTTGTGCGGGAATTGTCTGTGCCACTGTCCAGCGCTGAAATATCAGCACAGAGGCTTGCAGAATAGCTGGCCACGGTGCTGATATTTCAGCCGTGGAGCTCTCCAGGTGCTGAAATTCAATTCAATTTCAGCACCCGGCATCTGGGAACCAGATTAGATTTTTGCCTCGAACACAAAAAATGCTGCAAACTCTGATTTTGTGTCTGGGGCAAAAACGAAAACAGTCGGATCCTGCTAGACCGACAAGAAACCCGATGGCAAATAACTGCCAGCCGGCCTCATCTGGCACCATAGGGATACAAATAGGGGCAAAATCGGATCCGGGGCTGTCCGTTCACACCGGACAGCCCCGGACCCGAAAAGCCGTGGTGTGAAGCCAGCCTTAGTTTTTTCGTTCTTTTTTGTTTTCCAGATTTTTTTTTATCTTCATACACCAATGAAGAAATGGCTAGCCTGAACATATAGAGAGCAAGTCACTTTTATATAGAAATGCATATGGTCATTCTTTTTAGCAGTTTCTGTAAGCTTTTTCATGCAGATTTCAGAAAGGATCCATCTAAAAAAAGACATTGTGTGCAAATATTATTTGAAACTTGCTAGAAACCTTGGCTCTGTCACTTGAAAACCTAAACATGAAATCAGACTTAAAGGAGTGGTCCAAAACTAACATTTATTTAAATTCTAAATATCTGTCTAATTAATGTGATAATCTAATTTCTTTTCTAATATACTTTAATTAAAATGTCCCTTCTATTCTCTCACTACTATGCTTTATTTTTTTTTACCTACGGACAGGGGCGGGCTGGCCCAGGTGGCAGGGGGGCAGGTGCCCCCTGGGCTGGTGGTATAGTCCACATTTCGGGCCGCCCCCTACAGAAACGGGCCGCGGGAGTCGGGAGTCGGCCGGCGCGGCGATAGCACATGACGCTGGAGGTCCGGGATGAGGTAAGGGCTGACAGCACCCCCCCCCCCCCGGGCTTCTCAAGTCAGGCTGATAGCACCCCCCCCCCGGTCCTCAAGTCAGGCTGACAGCACCCAAGGTCCTCAAGTCAGGCTGACAGCACCCACACCCCCCCCCGCTCCTCAAGTCGGGGCCGGCAATGGAAATCTGCCACCCGGGTATAGAGGCTCCAGCCAGCCCCTGCCTACGGTATTTTCGTTGCCCAGTGCAGGCTGTAATTAGGGAGCAGAGGCTGTGGTCACTGCTGCAGCCTTTGTCCCCTCCCTGAAACAAAGCATCACAGGTGACCTCCATTTCTGGAGTTAGACTAGTCCCTGCTCTACTCGGCATGTGTTGTTTTACAATTCTTACATATGCTCAGTACTTTTCCCTTGTTACTGTGCAGTATTATCTTTCAATGCATATTATTACATCGCTTCCTTATTGGCTCTAATGAGAAGTGATGAGTCGTCAAGAGAATGCACGTGCCCATTATCAATTTCTAATGTTGCATATTTTGACTGTATCAAAAATCCAGCATTTTACTATTCCAGCAAAGTGAATGGGATTTATTGAAATCTCAGGCCCACTGAAATTGTTTTTTACTTGATGTACACTGATTTGCGTTGCACGTTTCAAGTATGCAACATGTCAATTGCTCTTGATAGTATGCTGAGTTTTATATACAGATTTTCCCTATAGAATTGCATTAGATGCTTAAAATCTGCAGGTGAAAAATACATTCATTTTTTTTGTGCGTTTCCGTTGTCAAAAATGCATACAATCTGCTCATAATAGTATCAATTGTCAAAAACAAATGCCGGGGAAGTTTCAACCCCTTCCCGACCTTTGACGTTGTGCAACGTCATGAAAGTCTGTACCTTCACGACCCATGAAGTTGCACAACATCATGGCGGTTACCACGGAACCGTTGCCGCTGTAACCACCATCAGGCCCCGCTGCTCTGTGATTCCTATCACAGAGCACCAAGGCTCGAGGTCAGGGGGGGTGGATTCCCCACCCCGTCCCCAGGATCACTGTGATTGGCTGTTGAAACAGTCAATCACAGTGATACTGGGGATTCCCCACCTCGTCCCCAGGATCACTGTGATTGGCTGTTGAAACAGTCAATCACAGTGATACTGTCTCCAGCTATAGAAAGGGCGGTCAGAGCCCATCCTATAGACTGGAGCACTGGAGGGGGTGGGGATCGCACCCTCCAGCACTGATGGGGAGTGATCTGATCACTCCCCATCATCTTCACTAAGATGGCGGCGGTGCAGGCACTTTTTCCGGCTACCACCACCTGATTCCCGCCAGCGCCTGCTTCCCACCGCCACTGCCACCAGGTGAGCCACCGCTTCTCTTCAGCTCAATCCCCCATGCAGGGGAATTGGGCTGCAGAATAGTGATCTGGCATCCCAGGCACTGTGATCCACTTAGTGGATCACTGTGCCTGGGCTGTCAGATCACTTTCTGCAGCTCAACCTCCATGCAGGGGGATCGGACTGCAGAGCAGTGATCTGATGGCCCGAGCACAGCGATGCATTATGTGGATCACTGTGCCCGGGCTGTCAGATCGCTTTCTGCAGCTAGATCCCCATGCAGGGAAATTGGACTGCACAGTAGCGATCTGGCAGCCCGGCTGCAGTCATCCACTTAGTGGATCAATGTGTCTGGGCTGTCAGATCACTTTCTACAGCTCGATCTCCATGCAGAGGGATCGGGCTGCAGAGCAGCGATCTGACAGCCCGGGCGCAGTGATCCACTATGGACAGTGGATGTGGTGGAGGCGATCAAGCGTCGTGGGACCTTTGTTGTGGACTATGTCGGAGGCGATCAAGCGTCGTGGGACCTTCATTGTGGACTACGTCGGATCTTTATGATAAAGATGGAGTACAAATTTTTTGGTTATTTTTTCCAAATAAATAGATTTTTCTCTGTGTGGTGAATTTTTTTTGACTATTTACTAGAGATTCCTAATGGCCGGGTCTAACATTGGCCCGACATTATGAATCTCAGACTTAGTGCCAGCTGCCAATAAAAAAGCTTGCATTAACCCCTTTATTACCCAGTTTGCCACCGGCACAAGGGCAACTGAAAGAGTCTGGGTACAGTGCCAGAAAATGGAGCGTCAATGAATGCGCCATTTTCTGGGGCAGCTGTGGGCTGTAATTCTAGAAATAATAAAAGAAATGGGCTTCGCTGTATTTTTGGTTGCCAGCCAGGTACAACGAGGCAGCTGAGCGTTGGTGGCAATCCGTAGCTGCCAAATTGTACCGGCTGGACCAAAAATATGGCAGAGCCCCACGTCATTTTTTTTTGTAGCATTAGTTCTAGAAATAAAAAAAATATGCTTTGCTGTATTTTTGGTTGCCAGCTAGGTACAATGAGGCAGCTGGGGGTTGGGGCAGTCCGTAGCTGCCGATTTGTACCTGGCTGGGCCAAAAATATGGCGACGCCCCATGTCATTTTTAAAAAAAAATTACTTCTACAAATAAAATGACGGAGCTTTGCCGTATTTTTGGTAGCCAGCCAGGTACAACTTGGCAGCTGGGGGGCTGGAATCCTCAGCATTGACAGACCCCGAGGTTGTGGGCCCCCACACTGCAAATTGCAAACCACAGTCAACCAGAAAATAGCGCATTCATTAGATGCGCCATTTTCTGGTGCTGTACCCCAACTTTCCAGTTGCCCTTGTGCTGGTGCGACACAGGGGCTCTCCATATGCGACATGGTGTCCGCTAACAAGTTGAATAGAAAATTAGCTTCAATTGTTAGCAAACACCAAGTGGTATATGGAGAGCCCCTGTATGCCTAAACATTGGAGCTCCCCACAAGTGACCCAATTTTGTAAACTAGACCCCCCAAGGAATGTATCTAGATGCATAGTAATCACTTTGAACCCACAGGTGCTTTACAAATTGATCCGTAAAAAAATGAAAAAGTATTTTTTTTCCCACAAAAATTTTCTTTTTTGATTTTTACTGATTAATTTGTGAAGCACCTGGGGGTTCAAAGTGCTCACTATGCATCTCGATAAGTTCCCTGGGGGGTCTAGTTTCCAAAATGGGGTCACTTGTGGAGAAGCTACAATGTTTAGGCACACAGGGGCTTTCCAAATGCGACATGGTGTCCGCTAACAATTTGAGCAAATTTTCCATTCAAATTGTTAGTGGACACTCTGTCATGTTTGTAGAGTCCCTGTGTGCCTCAACATTAGAGCTCCTCCACAAGTGACCCCATTTTGGTAACTAGACCCCCCAAGGAACCTATCTAGATGCATAGTGAGCACTTTGAACCCACAGGTGCTTCACAAATTGATCTGTAAAAATTAAAAAATAATTTTTGTGGAAAAAAAGCATTCTTTTTTCATTATTATATTAATTTGTGAAGCATCTGGGGGTTCAAAATGCTCATCACCCATCTTGATAGGTTTCCTGGGGGTCTAGTTTCCAACATAGGGTCACTTGTGGGGGAGCTCTAATGTTTAGGCACACAGGGGCTCTACAACATTTTGATCACCTTTTATTGCATTGTATTGTAACAACCTGGTGGCCCAAAAAAACATAATTCTGGCGTTTTTATTTTTTTCCCGTTACGCCATTTACCAATTGGATTAATTTGCTTCATATTTTGATTGTTTAGATTCTTACGAACGCAGCGATACCAAATATGTGTGTTTTTTCTTTTTTTTACTGTTTTACTGCTATTTTCAGTTCAGCTTCTTTGGGGGCCCCTAAGAGAGTGGGGGCCCTGGGCAACTGCCCAGTCTGCCCCCCCCCCCCCCAAGTGCCAGCCCTGCATGTAACATACCCATCGGCGATGTTACAGGCGATGGCTATGGCTCCCATAAAAAAACCAAGAAGCCAGCGCTGCCTATGGTTAGCACGCAATACAAAAAGTGCATGTGCACATATTAATTTCTAACTGTACTTTAAACTGAGACATTTGGCAAACAATTGATCAATTCTTTGAGCTACCCCGCCACGTCACGGCATTCTCAGATGGGGCACTCCTACTCTCCTTTTTTTAATATGCTGTGCCATTATGGCCTCCAGAATGCATTAAAAGCAGAACCATATCAAATGCACACATACCTGAAGCATTACTGAACTACTCCCATGGCATCAGAAAAGCAGCGCAGATAAAGGCAGACCAGGTCCGGACATGACATCCGGACATTATCAGATCTGACCCCCACACTGCCCAACGAGCAACCATGAATGAGGGTAGAACAAGCCCAAATACATGTGCAACAATGTCCGGACCTGGTCTGCCTTTATCTGTGCTGCTTTTCTGGCGCCATGGGAGTAGTTCAGTAATGCTTCAGGTACGTGTGCATTTGATATGGTTCTACTTTTAATGCATTCAGAAGGCCGTAATGGCACAGCGTATTAAAAAATGTAGAGTAGGACTGCCCCATCTGAGAATGCTGTGACGTGGCGGGGTGACTCAAAGAATTGATCAATTGTTTGCCAAATGTCTCAGTTTAAAGTACAGTTAGAAATCAATATGTGCACATGCACTTTTTGTATTGCGTGCTAACCATAGGCAGCGCTGGCTTCTTGGCTTTTTTATTTGTCATAGGCTCCCATGTTACAGCATCACCGCTAGGGTTTGGAGACACCCCAGTGGCGATGCCGCCTGTAGCATCGCCAGTGCGTCGCCGGAGGTATCGCCGCGTGTAAACACGTGACGGCGACGCTGGTGGGGCGCCAGAAACGTGCGTTCCCCCGAGCGTCGCCGGCGATATCTCCACCAACGCCACCAGGTGTGACAGTACCCTGAGGGTACCGTTACACGTCGCAACATTGTATGTAATTTCACTTGCAATTTGCTGGTTGCAGTGAAATCATGGACACGTTGTTCTATTTTGTTGCCGTGTACAAATGGAACAATGTGTCCATGATTTCACTGCAACCAGCAAATTGCCAGTGAAATTGCATTCAATGTTGAGACGTGTAGCGGTACCCTGAGAGTCCATTTTAATGTTAATTGAGCAATTTATGATTTTAGTTTGATATATACACCTACCATGAAGTATATAAATATATAAAATAAGTTAGGCCCAGGATTCCATATACATTTCCGTCCAAACCTCATTTGCTTCATAACTGAATCTATTTTATATTCTTTACTCTACATGTCACATTTCTTGTAATATAGAATGCTGGTTACTCAACAGGAATGTCACTTTTCTTCATATGAGATGAATAACAGGAAGGAACTGTAATAAATAGCAATGGAATAGCAGGACATGGCAGAATATCTAAACATGTGGCCTCCAGATTACTGTGCTGCAGAGACTCAAAATTTCCCCTCCATAAAACAGGCTAAAATATGTTATCCTGCACATTTCACATTGCATGAAGTAAACCAGACTTCACTAAAACTGTACATACATAAATATATATACACAGTATTACATTAATATATACACACAGTACTGTGCGAACGTTTCAGACACATGTGGAAAATATGCCGCAAAGTAAGAATGTTTAAAAAAATAGTGTTATAGTGTTATAGTTTGTTTTTATTAATTAACAAAATATAGAATGACCAAAAGCGAAAACTAAATCTATTCAATCAGTGTTTCTCAAACTTGGCAAGGACATTGTTACCAACATCTTGGAGAACTAACCACAGATCGTCTATGGATGGAGGCTTGTGCATATCCTTATATCTCGTCAAGTAATCCCAGACATAGGCTGGGGTCACATTTGGACAGGTAATTGCGGTTACCGCATCCAGATCCGAATGCGATAACCGCAATTGCCTTCAGACACATTTTTGTGACAAAATGTGTCTGGCAAACCGGAATGTGGCAACCGGATTGCTCAGGAATCGGATGTGTAATCCGGAGCAATCCGGTTAACGCATGGTTTGTTCATCCCTGCTGCCGCAGGGATGAACAAAGGGTTAATCTTAATAATACATGTGGGCAACATGTCTCGCAACATGTCTCTAGGGGGTGCCCTCCCTCCCTAGAGACATGCTGTCCACTCAGGTGGGCATATCAGGGGTTAATATGTGTCATTATAGTATTGCCGGCTATTGTCGGCTTTTTCAATTTTATGAATGAATGCGGCGGCGCCTCACCGTAGAGGAGATACTGTACGTAATGTACGTACTGTATGAGCCACTGTCCTTGGTCCTGAAAGTTGTAACATTAGGTCTATGGCGGTGCCCATGAAAGCCCGTGACCAATGGACTTTAGCTAGCATGCGGAATAGACGAAAAAGCCTGAAAGGAACACGAAAGGGGGTGATGCAGAGGAGCCATCCTAGCTGCTAGACGACACCGGAGCCACTACTGTTTTGACTGTGTTGCAACCATCTGCCGAACAGGAAAAGTAAACCCGGTTAAAGCTTGACACAGTGTGGGACTCTGATTGCCGCGCCTGAGAGGAGACAGACTGCTTCCGTGAGTTTGCAGCCCAGGGACTGCCTGATGGTACTAAGAAATTTGCACTACACCTATATTTCTTATACAGTTGCACTGGGGACCAGCCCTGCCCGTGGAGGGCTCAACATCCCAGCTGCTAACACTCATCATCCCCACAGGTTCCGACTGCAGCGGTGGCTACCCAAAGACGCAAACCACTGGTGGCGTCTTGAAAGTCCATAAAAGTGTTTCCCCCTTTTATTGACCGCCCAGTACCACGGAGCCAGGTCACGACATCGTGACATCCTGCAGACCCAGACGAAGACCAGAGGGCCCAGTTCCTTGTACCCCACAGTCCCGGTGGGCGGATCAGTAAGTACTGGATTAGCTCATGGTATTCAGCACGAATAATCCAAACCTAAATGTTTTGCTATTTGCTCAACACTATAGTAGCCACCAAATAATGAAAGACTCAGTAAAATCGCATTCTTAGTCATGCAGTTAAGGAGCAGTAAAAACACTGAAACCATTAAATTAAAGTAGGAGCACATGTGCAGTTGCTCTGAGTCAAGGAAATCTCAGAAAATAAAACCTTTAATTTTCTTCAATAATATGCGCATTTGCAACTATTTATTTTTATAACAATTTCTGCCTCTGTATGCAAACTTATCCTATAATTGCTAAGGAAAGGATCATGTACATTATAACCAAAAGCTCCATTTATTAAGGCCCATTGAGATATCTGTCCAAATTGCTTGGATATTTGATTTCAATGCACAGCCTGGCAATCGCTCTCCTGATCTGAGCATCACCGCCTCATAGAAAAATACCAAGCTGTCATGCTAAGGTTGGTAGAGACACAGCCAGTCTATGCTTTGGTAGAGACACAGCCAGTCCGTACTCAGACGGATTGACATTGATGTTTCATTAGCGCTTTATCTGCAATACTTGATAAGATGATATTGGCATGCTGTTTGTGAAGCACAATACTTCCAAGTCTGAGGTTAGTAAAGTGTAACTGATCTACAAGGATATTGCATAACTATAAATCATCATTTTGTTTCAATTTCACATTGGAAAAATCAATTTACTTGACATCTACAATATATGCAATGACACAAACAAAATAATATTTTGGCACTTATGATGAACATCCACACAGGAACAACATTTTTTAACCATTTATCAATTTTTTTGCCTTCCTCCTGATCAACATGTTAGGCTATGTTATGGGTTGAACTAGATGGTCTTAAAGTCTACCTTCAATCTTAAAAACTATGACTATGATTTCTACTTCATCCAAGAAATGTTGTATAACATTAAAATCCTGCAACTATGAAGACCAGGGAAGCATGGAAAACTTTCCTTTTTATTCATGTAACCAATCTATGCTACACAGATTTTGGCATGGCACAATTATTGGGTAAGGCCTACTGTAACAACTGTCCAATGTCCAATGACAAAACAGGCCATGGGTCAACAGAGAGGGACACCAACCAAACAACCAGAGATCACTGGATCAAGTCAATTCATGACACTAAGAAGTTAATGAGAGTACTATTACTGAAGAGATTTTGAGTTGGTTGTGACTAGAGATGACAAACCTTTTGGATGTTCATATTCAGTTTTGATTCGCCGAATGGGCAATGATTGTCGAATTGTTCGACTATTTTCCTTAAGCATATGCTAGGAGCAGACGCCCTGAATGGATATTCACACACTCCACCAACAATAAAAAATACTGTAGAAAAGAACTTGCTGCTTACTGCTTGGGTCAGTAGGTTTAAAGAAGCTATTCCTGGGTCCTATGGTACATACACATGCAAATAAAGACTAACAGTCTCGATGAAGTCTTTACATGCTGAGCTCCCCTGCAGTCCTTGCGATAAAGTGTCCTTGAAATGTTCCCTAACCACCTTTTCCTACCTGACTAGATTAACTGTGACTAGTCACACAACAAGATTTACTCATAGGAGCTGATTTCATTCCGCAACACCATCCATTTTTAGTTTTGTGCTGACCCCAGCACCTTCGGGTCCCTTCCCTCTCGCCGACTCTGCTTCTTTAGCTGTCACCTTCTCCCTTCACTTCTTCATGTAGAGGGTATAGCAGCAGTTTAGGTATCCATAATTACAGCAACTCATATCTTGTTCTTGGATGACCCCCTAGTGGCCAGACTAAGATACTGTAGAAGCAATTCATTTATTTAAAGGATTATTGCAGTATTAACACTACAACACTTGCAGATATTAACCTGATACATATGAAATTGGCAAACATATTCAAGGAAAGTTTACTCATCTCTATTCCAGACTAGTATGGAAAATAGAAACTAGATTTTATGCCTGAATCCTAGCATGTCTATCAATTCCCTGCTATAAATTATAAGGTCTTTTCTTTACAAAAGACTAAATGTAACAATTACTGAAAGTACGCAAAATTTCTTCTCACTGTGAAAACCAATTTTCTTTTCTGAGACTTGGATAGTGACATTTTGCTACTAATAACTAGGTTTTGTTTGGTAATAATCATATTATGTTAAATAGTTCTTACTTTGTTTTAGGAAACTATCTTGTGGCAATGTAACAGACTACTCAAATATCAAATATTCTGATTTGCTATATGCTGTAAAATTTTAATTGTATAATGATGAAAAAAGCACCATGGTGATCTCACAGCCTGTATGAAGCAGATTAAATATCTTCCAAAAACTATTTTTATGCATTTCAAGACACTTGAGGGATTAAAAACCAATAGTGTGTTGCAAAAGTGAGAAATATTTTATAATGGAACAGAACTGAGGAGCGATTTGGGTGGACTAAATAGCACAGTATGTTCCAATATACTTCCAAACTTGGGAAATAGAAACTCCATTCAAATGTCATAATTTGACCATCAACTCACAACATTCCTTTGTCATTCAAATTAGCTTTTATGTGCAAGACCTTCTGTCATCTTCTTTCAAAAATGTAAGTTGATGTTCCTAGGCCAAGTATGGCTAGGTCACATTTCCGTTTTGACCCTAGCCTACAACAATCCGGTTTTAACTTAGAACTATTTCCAGCACCGCATAGCGTTACCGCTATGTGGTGCTGGGAAACGCAGTCCCTAGTTACCCTATGTTTACCTTAACTACCTGTCACACAGGCAGCTGCTCGGAGTGCGCTTTACAAGGCCGCACAGGAAACGTTGCAGACAGCGTTTCCTGTGCGGCGCTGTAAAGCGCACTCCAAGCAGCTGCCTGTGTGACAGGTAGTTAAGGTAAACATAGGGTAACTAGGGACTGCGTTTCCCAGCACCGCATAGCGGTAACGCTATGCGGTGCTGGAAAAAGTTCTAAGTTAAAACTGGATTGTTGTAGGCTAGGGTCAAAACAGAAATGTGACCCTAGCCTATAATAACTTAGTAGTTCCCAATCCACTTTGCAAGTGCTATTTGTAATACTGTTATACACATGTATTGATTGCAGAGGCATCGCTAGGCAATTCAATGTGAAGTCTGGGCCCCGGACCAAAAGCATGATGCCTCGAACCTAGTGATGACTTTTAGAGCAGTGTGACATAGCAGCGCTGCGCCTGGGAGTAGATAGATGTCACCGCTCCTGCATGTGCTTGTACACCACGCAAGAGAGGAGCTGCAAATGGTCGGTCAACACTGCTGCACTCACTGCCCTGCTGCACTCACAGCTCTGCCCCAGCTGCTGCTTTCTCCAGACAATGTAGATTCCACCTACAGCCTCCTGCAGAGCACACTCTCCCTCTAAGGATCAAGCCTCCTCTCTGCTATTTGCTACGGCAGCACTAACGAGCAGCTACTGCAGGTACTTTTGCTTCTGTTCTTTTGAATAGAAGTACCAAGCAGCAACTGGCAGAGGCCACTACACTCTGAATAGAGCTGGGTTTGCTCTGGAGTTGGCCGATCAGTGGGAGTGTCAGATGTCAGACCAGGGCCGGCGTTAGCACCCAGTGTAACCGGGCAAGTGCCGGGGCCCTACCTGACACAAGGGTCAACCGACGCCCACACACATCGTGCCATCACGCCGTATAAATTATTTTCCCTCCATTTGCTCTCTAATGCAGGTTCTGTGACAGTCCCTGTCACGTTGCTAAGGCAGCGGTCGGGTATCCAAGGGGCGTGCCCGCACCACTCCCTCAGCAACACCCAAATCCAATCCGGAGGAAGCTGAGCAGAGAGGTGGGCGAGACACGCCGAGGAGGAAGCAGCGGCATCTCCCGGCCTGCAGGACCAGCGAGGGGAACGAACAAAGGAGGGAGAAAGCAGCAGAGGATGAAAAGAGAAGAAAGTGCAAGGTGAGTATAATCGTTTTTTTTTTTACTATGTGCTGGAGGCTGCTGGGGTGCATATAGAGGCTGCTGGGGTGTATATAGAGGCTGCTGGGGTGCATATAGAGGCTGCTGGGGTGCATATAGAGACTGGTGGGGTGTATATAGAGGCTGCTGGGGTGTATATAGAGTCTGCTAGGGTGCCTATAAAGGCTGCTGGGGTGCATATAGAGGGTGCTGGGGTGCATATAGAGAATGCTGGGGTTATATAGAGGCTGCTGGGGTGCATATAGAGGCTGCTGGGGTGCATATAGAGGCTGCTGGGGTGCATATTGAGGCTGCTGTTGGGGTGCATATAGAAGCTGCTGCTGGGGTGCATATAGAGGCTGCTGGGTTGCATATACAGGCTGATGGGGTATATAGAGAGGCTGCTGGGGTGTATATAGAGGCTGCTGGGGTGCATATAGAGGCTGCTTGGGTGCATATACAGGCTGCTGCTGTGGTGCATATAGAGGCTGCTGCTGGGATGCATATAGAGGATGCTGCTGGGGTGTATATAGAGGCTGCTGGGGTGTATATAGAGGCTTCTGGGGTGTATATAGAGGCTGCTGGGTGTATATAGAGGCTGCTGGGGTGTATATCGAGGCTGCTGGGTGTATATAGAGGTTGCAGGGGTGTATATAGAGGCTGCTGGGGTGCATATAGAGGCTGCTGGGGTGTGTTTAGAGGCTGCTGGGGTGCATATAGAGGCTGCCGGGGTGCATATAGATGCTGCTGCTGGTGTATATAGAGACTGCTGCTGCTGAGGTGTATATAGAGGCTGTGCTAGTTCACATATATTATTTGGAGACTGTGCTTGACTATATATATATTTTTTTCATATGTTTTATATATATATATATATATATATAATATATATATATATATATATATACACTGTATATAATATACATATACACATAAACAGCAGTCTCCATATTCTATCTACAGCCCTGCACAGCCTCTATATTATATATACAGACCACCCAGGTGCCTATATATTATATATACATTTTAGAACACTGTTTCACCTCTGGCCCACAAAAACCTGGAGCCGGCCCTGTGTCAGACACACCTCAATCTGCTAATAGTGGTCTATTCTGTAGATAGATCATCTTGCTATACTATATGCAATAATATATGCTCGGACAAACTCTTATCTCTTATAGGCTAGGGTCACACTTGAGCCCTGTATCCATTAAAACCATCAGTTTTTCACCTTAAAATTTTAGAAAAATTGATGGTTTTAACGGATCCATAGGCTCCCATGCAAAAAATGCAGTGTCAAAACTCACTGAAAAAACGCTATGCATTTTTTTTTACTGCACCCAAAAACCCTGCTAGCAGTGACGTCAGTGATGAAGCTAAGTCTCTCAATTCATTGATTCCTGTACAGTATTTACTGTGTTAATTTATCACATATGCATTTTTTAGCTGCACAGACATTGTCCTGCATTTCATGTATCAGCCATTTAGCTTGTTCCCTAGCATGTTGTGTTCAGTGTAGCGGCAATTTCATTATATATAGGGGTGCATATAGAGGCTGCTGGGGTGTATATAGAGGCTGCTGGGGTGTATATAGAGGCTGCTGGGGTGCATATAGAGACTGCTGGGGTGTATATAGAGGCTGCTGGGGTGTATATAGAGTCTGCTAGGGTGCCTATAGAGGCTGCTGGGGTGCATATAGAGGGTGCTGGGGTGCATATAGAGACTGCTGGGGTGTATATAGAGGCTGCTGGGGTGCATATAGAGGTTGCTGTGGTGCATATTGAGGCTGCTGTTGGGGTGCATATAGAAGCTGCTGCTGGGGTGCATATAGAGGCTGCTGGGGTGCATATACAGGCTGATGGGGTATATAGAGAGGCTGCTGGGGTGTACATAGAGGTTGCTGGGGTGCATATAGAGGCTGCTTGGGTGCATATACAGGCTGCTGCTGTGGTGCATATAGAGGCTGCTGCTGGGATGCATATAGAAGCTGCTGCTGGGGTGTATATCGAGGCTGCTGGGTGTATATAGAGGTTGCAGGGGTGTATATAGAGGCTGCTGGGGTGCATATAGAGGCTGCCGGGGTGCATATAGATGCTGCTGCTGGTGTATATAGAGACTGCTGCTGCTGAGGTGTATATAGAGGCTGTGCTAGTTCACATATATTATTTGGAGACTGTGCTTGACTATATATATATTTTTTTCATATGTTTTATATATATATATATATATATATATATACCGTATATACTCGCGTATAATCCGAGTTTTTCAGCCCAAAAATTGGGCTGAAAAGTCCCCCCCTCGGCTTATACGCGAGTCACTGTATATTGTATACAATGTATACAGTATACAGTGCCCCCATCTATATACAGCCCCCCGCCGCAATCCTGTAAAGGAATAGGTTAGTATACTTATCCATCCGCTGCAGCTGCCCCGCCGCCATCGCGATTCAGCATCTTCCGACTTTCAGCGTCTCGCGTCTTCTTCCGATGGTCGCAGGCAATGACGTCATTGCCTGTGCGACCGAGGAGGAAACCGGAAGAAGACGCGAGACGCTGGAAGTCGGAAGATGCTGAATCGCGATGGCGGCGGGGCAGCTGCAGCGGATGGATAAGTATACTAACCTATTCCTTTACAGGATTGCAGCGGGGGGCTGTATATAGATGGGGGGGCCTGTATATACCTCTGGGGCATATATATGTGGGGCTGCTGTATACTACCACTGGGCTATATTTACCTGTGGGGCTGTGTGTATACTACCACTGGGGCTATATTTACCTGTGGGGCTGTATGTATACTACCACTGGGCTGTATTTACCTGTGGGGCTGCTGTATACTACCACTGGGGCTCTATATACCTGTGGGGCTGCTGTATACTACCACTGGGGCTGTATATACCTGTGGGGCTGCTGTATACCACCACTGGGGCTGTATATACCTCTGGGGCTGCTGTATACTACCACTGGGGCTGCTGTATATACCTCTGGGGCTGCTGTATACCACACTGTTGAGGGCTGTATACCTGTGCTGGGGTCCACCCTCAGCTTATACACGAGTCAATAGGTTTTTCCAGATTTTTGGGGCAAAAGTAGGGGGGTCGGCTTATACACGGGTCGGCTTATACACGAGTATATACGGTATATATACACTGTATATAATATACATATACACATACACAGCAGTCTCCATATTCTATCTACAGCCCTGCACAGCCTCTATATTATATATACAGACCACCCAGGTGCCTATATATTATATATACATTTTAGGACACTGTTTCACCTCTGGCCCACAAAAACCTGGAGCCGGCCCTGTGTCAGACACACCTCAATCTGCTAATAGTGGTCTATTCTGTAGATAGATCATCTTGCTATACTATATGCAATAATATATGCTCGGACAAACTCATTTATCTCTTATAGGCTAGGGTCACACTTGAGCCCTGGATCCATTAAAACCATCAGTTTTTCACCTTAAAATTTTAGAAAAATTGATGGTTTTAACGGATCCATAGGCTCCCATGCAAAAAATGCAGTGTCAAAACTCACTGAAAAAATGGTATGCATTTTTTTTTACTGCACCTAAAAACCCTGCCAGCAGCGTTTTTAGGTGTAGTAAAAAAACGCATAGCGTTTTTTCAACATGGGACGCTATGGGAAACGCATAGCTGTTAACCCACAGGGTGGAGGTGATGATGGATGATGAGACTCAGATACCTGAAGAACACCCGCACTGTACTGTGTGTTCAGGGCTGCAAGTGGAGGAGGGGGACTGTCATAGTGCGGAGTTGGGTAACAAAGAGGATGCTATGATAAGGTTCTAGATCCAACTTGGAATGAACCCAGAGTAAAGCAACTGAATAGCTCAGCAGAGGAGGAGGAATACAAGGAGGTTGGTTGCGTGTTCCAGACTGAGGGCTGAAAGCACAACAAGTGCTGCATACTCAGCCATAACTATGCCTCTGGAAAGCAGTGGTCACAGATCTGCATTTGTCCAAGGTGGGAAGGGCTGCCTACCCTGGGCCTTTTTTCACATTGCAGAAGATGATCATCATTTTTGTGCTCAAATGGATCAGCTCGTTTTTTGTGCTCAAAAATTGAGAAGAGGCAAAAATCTGTACAGTTTGACTACTACATGCATAAACTGCCACATGGCCCATCAGCTTGTGTTGGTCTGGGAAAAATACTGCAGTAAAACTGTTCCTAGTGGGCCTCACCTCATTGAACACTGTCAGTCGATTCAAACATATCTGCTGCTCTTCCTTCTGCGTCAGCATGCCAAGTGTTGTCTCACAGAGATCCAGCCACAGGACCTCCACTTGTTTACCCGTTAAAATTCGGGCGACTGGCAGACCTTCAACTGTTACGGAAGTGGACACGCCTGGTGGTTTTGACTGATCCCAAACACAGAGCACACCACTTTTTTGTGAACCCACCAGAACATCTTTGCCTGCACCTTCCTTCACAGTGCATTAGTTTGCCGGGTACACCATACTCCAACCTCTCTCAGCATAGCAGCCAGCCCTTGGTTCCACAGTTGTGGTCAAAGAAAAATTATTTTCTCTTACACATCCAAAAGCAAAGAGTTTTGAACTTCACCATCTCCGATTTGTAGGCCAGAAAAATGCTGCTTTTCCACTTAGTGGATACAGATGGTTTCTGAAAGCTGATAGTCATTGCAGCTCCCCAGTATCAGTTGCCCAGTCATCACTACTTTTTGAAGCTAGCTTTGCCTGCACTACACAAACATGTCACAGACAACATCAATCGTTCCTTTGAAAAACTATGCGTGTGACAGGGTGCATATCACCACTGACACCTGGGTGAGTGAACATGGCCAGGTGCGTGACATCTTCCTCACTGGCCACTGGTTGACTCTGGTGGCTGTGGAGCTAGGCGAGGAAGGAGCTACTCCCTACATTATGAAATCCCCAAGGCTTTTGGGACAAACATCTGCCTGTACCACTACATCCACTGCTTCTGCCTCGTTCACCTCCTGCAGGGGCCTCCATCTCCTCCTTCAACCTCTCCTTTAATGTTGCAACAGTTCAGACAGAATCCCCCCTACCTCTGTACTGTGCTGCCAGGGCTCTTCGCCATCAGGTAGTGTTTTAAATTAAAATGCCCGTGAGATGTGTGTCACACAGCTGAAGAGTTGTGGACAGCTAGGCAGGCTGAGTTTGACCATTGGCTGTCTCCACTAAACCTGGAGCCAGGGAAGGCCATGTGTGATAATGGTGCGAACCTGGTGGTGGCCCTAGGCAGGGGCAAACTTACACACATGCCTTGCATGGCTCACATCCTCAACCTGGTATCCAGCAATTCCTACGCCACTATCCTGGCATGGATGAGCACCTGCACAAGGCACAGTCACTGTGTGCTCACTTACGCCATTCTCATCCTGCGGGCTCATCGAACTAGCATCAATACAGATATCTTTCAACAACTGGTTAACCATTTGATATGCAATGTGCTGACATGGTGGAATTGCACTTTGCACATGTTGCAGTGGCTGTGGCAGCAACAACAAGCCATGGTGCAGTATGTAATGAGACGTACAGTGACTCAAAGTGAGCCAAATGTGGTGCAAATGACGGTTCCAAAGTGGACACAGATCAAGGACCTTTACACCCTTTTTCACAGTTTCAAAATGACAACCAAGATGGTTAGTGCTGATGATGCTGTGACCAGCATCACTATTCTGCTCATCTACATGCTGGAGCAAACTTTGAAAATCTGCGAGATGAGGTGGTGGTACCACAGAAAAAGGAGGAGGAAGAAGAAGAGTATGCGGAAAAGAGATTATAACTCAAAGATCCAGAATCTCATCACACAGCTGTGAGGCATGTCAGGGTGCAAAGAGAGACAGAGAGGAGCTCATGGATCGTAGCAGAAAAACTGGTAGTGAAGATGCAGCAGCTGAGGAACAAATGAGGAAGGATGAGGTTGAAGAGGTAATGGGCATAGAACAGTCAGGAGATGTGGAACTAATTATTACCCTTTCTGTGATCCGAGGTTGGCCGGAAAGGACGGAGGAAGCAAGCGGGAATGTTATCTCGCCGCCTCACCACTAACATAGCAAGGCCTTGGACCTCATGGACGCATCAGACACATGAGCGCCTTCTTGCTGCACAATCTGCAACATGATGCCCGTATTGTTATGATTCGAATTAGCGTTGACTACTGGGTTGCCACACTGTTGGATGCATGGCACAAGAGTAAATTTAGACATATGCTTCCCGCCCTGGATAGGATGCACGCGTGCTGGAGTATCAAAAAATGCTGGTAGACAAACTTAGGACTGGTTTTCCTCAACACATCAGTGAGGGATACAGTTTGCATGTCAGATCTAAACTTACAACCCGGGGGACAACGAGTCGTCAGTGTAGAAACATTATCAGCAGCAATGTAAGTGTCTGAAGCAATTTCTTGGCATCCTTTGACCAATTTTTCCAACCAGCCTGTCCACCTTTAATAATGAGTACATGTCTGACACATAGTGAATGACTACAAAGTATGATGCAGAGGTATCTAGAGGTCAATATCCATGCCATCAGTGGGGGGTTGGACCCTTTTGCATTTTGGGCTTCAAAAATAAAAGTGGTCTGAGCTCACCAGTCATGCCTTAGAGGTTTTGTTATGCCCGACAGCCAGCTTTCTCCCAGAATGCGTCTTCAGCGTTGCTGGTGGTGTACTGATGGATAAGCATATCCAGCTGTCATCCGAAAAGTATAGACAACCTAACTTTCATCAAAATGAACAAGTCATGGATGTCCAGGGACTTTTCCACCCCAGTGGCAGACTGCTCAAAGTAGATGATGTAATTTCAGTGAGTTGCATTCATTTTGCCATTCTACAATTTTTAATGTGGGCCAATTGATGCCACTTTGGTGGCATCTGGCCCTAATGTTTTGAAATGTGGAGACTCTTTTTGGGATCTAATTGTCTGTTTCCTAAATTTAGCAGGGTTATGTGAGTATGATGCCTACATGTGTCACTCACTCCTCTTACTGTAATGAATTTTTAACCTTGAAATGATAGGCCAGTCCCTGTTCCAAACCCTGTGCCATGCATGCAAGCTGCACCATTCTCCTATTTTTATTGTGGGCCAATTGATGCCACTTTGGTTGTATCTGGACCTAATTTTTTTAAATGTGGAAACACTTTTTGGGGTCTCCTTGTCTGTTTCCTGAGTTTAGCAGGGCTATGTGAGCACCATGCCTACACTTAAAGCTTGAAATACTGGGCCAGGCCTTTGTCCCATGCATTCATAATGCAGAATGATGAAAATTTTAATTCTGGCAAATAGATGACACTTTCACTAGTCTTCCTAGTGTTTGTCTCTAATTTTAGCTGTATTTGGCAGCTTTTGTGCCTCTTTTAAGGTGTTTTGTAGGCCTTTCATTTTGCTTTCCATTGTTTTCAATGGGGTTCGGAAATTCGTTGAACTATTCGTCGACCGTAGTAATTCGTCAATCCGAATTCGAACTTCCAAAGGTTTGCTCTTACCAGGTTTTCAGATGTGAAAAAAACACCTCCATGCCGTCTTTCCCTGCCTGACCTGTCCTATCAGAATCAAAAGTATAACATCAGAATGCTAAGATTTTACTTTTTAATTTCTCGTATAATTTATGTGACTTTCTGGGTTAAATTATCTTAAATTTGATGGGCTGCGGATGGCCAGGCCCTTCTAATAAGCCCCACTACAACAATATTACTTACATGAGTTAAAGGGTCTGTTGCTAACAGGACACCATCAGGGATCTTATGGAGTCTGCGTTTCGACTTGCTGGAGTCACTTTGACAATGCATGAAAAATACAATATTGGATAATGGTTTTAATAATTTGGTTAAACTATGTACATATACATATCCTAGGTTAGTACTTGAAATATCGTGCAATAACATAAAAAGTACTTAGGGATTTTGTTTGGGGATGTATTGCTCAGAAAACATTTCTCAGTTTACATACTATAAACACAGTACCATAATTTTCAGCAGTTGCATATTCTTGCATTCTTAGCATGTTTCAAATCCTATCTCAATCCATAAACAGTACCGGACTAAAGCCAGTAAGCAATAAGACAGATGGCTACATATAATGCTTGTAGGCTCTTATGGCAACATATTTTTCATAAACAAGGATTTTATAGAGACACAGATAAAAACAGATGATACTTTGAAATATTTACCGTAAGTGGCAATTTAGGGGAGTAAATTAATGAATAAAATGCATAAATGATTGCGCTGATAAAGATTACATATACAATATATAATTTTTTATATCAAGAAATATCCCTGCTAAAGATAAAATCTATATCTGCCATGATTATATGTAGTCAACAGCTGAGTACTCTAACCTGCAGTTTAGAGGTATTCCAGTAAGGCCCAGAGCAAATTGCTTTGGAAACCATTCCCTAATGCAATAAACAGGATCCATATACCGTATATACTCGTGTATAAGCCGACCCGTGTATAAGCCGACCCCCAGTGGTAGTATATAGCAGCCCCAGTGGTAGTATATAGCAGCCCCAGCGGTAGTATACAGCAGCCCCAGTGGTAGTATACAGCAGCCCCAGTGGTAGTATATAGCAGCCCCAGTGGTAGTATACAGCACCCCAGTGGTAGTATATAGCAGCCCCAGTGGTAGTATACAGCAGCCCCAGTGGTAGTATACAGCAGCCCCAGTGGTAGTATATAGCAGCCCCAGTGGTAGTATACAGCAGCCCCAGTGGTAGTATATAGCAGCCCCAGTGGTAGTATATAGCAGCCCCAGTGGTAGTATACAGCAGCCCCAGTGGTAGTATATAGCAGCCCCAGTGGTAGTATATAGCAGCCCCAGTGGTAGTACATAGCAGCCCCAGTGGTAGTATATAGCAGCCCCAGTGGTAGTATACAGCAGCCCCAGTGGTAGTATATAGCAGCCCCAGCAGCCCCAGTGGTAGTATACAGCAGCCCCAGTGGTATACAGCAGGCCCCCAGGGGTACATATAGCAGCCCCCAGGGGGTACCCAGCAGCCCCCAGGGGGTACCCAGCAGCCCCCTGGGGGTACACAGCAGCCCCCTGGGGGTACCCAGCAGCCCCCAGGGGGTTCCCAGCAGCCCCCTGGGGGTCCCCAGCAGCCCCCAGGGGGTACCCAGCAGCCCCCAGGGGGCCCCCTGTCTTACTTTGGGGGGGGTCTTATATTGGCAGCCCCAGCCTACTCACATACACACACACACACACACACACCGTATATACTCATGTATAAGCCGAGGGTGGGAAATGCAGCAGACCACCACCCCGGTATACAGCCCCCAGCACAGGTATACAGCCCCCAGCAGTGTGGTATACAGCCCAGCAGTGAGGTACACAGGGTATACAGGCCCCAGCAGTGTGGATACAGCCCCCAGCCAGTGTGGATACAGCCCTAGCAGTGTGGATACAGCCCCAGCCAATGTGGATACAGCCCCAGCCAATGTGGATACAGCCCCAGCCAATGTGGATACAGCCCCAGCAGTGTGGATACAGCCCCAGCAATGTGGATACAGCCCCAGCAGTGTGGATACAGCCCCAGCCAATGTGGAGACAGCCCCAGCAGTGTGGAGACAGCCCCAGCAGTGTGGCATACAGGCCCCCTCCTGCTGGCACACTGCCCCCGAACAGTGTTCTGAGCCCCCCGTGAGCTTCCCCCCCTTTGCTGCCGCTGCTGCTCACATCTTACCTCCTCCAGCGTCTTGCAGCAGCCAGCGCGTCAGTTCTCTGTCCTCGGCTGTCTCTCAGATCATTTGACCCGTCGCAGAGCATGATGTCAATCGCTACTGCGACCGGCCGGTCACATGATCCGGGAGACAGCTGAGGACGGGAACGGAGGACCGACGTGCTGGCTGCTCAAAGAAGACGCTGGAGGGTAAGATGTGAGCAGCAGCAGGGGGGGCCTCAGAACACCGGCTGGGGGTAGTGTGCCAGCAGGAGGGGGCCCATATACATAATGCACTGCTCACCCTGCCGCTGATTGACAGGGGGATGCAGTGCATATCTAATGAGCGGGCGCACGTGACATGTGACCCGCGCCCGCTCTCCCCACCCCGCTAGGGGCCTTACATTAGCCCCCCCCGGTTGTAAGGCCTTATATTCGGGGGAGGCCTTACATTAGCAGGATCCCCTTTACCCCTAGGCGGCATTACAATCGGGGGGATCTTACTTTCGGAGAAACACAGTAGTAGCACAAAGCCTCTGAAAAAAGTGCAATGGCTCCTCACCCTCTAAAAAGAAAAGCAGTAAAACCTGTGCTCTGAAATCCAAATGCGCCTCTTACTTTTGAGCCCTGCAATATCTAAACCACAGTTAATGTCCATATGATAGGCAATGCTGTGGCACACTTGATTTACGGTGTGTGTCTCCAGAAGCATGAGCATAAAGTACGGATACTACAATATAAGCATGACAAAGGCTGATTTACAATTTCTAATTTTGCAACATTCACTGCGTTTGACACTGTGGGTGTTTTCCAGAGATAAAATTGTCACTACACCCATCGATGAACTCTCAGAGGGTTGTAATTTACAAAAAGTGGTTATGTAATGGGGTTTCTGCTGCTCTAACACTTAAGGGGTTCTGCAAATGGAGTCTGCAAACTATTTTAGGAAAATCTGAGCTCCGAAAATCAAATGGCGCTCCTTCTCTCCTGAGCTATGGCCTGTGATCAAACAGTACTGTACAGTCAAATGTGTGGTATTGCCATACTCAGAAGAAATTGTGTAACACATTTTAGGGCCCTTTTTTACCTATACTACTTGTCAAAATTGGAAATCTGGGGTTAAAATATTTTAGTGGTAAAATGTAATCACTTTTTCTTCACCGCCCAATTATATAAAATTTTGTGTCACACTTGTAGTGACAAAAACAACTGTTTAGCAGCCTACACCAGGTGACACCAGATGTACATTGTAGATAAATACTTTTGAAATTAAATGATTCGTCATGGTGTGGTGTATTATTTACTATTTACTTAGTGGGTCATTATGTCCGGGACTAACATTGACCTGACATTATGAACATCGGGCTTAGTGCCAGTTGGCAATATTAAAAAGGCATTAACCCCAAGTAGGGCATTGTGTCCTACCTGGAGAACCCCTTTTCAATCCACATGTTAGCTACCCATAAAATAACAGCACTTATGATCACCTCTGGTGATGAAACCACTGTAGTTGTGTCATCAGTTGCTCTCCCGGGGGTCAAGTGACGTTGGTACGTCATGCAAGCCTTGCACCCAATCAGTGCTGGCTTCAATCTCACCACCTTTAGATAAATCAAACATCAAAAGGAAGTAAGAGCTGCGGCTGGCTGATCATTTCCTCTTGATTTCTGATACATCGAAAGGCAGGGTGTGGGAAGCCTGCGTTTATTTGGGGTTGGACCTGTGTAATGTAACAACATCATGTGAACCCTGAGAGAGATGGTGATGACACCACTGGAATGGCGCCAGTCCTGGAGGTGAGTGCAATTGTTATTTTATGAGGTGGGGGGTACACATGGTGGGTTGAAAATGGGTTGTCTGTGTAGTGGACAACTTCTTTAAAGCGAACCTGTCACCCCCTCCAGGCATCTAGAAATAACATAGCCACGTTCTGCAGCACTAAGGCTGCAGTCTGAGCAGGTGGCTATAGCATTTATGCTCTCTTGATTCATTGAAATATAGACTTTTATAAGATCTGTTTCAAACCTGAACCAAGACCGGGAGGCGGGTTTTCAAGCGTCTATCTCCTTCCTCTGTGGTGTCAGTCATCCCTCTCTGCACTCTGTGTGCCGCCTCCAGGGCCACCTCCATGCATTACAGAGCTGAACTTTGTCAGCTCTGCTACAACATAGAGCTGCTGTTATAAGAGACCCCACAGTAGTAAATCTAGCAGGAGGATCCTGAGCAGACGAAGCACTGCCTGTTACATAGCAGCCCTTGAGCTGAGCAGGTTTCACTTTCAGTTTCTTGTACCCAGCAGCATCGCTCCTCAGCCCCTGATCTACAGCACAAACTCAAATCTGCTGCACTGCTGACAGCTCAGCTCAAGGGCTGCTCAGGGTCCTCCTGCTAGATTTACTACTGTGGGGTCTCTTATAACAGCACCTCTATGTTGTAGCAGAGCTGACAAAGTTCAGCTCTGTAATGCATGGAGGTGGCCCTGGAGGCGGCACACAGTGAGCAGAGAGGGATGACTGACACCACAGAGGAGGGAGATAGACGCTTGAAAACCCGCCTCCCGGTCTTGGGTCTGGTTTGAAACAGATCTTATAAAAGTCTATATTTCAGTGAATCAAGGGAGCATAAATGCTATAGACACCTTGTCAGAATGCAACCTTAGTGCTGCAGAACGTGGCTATGTTATTTCTAGATGCCTGGAGGGGGTGACAGGTTCGCTTTAAAGTAGCCGAAATATAGTCAGGTCATAAAGTTATTGGTTGTAATCATTAGTAATGACAAGGAGATGATATATAGAGCTGAAGTTAGTTCAAGCCATCATTAATACTGAATTTGTAAATAAATATCACAGGAAAATGGAAGAACAAAGCTATAATCAAGGCAGAACAACACTCACTGCAGCAAGAATCAGTATGTCAAATAACATTACACTTGCCTAATCAGACACAAATGTGACTCACAGTTGGTTGCTGCATAAGTTAGTAAAGACAGAGGTAGCTTGTTAACGTATTTAGTGATGACTGCATGTCATTCAGGTGTTAAATTATCTGGCCTTTCACAGATATATGGCACCAAATTAAACCTATAAAGATAAATGAATAGATTTGTCCACAAACCATTAAAATGCCACAATCTGACTTTACACAGGATCGATATATATTGAATTTGGTGCTCTCTTTGATATATTCTTCATGGCATGCTGCATCTGCACTAAAGAAAAATTCAGCATGTTCTGACAATATTAATCTGTGTTCAGATTCCTAATAATAATCTTTAAAGGTCATGTAATACATTTTCTAAAACAGTAAATTAAATTATTATTTCAAATTAGCCCTGAAAGAAACACAATTTTCTACTTCAAATAAGAAAAAAATATTCTTAGAAGTTAGAGGTTGATAACCTTGTTCTAATATTGCATAATCATATAGCTGAACGAAAGTGCCCTTATTCTTAGCTGAACTAGAACTCCTTTGGCCCACAGCTGCAACTTTGAAAAAGTATTCATTCCTAGTTGTGACCTTTTCCACATTTTTCACATTATACCAACAAATTGAAATGTATTTATTGGGATTTTATGTAAAATATAAAAATTAAGTAGCAATGATGTGTAAGAGAAATGATACATAGTTCTGTATTAATTTTAAAAATGTTAATCTAAAAAGTGTGAAGTGTATTTGTATTCAGTTCCCTGAGTCAATATTTGGTAGGACCACTTTTTTCTGCAGTTACTGCTGCAAGTCTTTTTGGGTATGTCTCTACCTGCTTTGCACATGTAAATACAGACATTTGGCTATCTTTCTTTGCAAAATAGCTCTAGCTAAGTAAGATTAGATGGAGAGCATCTGTGAACAGCCATTTTTCAAGTCTTGCTAAAGATTATCAATTCATTTTAGGTCTGGACAAATTCTGGGATATTTAAACAGATGGATATGATTTTATCTAATCCATTCCATTGTAGCTCTGGAAGTATGACCCTAAGGTCATTGTCGTTCTTAAAGGAGAACCTACACCTCTGTCTTAAGTCTTTTGTAGCCTCTAAGGCAGGGGTCTCAAACACGCGGCCCGAGGGCCGCATGCGGCCCCTGGGGCTTCACTATGCGGCCCGCGGCACCTTGGACAACTTAATGATGCTTCGCCCCAGTGCAGAGGGCCGCTGCAGTCCCTGCTATGTGAGGACTTCACTACAAAAGGGGATCAGGATGGGGGACATCACTGCAAAAGGGAACCGGGAAGAGGGACATCACTACTAAGGGGGATCGGGATGCAGGATATCACTAGAAAAGGGGTTTGGGATGGGGTCATCACTAGAAAAAGGGATCAGGATGGGGGACATCACTAGAAAAAGGGATCAGGATGGGGGAAATCAGTAGAAAAGGACATTACTACAGAATGGGGACATTACTACAAGAAGAGGAACAGGATTTGTACTTTACTACATTGAGCTAAAAATCCTGGTATTACTAAAAATATCACTTAGTACTACAAGGGATGCGGCCCCCCGCTATAAATGTTTTTCTATGTGCGGCCCACCAACCCAGCCGAGTTTGAGACCCCTGCTCTAAGGCTAGGGTCACACTTGCGGCAGGGCACTGCGGATCCTGATCCGGTTTTGAGCAGTAAAAGTGCTCAAAACCGGATCAGAAACCGCAGCCCATAGGAGCCCATTATAGTAACCGGATAGCACTACATGCACTCCGATTACTGCTTGCGGAATTGCAGCCTGCAGTAAAAATCATGCTGGCTGCAGTTTTTGCAACGGTTTGCAAACCGCAGGAGGCTTGCTATAATGGGCTCCTACGGGAGCCCATGCGACTGCCGCAAGGCACATGTGAACGCCTGAGCAGTCGTATGTATTGTTCATCCTTGCTGCCGAAGGGATGAACAAAGGGTTAAATGTTATCAATAGATGTGGGCAACATGTCTCTAGGGGGTGACCACCCCCAGAGACATGCTGTCCACTCAGGTGGGCATGTAAGGGGTTAATCTTGTCATTTATAGTATTGCCGGCTATTGTCGACATTTACTATTTTATGAATGAACCCGGCGGCTCCTCACTGTGTAGTAGATACAGTACGTAATGTACATACTGTATGAGCCGCTAGCCTTGGTCTTGAAAGCATTAACATTAGGTCTATGGCGGTGCGCTGCCCATAGACCTAATGTTAATGCTTTCAGGACCAAGGCTAGCGGCTCATACAGTGTGTACATTACGTACTGTATCTACCACACAGCGCTGAGCTGCCGGGTTCATTCATAAAATAGTAAATGCCGGCAATACTATAAATGACAAGATTAACCCCTCACATGTCCACCTGAGTGGACAGCATGTCTCTGGGGGGGTGGGCACCCCCTAGAGACATGTTGCCCACATCTATTATTAACATTAACCCTTTGTTCATCCCTGCGGCAACAGGGATGAACAAAGCATATGGTAACACATCCTGAGCAATCCGATTACCGCATTGCAGTTTGCCGGACACATTTTGTGCACAAAATGTGTCTGAAGGCAATTGCGCTTACCGCATCCGGATCTGGACTTCCAAATGTGACCCTAGCCTAACAGGTTTACTTCTAGGACTGCACTGTATTTAGCTTCATCCATTTTCCCATCAACTCAAACCAGCTTCCCTCTCCCTACTGAATAAAACCATTCCCACAGCATGATGCTGCCACCATCATGTATAACGATGTAGATGTTGTTTTTTAAGGTGATGTGAAGTGTTAGTTTTCACCCACACAGCATTTTGCATTTAGCAAAAAATGTTTTACGGTGGTCTCATTTAATCAGGGCACCTTCTTCAACATGCTAGCTCCCCAATTTGGATTTTTGCAAATTGCAAGTGGGAATTCTTATGGCTTGCTTTCACAAATTACTTTCTTTTTGCCACTCTTCAATTAGGCTGGGGTCACAGTACCATTTTTCACATGCTTTTTTGGAGACCTGCGTTTTCAAAAACGCATGTAAAAAACGCACCCATAGGCCCCCATGTTAAAAAATGCATGCCCTAATAGCCAAAAAGCATGTGTGATTGTCCCATGCGTTTTTGGAGCATATCCAAAAACGCATGCGTTTTTGTAAAAAACGCATGCGTTTTTGTAGAAAACGCATGCGTTTTTATAACATGGGTTCCTATAGAAAACGCATGCAAAAACGCATGTACAGTTAGTACCTTTTAGTGCCATTCAAAAACGCATGCGTTTCCCATAGGAGCCCATGTTAAAAAAAACGCATGCGTTTTTCCGGAAACGCATGCGTTTTTTTTAACATGGGCTCCTATGGGAAACGCATGCGTTTTTGAATGGCACTAAAAGGTACTAACTGTACTTGCGTTTTTGCATGCGTTTTCCATAGGAACCCATGTTATAAAAACGCATGCGTTTTCTACAAAAACGCATGCGTTTTTCAAAACGCTCAAAAAAATACTACAAGCACTATTTTTAGGTGCAGATTCAAAAACGCACCCAAAAACGCAGGGAGCCATCACACACCTTACAAAAGTCATGCTGACATGAAAAAAAGCATGAGTTTTGTTAAATCACTTAAAAAAACGCATGGCAACTGTGACCACAGCCTTAGACCAGATTTGTGGAGCAAATAACTAATAGTTTTCTTGGTGACCAAGTCTCCCATAAGAGCTGTGTATCTCGGTTGTTCCTTCAGAGTGACAATGGGCTTCCTGGCTGCTTCTCTAATAAATGCTCTCCTTACTTCGTTTAAGTGTATAGAGAGAGTTTAAGTGTACAGTCACACCTTGGTAGCTGTGTAATTTTGGATGATTAAAAAGTGATACATCTGATGTTCAGCCCTATTTTTTTATAAGCTAACTCTGCTTTACTTTTCTCAACAACTTAATCCCTATACCTGTTTTATGTGTTCCTTGGTTTTCTTGATTCTGTTTGATCCCTAATGTTCTCAAACAAACCTTTGAGGCCTTCACAGAACAGTTGTAGTTATACTGAGTATAAATGATACATGTACTAAATTTAAGAATTAGGCTAGGGTCACACTTGGAAAGTTGCATCCCTTTACAGAATGTATTAATGGATCCAGTTTTTGCCTTGACATTTTTATGGCATGTTTTTTCATTTTTAGCGCAAGCGTTAAAGCATGGTACATATGCAGTGCACTTTGACTACATTCTCTCACACATGAAGACAGAAAGCGGGTACTCCTTTTCTGAGAGAAATAATGCTATCTTTGTATGTTCGTTTCAGTGACAAAGAATGGGAGTATAAGGTTGTTTCATCTTTACACAAACAGCAATAGATATTTGCCCTTTTGAGGGTGAAGGTAGAAGCATAATTGGAGTATGACATGCAAGAGAAGAGTATGCAATGATGAGTGATGATGACAGCAAACAGGTGCTACCTATGAATGACAAGTGTGGGGAGAGGGTGAACAGGACAACTTGAGATTAACTCTGATTGATGCCCAGCTTGACTTTGACAAATGATCAAGTGATGTCACTTCATGTACCAATGGAGAGCTGTATTAGGAGTATGCAATGACGATGTTGATGAAGACACTACCACTGTAACCAGATTTCAGGCACTGCAGAGTCTCATACACCTACAGCATGTGCAGCATTACCTGTTTCAGAGTTGACTGCAGGTAAAGCTTATTTGGTTTAATAGAAAAAAATGGAATCCAGCTCAACAGGAATGCATTTTTTTTTCTTTTTCAATAAAGATGGTGCATACAAAAGAAAAAATTACATGGTTGACATGACCCAGTCAACACGTTTTGACCGCATTAAGCAGTCTTACTTATGAATCATGAGTAAGACTGCTTACTGCAGTCGAAGCGAGTCGACTGGGTCATGTCGACCATGTAGTTTTTTCTTTTGTATGCACCATCTTTATTGAAAAATAAAAGAAAAGAAAATCCATACCTGTTGAGCCAGATTCCATTTTTTTCTATTAAGCTTGATGCAAGGCCAAGGCGAGGCTGGTGTTTCAGCCCCAGGTGGATGAGCAAAGAGCAGTCATGTTAGCTGAACCTATTCTTATAAAAAGCTTATTTGGCTTCAAAAGTTGTTTTTGATGCATATCACCTTCACTATGTATCACCAATTGCAACAACACCATTCCCTGATGACCTCAACTGCTCATCACCTCTGTTGGGGGTCCTAGGTTTTTTTAACACAGAATCATAATGTTCATCATCATCCAAGCCATGGCCAACACTCCTTGCCTCCCTGATTTTCCGGGTACCCCAACTATGAACCCAGGTGACCTCATCCACGTTACCGCTCTCACAGATGCAGCTGTCAGAGCCATCATTGTGTACACGAGGTTAGGCACAGAATGAGCAGTGACATCACCTGAGTTTACAGCTGGAGTGCTCGATACGCATGCCACCGCTTTCACAGCAGCAGCTGTCTGGACTGTCAATGTGAGAGCACTGCTCTAACTGATTGGTCACCTTAATACCACCTCTCCGCGTGATGTAGCAGAGCTGAGGAGCATCATCAAGGGATCTCATGGATTATCGTCGGAGCTGGGTATATTTGTGGTTATTAAATGGATCAAAGACAGGGGCATAATGATCGTGGTCAAAGGGGTCGCGGCTGCGACGGGACCCCGAAGTATAGGGTCCCACACTAGCCACCACCCCTGTGACTGTCGATCCCTACACAGGGCGCACGCTTCACATAGATGAGCAGCACTGCCCGGCAGCGTGCTGCATGCAGCTACGGGGCCCATGTGTCAGGGAGAGGAGGGGAGGGGTGGAGAGGGGAGCCTCCTTCTTCCTACTGCTACCACCCCTCCCCTTGCTTCCGCTTACCAGGCTGAGCTTTCCATCTGCGCTCCGCTGTGGGTCGCATTTAGCAGGCTGGTGCTGCCTCTTGTCATCTCCTCCTCCTGAGTCTTCTCTTCTGTTTTTGGGAGAATGGAGCTGTGGGGGAACCAGGAGAGGTAAGTACAGATTTTTTTTTTCAATGAGTGAATGCAAGGTGTCCAGAGGACTATGGCAGGAGGAAGGGGATGCATGATACTATGTGGAGAGGCTATGAGTCTGCACTATATGGAGAGTTATAAGGATGTACTATATGAGGCTGCACTATATGTACAGTTATGAGGCTGTAGTATGAGGCTGCATTATATGGAGAGATATGAGGCTGCATATATAAGGCTGCACTACATGAGGCTGCACTATGTGGAGAGCTATGAGGCTGCACTATGTGGACAGATATGATATGAGGCTGCATATATGAGGCTGCACTATATGGAGAGATATAAGGCTGCACTATATGGAGAGTTATGAGGCTGTACTATAAGGAGAACTGAGCCTGCATTATACTTTACAGAGGGCTATGAGGCTGCATTATACTACCGTATATGGAGAGATATGAGGCTACATTATACTATATGGAGGGATGTGAGTCTGCATTATTCTATATGGAAGGCTATGAGGCTGCATTATACTATATGGAGGATTGTGAGGCTGTATTATACTATATTGAGGACTATGAGGCTGAATTATACTATATGTAGGGTAATAGGGGTGCATTATAATAATTGGATGAATATTGGGGCTACCGTATAAATGGAGAACTATGGGTTGCATTATAATACATAGAGGACTATGGGGGTACATTGTAATATATAGAGGAATATGGGGGTGCATTATAATAATTGGAGAACTATGGTGGCGGGAGGAGGAAGACTACGGTATATATACCAGGACGGGGTACATAAATACCATGATAAGGGAAATATTCCAGTAGGAGGACCATATATTGCAGGATGAGGGACATTAATACATAATGAAGGGGGGAGGGGTCAATCTGTGAGTCTTTAAAGTATTTAGAACGTTACACAGGGCCTGTACATCTGACCGACATGTGCGCGGGGGTGGGAGGTGGGCAGCTCTAAACTTCGGCCCACCAGACTCTAGTTATGCCACTGATCAAGGAGGGTGTCTGTTTGTTTTGTTTCAAAATTTTCTGTTTGTGTTTTTTAACTACCTACAGGATTGAAAATGTACTTTAGAGGTCTCATAGAGACTTGAACATGACCAATCCATGGCTTGATGTACACTGTCAACTCTCAGCTGTCATTTACCTTTTCTATTACCCCGATTGCCACAGCACCAGGGCAATTGGCAAGAACCCGGTAAAGCACCAGTATTTGGTGCATCTAATGAATGCACCAAATTCTGGGGCGGTTGCAGGCTGCTATTCTAAGACTGGGGGGCAAGAACCATGGACCTCCCCAGGGGGAAAATACCAGCACCCAGCCATGTACTTTATCTTGTATGAGTATCAAAATTGGGTGTACAACATGCTGTTTTTTTAATTGTTTATTAAATAGTTTTAACAAACCCATGTGGGGTCCCCCATATTTTCATACTCAGCCAACATAATGCAAAGTCGGGGGGCTGCAGCTCGCAGCCATGCACTCTACCTGTACAGAGTATCAATATACTGGGGACCACACATAATTTTTTATGGTGCATTGTCATGCATGTAAAGGAATATAAAGCCCCCACAATGTTTCCATTCTAATCTCTACCACCCTTACTACTTCACTTCATAATAACTCCTGCAATCCCTTCCACAAGTAAGGAACTAGTCATCAGTCCACCCTTCCTCCCCAGCCATCTGACCTCCTCTTGACTACTATTTCTCCCCATACTGGCTGTATCACCTTGTCCTCGGCTCCACCATCCTGTCCAGGACTGCTAGATCTCATCCCCATCCACATCTCCCCTGGACTGTAGCTCATACCTTGGTGGCATCCCACCCTGGACTGACCCTTGGATGCCTCACCTGTCCCACTGCTGCTCCATCAGCCAACCCAGCAATCGCCTCTGTCAACCCCGACCGCCTCGACTGATCCCCCAACTTCCCCATCTGACCCATCCATCCGACCCCCCACCTTACATCTCATACCCTGGTCATCACCTCATCCCGTGACCGCTCCCCACTGATGACCATTCACCCACTACCACAACTTTCCCCACTCTGCTTCTGACCCCTGCTGCCACACTCACTCCCTGTTCTCCGTATGCAATGTTCCCGCTACTCCTCACTCTCACTCCCATCCTTCTCCACTTCCTACTACCCCCACTTATCCCTCCTCCCAGCAACAAAATACTGCTCTCACCCTCCATCCTGCCGAACCACCTCACCCACTTCACCGACCTTTTCATTCACTTTCAATCCTCAATCACCAAACAAGCACGCCCGCCTCGCAAGCTCTCATGCTCCCACCTGCTAACCCTCGGCCTACTCCTCCTCTTTGCCGGTGACATCTCCCCCAATCCTGGCCCCCCCTGCAACATCCCCACAACAACCTTCATCCCGCGACCCACCGCCAACCCTCGCAACCTCACCACCACTTGCTCTCGCAACCCCACCAACATCAGACCCATTCCCCCAACCCATGCCCCACCTACCGCTCTACCCGGCGCACTCTGGAATGCCCGCTCAGTGTGCAACAAACTCCCCGACATCCATGATCTCTTTATCTCCAGGAAACTGTCATTCCTTGGCCTCACCGAGACCTGGCTCACCCCCTGCGACACGGCCTCCCCTGCTGCACTATCCTACGGCGGCCTCAGCCTGTCCCACACCCCCCGTCCCTCTGGCAACACGGCAGTGGAGTCGGCATACTGCTGTCCAACTCCTGCACCTTCAGCCCCATCCCCCAGCCCCCATCCATCACTGTCCCCTCCTTCGAAGCCCACTCAGTCCGAATCTTCTCCCCCTGCAACCTCCAAATAGCCATCATCTACCGCCCCCCCGGACCCACCGCCTCCTTCCTTGACCACTTCACCACCTGGCTACTTCACTTCCTCTCCACTGACATCCCCTCCATCATCATGGGCGACTTCAATATCCCCATTGACACTCCCCGCCCAGCCGCCTCCAACCTTCTTTCCTTGACCACTTCCCTAGGGCTCTCCCAATGGTCCTCCTCTCCCACCCACGAACAAGGCCACACGCTTGACCTCATCTTTACCCGCCTTTGCTCCCTCTCTAACCTCACAACCTCGGTACTCACACTGTCCGACCACCATCTCTTGACCTTCTCCGCCCCCTCCTCCCCTGCCACACTACCCCCTCTCCGCAAACTTGATCACCCTCGTCAAAACCTAAAAGATCTTGATCTTCCTTTATTCTCTGAATCACTTCTCCCTCTCACCGACCTACCCTGCGCTGACGACATTGACATTGCCACCACCCTATACAACACCACCATAACGAACGCTCTCGACCTAGCCGCCCCCCTCACTCTCCATGCTCCACGCATTAACAGGCAACCCTGGCACACCACCCTCACTAAAAACCTGAGACGGGCGTCCAGAGTTGCCAAGAGGAGATGGAAAAAGTCTCACACCCCCGAGCACTTTGCTCTGTTCAAGCAATCCATCACTGACTTCAAGACGGCACTCGCTACAGCCAAGCAAGTGTTCTTCTCATCCCTTATAACCTCTCTGTCCCGCAACCCCAAACAGCTCTTCAAAACTTTCAACTCCTTACTTCGCCCACCTGCTCCTCCCCCTTCTCCCCTCATCTCTGCTGAAGACTTTGCGACCTTCTTCAAGGAGAATATTGACAAGATCAGAAGCAGCTTCGGTCCACTATCCCCACACCTCCTCTTCTTCCCACCTACACTGCCCTCCTCCTCCATCAGCCACTTCCCCCCCAATAACTGAAGACCAACTCTCCTCCCTCCTGTCAAAATCACACCTCACCACCAGTGCCCACGACCCGCTCCCATCCCACCTCATTCCCAACCACACCTCCATTTTCATCCCAGCCCTCACCCACCTCTTTAACCTTTCACTTAGCACTGGTACCTTCCCCTCGCCTTCAAACACGCCCTAATCACGCCCATCCTAAAAAAAACCTCACTTGACCCTACCTGTGTCTATAACTATCGCCCCATATCTCTTCTCCCATTCACCTCTAAGCTACTTGAACAACACGTCCCTCCGAACTGTCCTCTCACCTCTCCTCGTGCTCCCACTTTGACCGCCTACAGTCCGGCTTCCGACCCCTCCATTCCACCGAAACAGCCCTGACCAAAGTCACCAACGACCTACTGACCGTCAAGAACAAACACCACTACTCCATCCTGCTACTCCTTGACCTGTCTGCCGCCTTCGACATGGTTGACCACTCCCTTCTTCTCCGGATCCTGGAATCCCTTGGCATCACCCACCTTGCCCTCTCCTCATACCTAGCGGACCGGACCTTCAGCGTCTCCCACTCCCACACCTCCTCCTCACCCTACCCCCTTTCTGTCGGAGTCCCCCAAGGTTCGGTCCTGGGACCCCTACTTTTCTCCATTTACACTCTCAGCCTAGGGCAACTCATCGAGTCCCATGGCCTCCAGTACCACCTCTACGCCGACGACACCCAAATCTACCTGTCCGGCCCTGACATCACCTCCCTACTCTCGAAAATCCCTCAATGCCTTTCCGCCATCTCATCCTTCTTCTCTGCTCGCTTCCTTAAACTCAACATGGACAAAACTGAATTCATAGTCTTCCCCCCAAGAAATTCCACCCCACCTCCCAACCTATCCATCTGCGTCAACGACTGCCCCCTCTCCCCAGTCCCTCAAGCCAAGTGCCTCGAGGTAATCCTTGACTCCTCCCTATCCTTCAAACCCCACATCGAGGCCCTCACCACATCCCTCCGGCTCCAGCTCAAGAACATCTCACGGATCCGCTCCTTCCTCACCCACGACACCGCTAAAACACTCATCCATGCTCTTATCATCTCCCGCCTTGACTACTGCAACCTCCTTCTCAATGGCCTCCCGGCTATCTCCCTCACACCTCTCCAGTCTATCCTCAACTCCGCTGCCCGACTCATCTATATGTCCTCCCGCTACTCCCCTGTCTCCCCCCTCTGCCAAGCCCTTCACTGGCTCCCCGTCTCCAAGAGATCCCAATTCAAAACACTAACCATGGCGTACAAAGCCATACACAACCTGGCTCCACCATACATCTCCGACCTGGTCTCCCGATACCTACCCTCACGCAACCTCCGCTCCTCCCAAGAACTCCTCCTCTGCCCCCCCTCATCACCTCTTCGCACAACCGAGTCCAGGACTTCTCCCGGGCATCTGCCTTACTCTGGAACTCCCTACCTGAACACGTCAGACACTCTCCTACCCTGAGTAGCTTCAAGTGTCACCTGAAGACTCACTTGTTCCGTCAAGCCTACAACCTGCCATGAGACCCAGGCGAACGCCCCATACCTGACATTCCCCCATCCTACTGTATCCTAACCCACCCCTCATAGACTGTGAGCCCTCGTGGACAGGGTCCATGCCCCTCCTGTACCTGTACGTCCTGATCGCCTAGATTTAATGTACTTGTTCTTGTCTCCCTCATCCTCATGTAAAGCGCCATGGAACCTAATGGCGCTATATAAATAAATAATAATAATAATAATAATGCATGAAGATGATTTTTTCTTTTGGAACCATGGAAGAAAGTTCTCAGTCAGAAACTCTATATACGTTGCAGAGGTCATTTTCACACCTTCAGGAACCTTAAAGGGACTTACAAGCTGTTTCCCAATGATTCCGGCCCAAAATATGACTCCTCCACCTCCTTGCTGATGTCGCAGCCTTGTTGGGACATGGTGGCCATCCACCAACCACCAACCATCCACTGCTCCATCCATCTGGACCATCCAGGATTGTTCGGCACTCATCAGTACACAAGACTATTTAAAACTTAATCTTCATGTATGTCTGGGCCCACTGCAACCATTTCTGCTTGTGAGCGCTGTTTAGGGCTGGCCGAATAGTAGGTTTATGCACCACAGCAAGCCTTTGAATGATCCTACACCTTGAGGTTTGAGGGACTCCAGAAGCACCAGCAGCTTCAAATACCCGTTTGCTGGTTTGTAAGGCCTTTTTAGCAGCTGGCCTGTTAATCCAATAAACTTGCCTGGCAGAAACCTTCCACATTCTGCCTTTATCTGCATGTACACGTCTGTGCTCAGTATCAGCCACAAATCTCTTCATAATACGATGATCACGCTTAGGTTTTCATGCAATATCTAATGTTTTCATCTCTTGTCCAAGGCATTGCACTATTTGTTGCTCTTTGTCAGCAGAGAGGTCCTTTTTCTTTCCCATGTTACTTGAAAACTGTGGCCTGCGTAATATTGTGGAACACCCAGTTTTCCTTTTATTAGGCTCACCTGCCAAACTAATTATCACAGGTATCTGAGATTGATTTCAATGATCCAAAGAACCCTGAGACACAAATGTGGCACCCCTGCGGGGGATTGCCACAGGTTACACTGGTGCAAGGAAGGATTGACACCTTGGTTTGTTCAGCACACAACACCTTCCACTCCAGACCTGAAGGGGGAGCTCTACTGGCTGCATTAAGTCAGTTCCCCTTTAATGAGATCCAGGCTGAGAGGAGGAGACAGTTGGTCCTAGGAGACAGTTGCTAGGCGGTTAGTTCGTGTGAGGAGAGGAAAGAGGAGGAGGCTGACCTGCTGGTCCCTGGAAAAGACAGATGCCAGGACCAGAGGGGACCATTTTGTCAGCTGTTCACACCCCAGAGAAGGGGCCGGAGGCAAGGAGAAGAGGTAGGGAATAAGAAGAGGGACTAAAAGATATTCCCCCTTGAGGACAAACGGACACTGGAGTCCGATGCTGTGGGCTTGTATAGCCACAGTAAAGGCCCAGCAATTTCAGGAGAAGTTTAGCCCTGAAGGAAGAGATTAGAGACATTAAAAACTAACCAAACAGAGGACCAGGGGCCACAGGATAAACCGGGTTCCCGCAGAAGGGCCCGATTGTTAGTTTTAGACAATAGAGAATTGGAGAGCTCAAACTCAGGCAAGACTCATCCCTCAAGAGAAAGAATAGAGATAAAGGAGGCCTCATATCTTTCTAAGGAGTTGATCCTAAATTGCACCAGGGACCCGGTTATTACTCAGAACTGTACCTGTTTTGTGACTACCAGTAAAAAGGTACCGGAACAACTATCCCTGTGTGTATGTGTGACTGTTCATCGGCTATAACCCACCATCTTCCTCCTTCACTGCTCTCCCTCACCATCTTCCTTTATTGCTGCCCTGAGGTAAAGCTCCACCTGTGGGGAGCTGTACCACACTTTGCTGCCCCCTCCATCACCTCAGCGGCCGGCTTGCAGCGCCGGTGCCACCTTACCGGACTCTACAGGTGGCGTCACGTCCCCCTGTAAATAATTCCCTCACCCCCCCCTTTTCAAATGATCCCCAGGGCACGGCACCGGGATACCGTCCACCTGTGACTCCCTACTCAGCAGATCCGGTGACCGAGTACCCCCCCCACAGCCCTGGCCTCATCATTTTCTGGCGTCACGAACAAGATGAACCAGCCTGGTATCTACCAGGTGAAGTGCGCCTTAAGACTTTATTAATTGACTGTTTGTGCGGTCGCCATTACACCGCCTCAGAAATTACAGCTGCGTCACAGCAGGAAAAAGTGCGGGAAGATAAGCCCCGCCCCCTTCCACTCTGCCGGAGAGACTGAGGAAAGCGCAGCTCCCTGCTAGAGAGAGACCTGAGGTGCCCGCTCCATCTACAGAGCCGCCGACAGCTGGAGAAACCAGTTTTCATCTTACAGGTTGGCATCCATTAACTAGGGGGGCCTCACCATGAGTGACACGGATGATGTGCAGGTCCCTGACAGAGGAAATGGCGAGAACGCAGTACCTGAAGCAGCAGCCCAAATAATGCCTATAACCATGCCGTATGTACCGGGTGCCAAGTGGTTACCAACATATGAAGGTAAACCTGGTACGCTAGCAACATTTAAGCATAAGTTGTGTGCAATGCTGGACATGTATGCTATGACACAGAAGCAACAGGCTACCGTTGTGCTGGGACAATTAATAGGCGCAGCGGAGCTGGAGGCTGAGTTCTGGAGAAATGCTGACAGGGACTCTGCTGCCAAAGTGTTTGATAAGCTAAAATTGGTATTTGAGAAGCGCACACAGTCTGAATTGAGGATGCTGTTTTATCAGTGTAAGCAGAGACCGCAGGATACCATCAGAGACTATGCCCTCCGTTTACAAAGAGCACTCCGGTCCTTGAAACAGGTAGACCCGGCAAGTGTACTGGAAGAGGATAAAATGCTTGCTGAGCAGTTTACAGAAGGATTAAGATCACCGCCAACAAGTGCATATGTGGGTATTGGATCACCCAACAGTGAGTTTTAGTGACTTAAAAGATCGTGCTATAACTGTGCTAAGAGATCCAGCACCTGCAGAACCTGCCAACCAATCCTGGCAGGCTAATGCTTCTTCCATAGACTTTAAACCTATTTCTGCAGAACCTGCAAAAGCAGAGAGTCAAGCTGTAGCAAATGATAACATGCAAAACCAGGTGCTGCAGTTAACTAAAAACATGGACTATGTACTAAAGCTCTTGCAAAATATGCCTGGGGCACCACCACCAAGCAAAATTCAACTAGCTGATAGCCCTGAGGATGTCCCATGAATGCAAAGGAAAGCCAAGTCGCCCGCGCAGGGGACCATTACAACGTAGACCCTTGTCGCCTGCGCAGGGGACCAACGCATCATTCCAACGTAGACCCTTGTTGCCCGCGCAGGGGACCAACGCACCATTCCAACGCAGAACCAGGTCGCCCGGGCAGGGGACCAACGCACCATTCCAACGCAGAGCCTGGGATTACACAGATTCTTCAGGACAATCCATCTGCCTGCGATGCAACAAACCAGGACACTTTGCAAGAGGATGCCCTTTAAACACGAGATTCCTGGGGCCGAGGGCCAACTCCAGGAGTAGAGCAACTGGGCCAAAAAGACTGGTGTAAGCGGTACTTGGGAGGCCGTCCGTACCTCAACATTACACTAGAAGGAATTCCCATGTCGGCCCTACTGGACACCGGGTCGCAGGTTACTACGATTCCGCATATCCTTTATAAGCAGTATTGGTCTGATGATGATCTTGAACCCCCAAACCCCAATTTTTATATTATTGCAGCTAATGGCCAACCACAGAAACAGGTGGGGTACAGAGCAGCTACAATAAAGTTGGGGAGGGAGGAGTTGAAAGGTCAAGGGTTATTTGTAGTTGAAGATAATCCTAATGAAAAATGCCCTTACATGGTTATTGGTACAAATGTTATTGAAAACTGCTTTGAGAAGTGTTGTTTTTACTCCGACAGATTTCTCAAACTGCTGGTTATGGGCGGACAAGAGTCATCCAACGAGAGATCCGAGCCCTCATCCACAAGCAACAGGTAAATCTGTCTGGGGGAGAAATTGGCAGTGTGCGGGTAATAGACTCAGTTCCCATTGTACTACCACCAAATAGTGAAATGATGATATGGTGTCGAGCAGCGATAGGTTGTAGAGGACAGGAATACCAGGCAGTTGTAGAGCCGGTATTTTCGGAGCACAGACCTACACTACTGACAGCCAGAGGAGTGGTGGATGTACGCAAGGGACGGGTACCAATCCGTGTGTTAAATTGTGGGGCAGAAGAAGCAAAGTTACCCCGGTATGCTACCGTAGCAAAGCTGTATACTGTTTGTAACAACAACATACAGGCAGTAGAACCTGTTTCCTCGCCTAGTCCGGCGGAGGATAGTAACTCTAAAGGACAGCTAGAGGAGTGGTGTCAGCAGTTGCATGTAGGGACTGATGCCACCCCTTCTCACCTGAAGCATGGAGTGTACCGGGTAGTGCAGGAGTTCGAGCAGATATTCAGCAAGCATCCATTAGACTTTGGGAGGATTAAAGGGGTACAGCATCACATACCCACAGGAAATCATCCACCAATCAAGTTGAGACACAGACCCATTCCACCAGGTCACTATCAACATGCCAAAGAAATGCTGAGGGACATGAAGGAGGCCGGGGTTATAAGAGATAGTAGTAGTCCCTGGGCAGCCCCTTTAGTCTTAGTCAGGAAGAAGGATGGCACAATGAGGATGTGTGTGGATTACCAGGAAGTCAATAAAATCACTCACAAAGATGCTTACCCATTACCCCGAATAGAGGAGTCTCTTGCCGCATTAAAGACTGCTAATTATTTCTCCACATTAGATCTCACTAGTGGGTATTGGCAGGTCTCCGTTGCAGAAGAAGATCGGGAGAAGACTGCATTCACAACACCAATGGGATTATGCGAATTCAATAGTATGCCATTCGGGTTATGCAACGCACCAGGAACGTTTCAGAGAATCATGGAAAGTTGCCTGGGACATCGAAACTTCGAAACAGTGCTCTTATACCTGGACGACGTCATCGTGTTCTCTAGAACCTACGAAGAACACCTGAAACACCTGGCGGAGGTATTTGAGGCTTTAGCAAAGTATGGAATGAAACTCAAACCATCTAAATGTCACCTGCTGAAACCTAAAGTCCAATACCTGGGACACGTGGTCAGCGCAGATGGAGTGGCACCAGACCCGGAAAAGGTAACAGCAATCCAGGATTGGCAAAGACCAACGACCATCACCGAGATACGTCAGTTCTTAGGTTTGGTTGGATACTATAGAAGATTCATTAAGGGCTATACAAAGATGGCTGCGCCCCTACAAGATCTACTGATAGGCCAATCTAAGAAGAGAAAATTTCCAGAGTCACCATTAGAATGGGGAGAGGAACAAGAAAATTCCTTCCAACAGATGAAGCAGGCTTTAACTGGTGAGGAAATTCTGGCTTACCCTGATTATAACCTACCATTTGTCCTTTACACTGACGCAAGCAATGTAGGCCTGGGAGCAGTCCTTTCTCAGATGCAAGATGGTAGAGAACGAGTAATTGCCTACGCTAGCAGAAAACTTCGACCCACTGAGAGGAACCCAGAAAATTACAGTTCCTTTAAGTTGGAGTTCCTGGCCTTGGTCTGGGCCGTAACAGGAAGGTTCAAGCATTACCTCGCAGCTTCGAAGTTCACTGTCTTCACGGATAATAACCCGTTGACACATCTGGATACCGCAAGACTTGGAGCATTGGAGCAACGTTGGATGGCTCGACTGTCGAAATATGACTTTACTATCAAATATCGAGCAGGCCGCAATAATGCAAATGCAGATGCCCTTTCTAGAAATCCTCAAGTACATCCACAAGGAAGTGAAGATGACCTAGAGGAAATAGAACTCCCAGCTTTCCATAAAAGTAGAAAATGGCAAATCGCTGAAGATCGAGTCTACCAAAATCGTCAGACTGCTGAACTAAACCCGTTGCCTCACTATGGATGGAAAGAGGCTCAAGACAGTGATCCAGCAGTAAGTCTTGTAAAGAAGTTAATAACCCAACCAGATTCCAAACTTGAAAGGAATGCTCCACTGGAAGCTCAATACTTGTGGAAAGAAAGAAGCCGGTTATTCATTTATCAAGGTCAATTGTGCAGGCGGTACATCAACCCAAGAACACATGAAATGGTATGGCAAGTTGTGGTTCCAAAGAGAGATGTTCAAATGGTATTGCAAGCGTATCACAATGAATCGGGACACTTTGGATGGAGAAAATTGGAAATACTGTTACGTGAAAGACTCTATTGGATCAGCATGAGAGCCTCCATAGAGAGATGGTGTAAAAATTGTGGACCATGCTCATTAAGAAGAAATCACCAAAGAACCATTAGAACTGGTAGCCATAGATCATGTCAAACTTACACCCAGCAAATCAGGGTACACTTATGCTCTTACCATGGTAGACCATTATTCCAGATTTCTTGTGGTAGCTCCAGTAAAAGACTTAACAGCTGAGACAGCAGCAAGAACATTTCAAGCTTATTTCTGCAGACCTCATGGCTATCCAGACCAGGTATTGACAGATCAAGGACCTGCCTTTGAAGCTGAAATATTTCAAGAGTTCTGTCGCCTTTACGGATGCAAGAAAATATGCACCACATCTTACCATCCTCAAACAAATGGAATGTGCGAAAAGATGAATCACGTGGTAATTGAAATGTTAAAAACTCTGCCCTTAGAAGAACGAAACCAGTGGCCAGAAAAGTTACCAGATCTAGTTGACATTTACAACAACATCCCAGTAAGTTCAACAAATTGCACCCCTGCATACCTCATGAGAGCAAGACCAGGAAAATTACCAGCAGACTTTGAGTTAGGTATAGTAGTTCCTGAAGCAGATACTACAGATACAGATTGGGATACTCGTAGGAAAGAACAATACCAGAAAATCCAAGAATGCGTTGAGAGAAGTCTGGAAAGATCTAGAGGAAGACAAGAAACTAACTTCAACAAAAGTGCTCAAGGAACGCCCTTAACACCAGGTGAATTGGTTTTGAGAAGAAAAAGAAGAATGCACAAACTAGATGATCAGTGGGAAACAGAACCATACACTGTATTGCCATCCAATTTTGATAACCAGAAAACCTGTTTAATAAGCAAAGATCATGGTGAAACTACAGCAACAGTGTCCAGAGATCATTTGAAAAAGTGCCCTCAACAGCTTCAACCAGAAGAAGATGTACCTTGTCCAAAGCCAGAAGAGCAAGAGAAGCCAAAGACAGTCCAGACAATCATTGGAGAGTTACAAGCAGATTGGCCTCAAATAGAAGGTACATATCTAATCCCAACTTTAACGTTTCCATCAGCAGTAGAAGTGCTGAGAATACAAGAACCACCCGTTGTACCGGAACCAGAGATCCCTGCAATCGGTGAACCTGCCAGTCCACTAGAGAGACTACGCCAATACTACGGTATTACAACAACACGTAGATCTGATAGACTGAGAGATAGAGCATGCACTGCATCAGGTACAGACATTAGTAACACACCAGTGCTACACAGGTCAACCCGTAGTAACTTTGGTCAGCCACCACTTAGATACAGAGAGTAGGCGATAAAATGTGGGAAAATGTAAAAATGTTTAAAATGTAAATATGTTATTAATGGTAGTGTATAGAAGGGTGGAGGAACTGGACTAGCCCCCATGCACATCAAGTTAGGAAAAGAAAGTGCCTGGGGGTGGTATAAGTGAAGCCAGGCCTCCTAAGCAGATACACCCGTATTGTATATAGTTATGATTTTTAATTTCTAAGAAACTAAATTTGTTGGACTTTTGAACTTTCCCTTTTTCCTTATTTTCAAAATGGACCATAGCCACAGGACTTGTAGTGGCAAATCCCAGTTTTAACACCCCCTAAACAGCCTGCAGCGAATGGACTAGCGCTGTATGGACTGGTAACCTGTTTTCTTATTTTTCCTTGGTTTTTGTAAATTTTTCATTTTTAAGACTTTGTTCAATAATCAAATGTAAATAGTTATAACCTGTTGTGTGTATGAAAAATGTTTCAGTCCCGGAGGACTGTGTTTCACTATGGTGGAATGTGGCACCCCTGCGGGGGATTGCCACAGGTTACACTGGTGCAAGGAAGGATTGACACCTTGGTTTGTTCAGCACACAACACCTTCCACTCCAGACCTGTGAGGGGAGCTCTACTGGCTGCATTAAGTCAGTTCCCCTTTAATGAGATCCAGGCTGAGAGGAGGAGACAGTTGGTCCTAGGAGACAGTTGCTAGGCGGTTAGTTCGTGTGAGGAGATAAAAGAGGAGGAGGCTGACCTGCTGGTCCCTGGAAAAGACAGATGCCAGGACCAGAGGGGACCATTTTGTCAGCTGTTCACACCCCAGAGAAGGGGCCGGAGGCAAGGAGAAGAGGTAGGGAATAAGAAGAGGGACTAAAAGATATTCCCCCTTGAGGACAAACGGACACTGGAGTCCAATGCTGTGGGCTTGTATAGCCACAGTAAAAGCCCAGCAATTTCAGGAGAAGTTTAGCCCTGAAGGAAGAGATTAGAGACATTAAAAACTAACCAAACAGAGGACCAGGGGTCACAGGATAAACCGGGTTCCCGCAGAAGGGCCTGATTGTTAGTTTTAGACAATAGAGAATTGGAGAGCTCAAACTCAGGCAAGACTCATCCCTCAAGAGAAAGAATAGAGATAAAGGAGGCCTCATATCTTTCTAAGGAGTTGATCCTAAATTGCACCAGGGACCCGGTTATTACTCAGAACTGTACCTGTTTTGTGACTACCAGTAAAAAGGTACCGGAACAACTATCCCTGTGTGTATGTGTGACTGTTTATCGGCTATAACCCACCATCTTCCTCCTTCACTGCTCTCCCTCACAATCTTCCTTTATTGCTGCCCTGAGGTAAAGCTCCACCTGTGGGGAGCTGTACCACACTTTGCTGCCCCCTCCATCACCTCAGCGGCCGGCTGGCAGCGCCGTTACCACCTTACCGGAACCTACAGGTGGCATCACGTCCCCCTGTAAATAATTCCCTCACACCCCCCCTTCAAATGATCCCCAGGGCACGGCACCGGGATACCGTCCACCTGTGACTCCCTACTCAGCAACCCGGTGACCGAGTACTCCCCACAGCCCTGGCCACATCACAATACCATCAATGAGAAATGATGGGAGTGATGGTGTGCCACGGTCCGCGCTGCTCTGCGTAGGAGAAGGAGGAATAAAGAGGATGAAAAGTTGATTGGCTCCTTGGTGAGTTATTTTGAACCCAGAGCAGCGCGGACCGTGGCACACCATCACTCCCATCATTTCTCTTGGATCATACCACTATCCAGTGGTAGGTGGAGGTCCTGCAGCAGCTTGGAACATTGATTCCTAAATGCCTTCAAACCAGTTGTGGGGATCACAACTGGACCAGGTGAGCGGCTCCACAGCACCACCATATTACACTAGTTTCACTAGTGATAGGGCCAATTGCGCCTCTTGTCCCCCTCCCTTTTATATTTTACAATACCATCAATGGGTTTCATTGACAGAAAAAAAAACCCTATGACACTTAAAACCAATTTGCATAATAATTTGGAACATGGTGTAAAGATGAGAATTTGAACTTCTCATACACTAGATTGTGTGGGATTATTTGCTGAATCTCAGTCTTTGTGAATAGCTGTACAAAAGGGAAATCAACAACCTTGGTCTATTTCTACCAGTAGATAGATAGTATAAATTGTTTCAATGACAGAAGACAGCGGTAGGGGCGGACTAGCCCAGGTGGCAGGGAGGCATCTGCCCCCCAGGCTGGTGGTATTGTCCCAGTTTAGGGCCGCCCACTGCAATGATAGCGGCCGCACGGAGGTGCTCTGAGGCCGCTGCTTCCAGCTATTGCAGTGGGATCCAAGAAGCAGGCGGAGGCGGTAGGCCGTGGCTGATAGCGAGGTGGGGGCCTGTGAGTGAAGCACAATTCCCCCCAACCCCACTCCCCCCGCTCTTTACTCGGCCACCTCTGCCAGCACCCTCCTCCCCCGCTCTTCACGTCTTCACCTGGCTTACTCCGCCAGCATCCCAGCCCTGGTCCTCACTTCAGCTCGGGCTGTAAGAAGCAGACTGCCCCTCAGGGCAAGATCTACCAGCCAGCTCCTGGACAGCAGTTATATTTTCATAGAGTTTCTGAATGTTCTGCCTTTGTAGTATTGTGACAATAAACTAAACTCATCTTTTTTTTATGTCTCCAACTCTCCATAAAAATAAGGGTTCACTAATATCAAATACGGTGCTTAAGAAGAATAACAATGAATTAATAACTACCATAAGGCCTACGTTCATATGTAAGGATCCTACTGCAATCTCAAAGCAATGATTTTGCTCTGAATAAATGAATATCCGAAATGTGCCAAATCCAGTATGTTCAAGCTTTTTTTGCAAGCTTGTAAACATTTCTTCAGTGAAGCATGGTATCTTAAGGGAGTACTAAAATAATATTACACATACTGTAGATCTTTGCTTTGAGAATGCAGTTAAGGTTGTTAGCATTTTTAAAGGAATCCATTCAACCATAACTGCATCCTAGCAAGTTGTTTTAATTAATGAGTAACTTACGTCAGGATTGTTTAAGCCACTTTAAATGAGTTTTGTAAAGTACAATCCCATATAATTTATATCTGCGAATCCTATAACAGCTAAACATAATAATTCTCTACCAGAATTCATCAGTAGTTATTAGAAAATCAAATGATGTGATTTACTATGTCAACAAAAATGAATGAAACAAAAAATTAAAAACAAAAACAGGTTATCTAATACAATAGTTATTCATCTTGTGCCCATCATGCAAACCTTTCTTCCATTCACAACACCTGGGTACATCATGTTTCTATAATGACTGTCCCACTTTGAAAATATCACTTTGTGGCAGTGTGGCGACCCTGCAGATCCAGTAGCCACAGAGGTACTGCACCTGTGGTGCCGCACTGGTCAGGTGTCATAGTTGGGGTACTGCATCCAAAATGAGTGTACGGTTACCCCTGTCGCAGTGGAATGCAGGGTTTGTAGGAGGCTACCATCCCAGCACTTCCACACACCCACCTAGGCAAATGGTAAGGGCCCATACCCTGGGGGGGGAAAGTTAGGGGAGGAGGGAGGTAGAAAAACGGGTGATTCTAGTTTTGCTTTGAGGGAAGAAGGAGCACGGGAGCCCTGAGAGAAAAAGGGGACTATGAGAGGGGGGGCCTGGAGAGAGAGAACAGGCAGCCCAGACTGAAGGAGGGGACCCCCCAGATCGGAGCGACCATACTCCGAAGGGAACCCTGGTCCATACACCAGAGTGCCGGTTCCAAAGACGCGGCACAGGGTGTTCAGCCCCTGTGTTGCAACACCGGTCGTCGAGAGTCCATCTACCGACTGAGAGGGAGAGCCGGGTTACTCAGAAAGCCCCCCAACCGGGCCTGGTACAAGACAGGCAGCTGCAACGGGACACAGGTTAGAGCAAGGAAGGAATACCATGGGAGCCTCCAAGAGACTTTGCAGTCCACTGTGACTACCAGCCGGCTACCCTTACCTAACAACTGTTGTCTTCAGTGAACTGTACCACCACCAGCATTCTTCCAGTAAAGTACCCGGGTAGAGTGAGAGAGTCTCCATGTACTTATTTCCTCGCTGCACTGCAACTTGTTAACCTCCATCATCAGCACTTCCATCAATACAGGTGCTTCCCTGCCCCGAAGGGCCAGCTCTACCTGCAGGGCGCAGTACCATCTCGACTGCTGTACCATCACCTTCCAGAGGTCTGAAGCGGCGCTGGTGCTTAATCACCAGAATCTGCAGGTGGCGTCACAATAAACTTATAAACTTTTATTCCAATTCCAACTAACCCTTTTCAGTTGACCACCAAGGCCACAGGTCTGGACAGGCCACCAGTGACATCCCTTCCGCAGCGGAGGGCCCAGATATCCGAGTTCTCATACCCTGGGTAAGTCACACCCACATTATTGTGTAGTATCCCACTCTTGGGTAAGAGGGGCACAGATCAGTGCCGGGACACCCAGACCACGCACAACACTAGGTCCAGGTCAGGGTTAGGGCGGGATTGCTCCTACGGCAGAGTACAGTCTTTGATCCTGTCTGGAAGGAGGAACCAGGGTAGAGGGATGGGTGGAGAGGAAGTAGTTAGTGGGAGCACCTGGGAGGAGTGAAGTTAGGAAGCACACATGTAGATGACGTGGGACACGTGACAGAGGGTATAAATAGAGTGGGAAAGATCCAGAAAAGGAGGAGTTGGAAAGAAGCTAGAGGAAGAAAGCCCGTGGGGCTTGTATCTATTGTCAGGCGCAGGCAGTGGAGGAACCAGGCCAGAAAACAGGAGCACCGGGACCCCAAGACTAGTGAAGACAGACCAGGCTCAGCTAGCAACCCGGAAGCTGTGGTACTTCCATGGAGACACGCCCGGCAATCGCACACATCTGTTGATAAGGGGGCAAAGAGAGGGTTAAGAAGAGATACTGCAGATTGGCCGCTAAGAAAAACCCACAGCTACTGGCTCAGAGCTCTGTGTTGCAAGGCGCAAGGCAGGAGGGCGAAGCAAGTGATGCGCCCCAGGGTTATGTGGTACCTAGGCCCTCAGCTGCGGTTGGGATGTCACTGGTGGCCAGCCCAGACCCGTGGCCCTGGTGGTCAGCTTTAAAAAAGGGGAAAATTAAATGGGAATAGTTATAGTTTGTCATGACGCCACCTGCAGATTCTGGTGATGGGACACCAGCGCCGCTTCAGACCTCCGGAGGGTGATAGTACTGCAGCTTTGATGGAACAGCTCCCCGCCGGTGGAGCTGGGCCTTTGGGGCAGGGGTGCACTGATGATATTGATGCAGTCTGTGAGGGTAGATTGTCAGCAGTGCAGTAATAGAACAAACACATAGAGACTCGGTCACTCTACCCGCATACTTTACTGGAACAGTTCTGATGACAACGCAGTTCACAGTAGAAAACAGTCTTTTGCATGAGGTAGCTGGTCGGGTAGTCACAAGGTCTCCAAGGTTTCTCGAAGTCTCCCGTGGTATGCCTTCTCTTGACTATCCCAAATCTTGCTGCTGATTCCTGTCCTCGCACTACCCTCTTACTACCAGGCCTGTTGGGGGTGCTGATGAGTTCTCGACTTCCCAGCGCTTAAGAAGGGGGTCCTCGGCCTTTAGGTGGGCAATCCTGGTGTGGCGGTGCTGTATGGACAGGGTATCGGGGCCGGCAGACTGACCTGTGACGGCCGGTATTGGCGGCTCAGGGGCTAGACTCCCTGCACCACGTCCTCAGAGCCTGCTCCCCGTGTTGGACCAGGGTTCCCCCCGGAGTATGGGTGCTCCGGTATGGGGGTTCCCTCTTTCTTTTCCTGGGCTGCCTTTTCCTCTCTCAGGCCCCCTCTCTCGGAAACCCCTTTCCTCCCTCAGGGCTCCCTTTCCTTCTTCTCCTCGGGCAAACTAGAACTCCCTGTTTTTCTACTTCCCTCCCCTAGCTCTCCACCCAGGGACAGGGTTTCAACCATTTGCCGAGGCTCAAGTGTGGGAGTGCCGGGGTGGGAGCCTCCTACAAACCTTGCATTTCCACTGTGACAGGGATAACTGCACACTCTTTTATGGGTGCAGTACCCCAACTTTGACGCCTGACCAGTGGGGCGCCACATTCCCCCTTGGTGAAATACACTTGTCCGCGAGTGTGTTTACCTGGGGTATCGGTAGTGCAACATTTTTTTCTTTTTTCAGTAAACAATATTAAAAGGTAACATATTTACAAAGGTTACACATTTTCATTCTTCCCTTTATGGGAGGCACCAAACTTAGAACGTTGCAAAAAAAACCAAAAACATTATTCAACTGTTTCATCGGCCACACGGGACTGGTAACTGTTCAGACCAGCGGTAATTATTGTCCTTCACAGTCCAGTGTGCTTTATCATCGCTGGGCCACTTTGGATAAACACATGATATCACACAAGAGTCACTGGCTTAACAGGGACAGTCCAGTCTCAAACATCATTAACGGGGGCTAGAGTACTCATGAAAGTCCATGAGGCTCAAAAGGCAAAAAGTGGTCAGTACACATTATTGAAAAAAAATGGGAAAGGCAAAAATAAAACTATATTTCACACCCAAAAGAGGATGGTGGGATGGTTGTGATATATTTATTATGATTTATTATGATTATTACTAGCTGTGAGCCCGATGCAAATGCATCGGGATTCTAGAACGTGCATAAATTTGCTTATAATAGTTATAGCTGGTCTGAGTACTTTTTGGGGGGTGTGAGGACTTTTTGGGGGGGTGTTGAATTCTTTTTGGGGGGTGTTGAATACTTTTTGGGGGTTGTTGAATACTTTTTGGGGGGTGTTCAATACTTTTTGGGGGTGCTCAATACTTTTTGGGGGTGTTGAATACTGTTTGGGGGGGTATTAGATTAATTTTTTTAATTTAATTAGTTAATGTAATTAATATATAAATTTTATATATTTTTTTTTTTGTTGTTTTTTATTATTATGTTTTATTTTATTGTGTATTATTTATATTATTATTTTTTTTTTTTTTAGTATTTTTATTATTATTAAAGTTAAAAAACCGCACTTGCTGCACCTGCCGCAAGTCCCCCTATACTTTCTATGGGGATTACCGCAACCGCGCCGCAACCGTTACACTTGCGGCGCGGTTGCGGTAATCCCCATAGAAAGTATAGGGGTACTTGCGGCAGGTGCGGCGGCTGAGGTAGCGACTCGCAATGGCCTCGCGGCCATTGCTCGCGCTACCTCAGCGGTAAATCGCTAAGTTTGTGGCCGAGCCTATGGTTCTATTTTCGGCCAGCGACTCGCTGAGTAAAACAGCTGAGTGTGAGTGCTGAAGATCCGATACATTCATGAGCCTAATGAGCGGCTGAACCTGTGGGGATTAGTGCTTTGCTGGGCTAAACCTGAATGGTGCACAGGGGGTTAATCACATGTCAGGTCTGTGTGTGAGTGAAGATGTGCTGATTGACTCACTGGGTTGCAGCTGGGAGTGAGTAGGCTGGATAGGAACCTGCAGGTGTCTGAGTGAGGAGAGGATGATTCAGAAGTTCAGAGCACTGCCATGTGAAGAGGTGCTGGAAGTGATCCGTCCTCAGTGGGTAAGTGATGGGAGCCTACCAGCTGATGTGTGCATGGCAGCCAGTGTCCAAGGGCCAGGCGGTCACAGCTGACTTTGGGACATTGAGGGGGGGGGGGCTGTGCGGCCATTGAGGGGGGGGGGCTGTGCGGCCATTGAGGGGGGGGGCTGTGCGGCCATTGAGGGTAGTAGTAGTAGTAGTAGTAGTAGTAGTAGTAGTAGTAGTACCCATACAAAGTATAGGGAGACGTACTGTGAAAGCGACTCACAATGCACTACACAGCGACTCGCATGGATCCCCATGCAAAGTATAAGGGGACTTGCGGCGGCTGACGTAGCGACTCGCAATGGCCTCACGGCCATTGCTCGCGCTACCTCAGCGGTAAATCGCTAACTCTGTAGCCGGGCCTCTGGTTCTATTTTCGGCCAGCGACTCGCAATGGCCGCTTCGCGGCCATTGCTCGCGCGTGGTGACGTCACATAGTGACATAGCCACGGCGTTTTCGGGGGCCGACACGAAAATGCCTACGGCAATTATAGAGTAGATACATGCTATTAATATCCCCTTAGGCATATTACCTATAGGTCCCAGTCACATGGAATTTAACCCGTGATATAGTTACCACCTCGCTCTGTTACAACCGCCACCATTGTGACGTGTCCCAGGCTGTGGTAGTATTGAGTTGGAGGCGGGAAGCATCCTAGGTTGCTGGGGAAACGCCGCACTCCTCTGCTGACTATTATCATACGTCAGCGGAGGTGACGCAATGAGCATCCTCTAGTTGCCGGGTTGATGCCCTGCCCACTTCCGGCGGAATTATCTCAGGAGACTGGCGGTGTGTAGGATATAAACAGCCTGCCGGGTGGGAGTACACATATACCCCCCGAAGAAGCAGGTATTATAGCCTGCGAAACGATCGTAGGGGTCCTTCCACAGCGGTCCCCAGGCCTTATACATTCAGGGTAAGCGTACAATACACCTTGATTTGGGCACGTGCAATAGTTTCCTCTAACTACCACACACTGTGTATACATAGGGTATTATACCAGGACAGTGGAGATGTGATTATGTTAGGGGCTAATGGGCACTGTTTCTGTGTATGTGGATTCTTTATGTAATGAATTGAATTTGGCCTGGGACTGTGCAATAGATAACCCCCCTTTCTTGTGTTTTCCTGTTTGTAAGTCCAACAACAATAAATAATATATTGAAGCAACTTAGAATCCTCTATTCTGTGTGAAATATAGTTTGATGAGGATTGCTTTGTTTCCCCATGGTATGAGATGGGTTGTAAACTCTAATTGTTGAGTAATGGAAAAATAAAACTATGTACAGTTCCGGGTGACAGTCAATGTTCTGTTGTTTAGAGGTGGGATATCCTAATGGCGAACCATCCCATGGGTCCCACATGCCGCTCCTAGGTGACCTGGTTTCCCCGGTAAAGTTCCCGGTCCGGGTGACCACGGCAAAAATGGGGTTCAACATTTCGTCGTCCCACAAATATCTCGTCCTTTAGTTCAGGTACTCTGATGAACCCCCACCCATCGGCATAGTTTCAGGGGTAACGGGGGTTGTCGGCGGGCATCGTCATGGGCAAGGCGGCTCTCCATTTCACGTTGCCACCACTCCTCGTGGCAGTGTTGTCGGGCTGCTTGGTCTGCTTCGCTGATTTGGGGGGAGTATGCCGGGGGTGGTGAGCTGGTTGCCGGGGCATCTGGAACAGCACTCACCTCAGAACGGAACCCATGCATGGTCCCACGCCGGTACTCCCGGGCACTCCACCAAACTGCTTCTGGGGAGTCGCCTCTGGTGGCTCCTGGGACGTAGTCCGGGTCATCCAGGTCGGAGTCCTCCTCCACGGAACCGGTCTGGTCATCATCATCCCTTTCTTCGGCCTCAACGACGACATCTGGCTCCTGGTCAGTTACTCCGGAATCCTGGACCTATAGAGTGTTGGTAGGGCCTGCAGGCGGGTCCACGGGATCATAAGTCTGGACCCCTGCCTCCCGGGTGTGCACAGGTGGCGTTGCTGCTAGGACTTTTGTTACAGCCTGAGCAACAGCTGCTGCCTCTCGTGCTTCCCGATCCATGGCCCTGGCCATCAGCTCCATGACCCGTTCCGCGCTCCAGCTGCGGACCATCGACTCCATCACTTCAGCCAGGTTGTTCCGCAGCTCTACGAAGGCGTCCCTCCAGTAGTGCGCATCTCCCTCATTGGTCAAGAGGGAGACCGACCTTGGACCTCCACAGGCAGCGCAGGCCTGCTGCTCCACCTCTCTTATCAGAAGATATGCCCAACGGGTCGCCGCCATTGCATCGGGTACTAGAGTCTTTTCGTTGTGTCCTTCTCTTCCGGTTGGTGTTATATTGGCTTTTGGCGGTTCCCTCGAATCACTTCCTTTGGCCTGCCCCCTTGGTTGATTGATCGCCATCGGGGCGGGCAAACCGTTTCGCACCTCTGGCTAGGCCATCCCAAGACAAGGGGCTGAGGCACACCCCCGGGACTTCACATTGTCCTTCACATGGTTAAACCGCCATCTTGAGATTCCTGGTGAAATGGCGGGAACTAGTTCTCAAAGCCGTGTTTAAAGACTGTGAAAGTTGTTTTAGACCGGGTTTTTAAAGTTTGTAAAGGCACACAATACCTGTTAGGTACGGGTTGGTTCGATCCTGTTCGTGACGCCAGGAAAGCTATGACGCACCCCAGGGTTATGTGGACTCAGGTATCTGGGCCGTCAGCTGCGGTTGGGATGTCACTGGTGGCCGGGCCAGACCCGTGGCCCTGGTGGTCAGCTTTAAAAAAGGGGAAAATTAAATGGGAATAGTTATAGTTTGTCGTGACGCCACCTGCAGATTCTGGTGATGGGACATCAGCGCCGCTTCACACCTATGGAGGGTGATGTGTTGTGAATTCATTGATGAAGAATTCTTGTTGTGAGCTCCCTCCTGTGGTTGTTGTTGGTGTCTGGTTGTGTTTTGGAGAGTTCCTCAGATGATCCTGATGATTGGCAGTCTGCTTCGGATTGGAGCATATAGGTTGGAGCTGATCAATCTCTGCCAGTTGTAATTATTCCTGGAGGTGTCCACATGTCTCCCTGATTTCTTCCTGGTCTGCTGAATCCTTGCAAGCTATGTGAATGGGTTTTTTGTTATTTTGCGGCACACATGTTGTGTGCTTGAGGATCTCCTTATTGCTTGGCTTGCTTTGAGTTGTGGGTTGATATTTAGTCTGCATGTTTGTTTTACCTACTCTCAGTTAGGAAGTTTTCTTCCTAGGTATGAATTGCTATTCACCGTTGTCTGCGGCTTCCAGTTCTGCTGGGGTTAGAACCTATTTATTCTAGTTTGATTCGCAAACGTTCCTGCAGATATAGAGGGTGCGAGTCTTAGCAGACTCAGGGTTATTTTTTGGTACTATCTGCTGTTGGAGGTTTTTGATAGTATTTTTAATACTGACCACAATAGTATTATATCCTGTCCTTACTATCTAGCTAGTGTGGCCTCTTTTGCTAAACTCTATTATCTGCATGTGTGTGTTTTTCCTTTCCGGTTTCCCAGTCAATATCCGTGGGGGGCTTGCTATTCTTTTGGGGTTCTGCTCTGAGGCAAGATAGACTTTCCTGTTTCCATCTTTAGGGGTAGCTAGTTCTCCGGCCATGTCGAGGTGTCTAGAGCATGGTTAGTTACATCCCACGGCTACTTCTATTTGCGGTATTTAGTCAGGGACTGCGGTCAGTACAGCTGCCAACTACTTCTGTGAAGTCTGTTTATGTTACTCCTAGATCATCGGATTATAATAGTACAACTGTCCCTAAAGACAAAAATGAGTTTCGTGCATCTCAGAAAAGGGAACAGAGGTGTTGAGGCATTTTTTTTCTGTAGTTTGTTTTTTTTCTTCCCTCTGTTTCTTGGTGACTGTGGAGTCTTGTGCCAGTGTGATGTCAGTACTAGCTTCTCATTTAGACCAGCTTGCTGCTAGGGTACAGGGAGTTTCTGATTATATTGTTCAGACTCCAGTTTTGGAACTGAAAATTCCTACTTCGGATTTGTTTTTTGGTGACAGTCCAAATTTTTGAGTTTCAAAAATAATTGTAAATTGTTTTTTGCTCTTAGATCTTGATCCTCTGGTGATTCCATTCAGCAGGTTAAAATTGTTATCTCCCTGCTGCATGGTGATCCGCAGGATTGAGCATTTTCTCTTGATTCTAGGGATCCAGTTTTACTTACTGTGGACTCCTTTTTCATACTTTGGGTTTACTTTATGATGAACCCAACTCTGTGGATCAAGCTGAAAAGACCTTGTTGGCCCTGTCTCAGGGTCAAGAGGCGGTGGAATTGTATTGTCAAAAATTCAGAAAATGGTCTGTGTTACTAAATGGAATAATGATGCCATTGGCGGCGCTTTTCAGAAAGGGTCTTTCTGACTCCGTTAAGGATGTTATGGTGGGGTTTACCACGCCTTTGGGTTGAACGATTCTATGTCTCTGGCCATTCAGATTGATCGGCGTCTGCGGGAGCGCAGAACTGTCTGTTCGGGAATGTTGTCCTCAGAGCAGATTCCTGAGCCAATGCAGTGTAATAGGCTTCTATCTCGAACTGAAAGACAAGGATTTAGACGCCAGAATAGGTTGTGTTTTTACTGTGGAGATGCTTCTCATATTATTTCTGTCTGCCCCAGATGAAGCAGAGGATTGCTAGCTCATTTACCATCAGTACTATACAACCTAGGTTTTTATTATCTGTGTCATTGATATGTTCCTTGTCGTCATTTTCTGTGATGGCGTTTGTGTATTCAGGCGCCACCTTAAACTTGATGGATTTTGAGTTTGCCAGGTGTTTTAGCTTCCCTATACAGCTATTGCTGCACCCTATTACTTTAAGGGGCATCGATGCTACGCCTTTGGCTCAAAATAAGCCCCAGTTTTGGACGCAGTTGACAATGCGCATGGCTCCAGCTCATCAGGAGGATTGTCGATTTCTGGTTTTGCATAATCTGCATGATGTGGTTGTGCTGGGTTTTCTGTGGTTGCAGGTCCATAATCCTGTTTTGGATTGGAAGTCTTTGTCCGTGACTAGCTGGGGTTTTCAGGGAGTACATGATGTAATTTCTTTGATGTCTATCTCCTCTACACCTTTGGAGATTCCGGAGTTTCTGTCTGATTTTCATGATGCCCAAGTCCAGTGCTCTTCCGCCACACAGGGAGTGTGATTGTGTGATTGATTTGGTGCCAGGCTGTAAGTTTCCTAAAGGTCGACTTTTCAACTTGTCTGTGCCTGAACATGCTGTTATGTGGAGCTATATTAAGGATTCTTTGGAGAAAGGACATATTCCCCCGTCTTCTTCGCCATTGGGGGCGGGGTTCTTTTTTGTTGCTAAGAAAGATGGCTCCCTGAGACCCTGTATTGATTATCGCCTCTTGAATAAGATCACGGTCAAGTTTCAATACCCTCTACCTTTGATTTCCGACTTATTTTCTAGGATTAAGGGGGCATGTTGGTTTACTAAGATTGACTTTAGGGGGACATATAATCTAGTTCGTATTAAGCAGGGTCACAAATGAAAAACGGCGTTTAATATGCTTGAAGGCCATTTTGAATATTTCGTGATGCCGTTTGGGCTTACTAGTACTCCATCCGTTTTTCAGTCCTTTATGCATGATATTTTTTGGAGTTTATTGACAAGTTCCTGATTGTGTATTTGGATGATATTTTGATTTTTTCCGACAATTGGGATTCTCATGTGGCAAAGGTCAGGACTGTCTTTCAGATCCTTCGTGACAATACTTTTATGTTAAGGGGTCTAAGTGTATCTTTGGGGTTCAGAAGGTTTCTTTTTTGGGCTTCATTTTGTCTCCTTCGTCTATTAAGATTGATCCTGTTAAGGTTCAGGCTTTTCATGATTGGGTTCAGTCCACGTCTGTGAAGAGTCTTCAGAAATTTTTGGGTGTTGCTAATTTTTATCGTCAGTTCATTGCAAATTTTTCCAGCGTTGTTAAACTGTTAACCGATTTGACTAAGAAGGGCGCTAATGTGGAGCATTGGTCCCCTGTGGCTGTTTTCGCTTTCAGGAGCTTAAAGACTGTTTACTTCTGCTCCTGTGTTGCGCCAACCGATGTCTCTCTTACGTTTCAGGTAGAGATTGATGCTTCTTAGATTGGTGCGGGGGCCGTTTTGTCTCAGAGAGATCCTGTTGGTTCCACCATGCACCCTTGTGCCTTCTTTTCCCGTAAATTTTCGCCCGCCGAACGCAATTATGATGTCGGCAATCGGGAGTTGCTGGCCATGAAGTGGACGTTTGAGGAGTGGCGACATTGGCTGGAGGGAGCTAAGCATTGTGTTGTGGTCTTGACTGATCACAAGAATCTGGTTTATCTCGAGTCTGCCAAGAAACTGAATCCTAGGCAGGCTCGATGGTCACTGTTTTTTACTCGTTTTGATTTTATAGTCTCGTACCTCCCTGGTTATAAGAATGTTAAGGCTGATGCTCTCTCTCACAATTTCTTGGCTGATACCCTTGAGGTGTCGGCGCCGGTCAGCATTCTGAAGGAGGAGGTTGTTCTTTCCGCTATTTCCCCTGATTTATGACTTGCTCTTCAGGAATTTCAAGCAGATAGACCTGATAGATGCCCTGTGGGAAAATTGTTTGTTCCGTGGACTACAAGTTATTTCTGAGGTTCACTGTTCTGTGTTGGCTGGACATCGTGGCATCTTTGGTACCCAGGATTTGGTCAGTAGATATTTTTGGTGGCCTTCCTTGTCCCGGGATGTGCTTCTTTTGTGCAGACCTGTGGGACTTGTGAGCGGCCGTGGACGCATATTTCTATGGATACTTAACAAGATGGCCGCCGAGGGTGATGGTAGCATGTCAGGAGGCTCCAGGAACCTTGGACACCATCCACCGCATCCAAGCTTGCCTATCCTCCCCACACACTACCTGCCTCATCACTATCAACCACGGGCACCCCACCGACCATCTAGGCCACTTACTCCAACCTGTGGCCGGCCAGTCTGCGTGGCCAGCAGTCGTGCTCTTCACCTAGGCCTCCAGTCCCGGCCACACCGCCACCAAGGCGCCTCCAGCGGCGTACGCTCCCGGCGCAGCCCATCGCTTCCCCCGCTCTTCTTGCCCGGGAAGCAGCTCCATCTGGACCTGCTGGCACATCCTGTTCCTGTGCCCTGGCACTGAGCCTCAGCCTGCACTCGCGGCTTTCCTGAGGTCCCTGGCAGCAGAGGCTGCACCATCCACCTGGTGCGCTCTTCCCTGCAGCAGCCCCGAACCCTCGTGCAGCCAGCCCGGCTTGCCTCCACCCAGACACCACCGGTAACTGCGGTGCCGCCGCTCCCGCCCTCCACCTGACCCCACCATCCGCTGCGGCCCCCGACCGCGGCTTGTCCGGCCCCTCTCCTTGGCTCCTGCGGCGTGCCCGGCCCCCCACGGTGCTGCATAGCCGCCGGCTGCGGGGGACAGATGGCGCTACCACGGAGCCCACCGCTGCCTAACTAAGCTGCGGACCAAGTGGGGCCGGCAGCGCTACCCTCGGGTCCCTCCCAGTGGTACGGGGCTGTAGGCTGAGCAGGAATCAGCGACGCCGCCTGCGGTGCCCTGCCTCCATTGGTCCCTTAGCCTGATGCTCCACAGCAGCGCCCAGCCTGCCCCAGCCTGTTGATTGGTCAGAGGTGCCCATCTCCTAAACCACTACCCTGGGCCCTAACCACCTGGTCTCATCCAACCCTCTGCTGCATGGACACTCTGCACAGACCCCTCTACCTCATGGTCCCCCTAGCTGCTTTGACCCCTCTGCTTTGCAGACCCCTCTGCCTCACGGCCCCCTTGGCTACAGTGACCCCTTTGCTGCATGGACCCCTCAGGCTGCATCTGACCCCGACTGCCTCACTGATGCCCTGGCTGCATTTGCCCCTACTGCACAGCCCCCTCTGCCTCACGGACCCCTCTGGCTGCAGCAACCCCTCTGCCACATGAACCCCCTTGCTGCATTTGACCTCTGGCTGCATTTCACCCCGGCTAAATCTGATCCTGACTGCATCTCAGCATCTTGCCCTGGCTGCACCTGATCCTCCCACTACATCCGACGCCAGGCTGGTTCCGACCCCTGACTGCGCCACCTCACCACCGGCTTTGCCACCCCATCCTCTGGCTGCATCACCTCATCCTCCGGTGCTCATCTCATCCCCTGGTGCTTCATCTCATCCTCTGGCTGCTTCATCCCATCTCTGGTTTCCTCATCCCATTCCTCTGGTGATATGAGGTCCAGCAAGGTTGATCTGCATGTCATCAGCATGGAGAGTATGCTGAAAGCAATGGGACTCTTTGGGTTGTCCAAGCCAAAGGTGTAGATAGAGAAGGAATAAGGGTCCTAGTACTGAACCTTGGGGGACATGTAGAGATAGTGGGCATGAGGAGGAGGTAGGGTGAGAGAGGGGGATGCTGAATATCCGATCTGTTAGATATGATGTGATCCAGAATAGGGCCAAGTTTGTGATACCAAGGCATGAGAGAATCTGTAGTAAGAAGGAATATTCTACAGTGTCAAAGGCAGAGAACAGGTCCAGGAGGAGGGGGACAGAGTAGTATCACTTGCTCTTGGCGGTTAGGAGGCCATTGCTCCCTTTAGTTAGGGCAGTTTCAGTTGAGTGATGTGGTCAGAAGCCAGATTGCAACTGGTCAAAGCAGGAGCAGGAGGAGGACAATTCAAAATGGACATGACGTTCCTGTAGTTTTCAGGCATAAGAGAGAAGTGATATGGGGGGCATAGAGGGAGGGCTTTTTGAGAATGGATTTTATCGAGGCATGTTTAAAGGATGAGGGGAAGACACCAATATGTTAGTAATGAGGGGAAGACACCAATATGTAGGTTGAAGAGGTGGGTTAGGTTAGGGATGATGAATGTAGTGAGATTGGGGATAGAGGTGGGAAAGGAGTGGGTCAAGCATGCAGGTGGTGAAATGTGATATTTTAACCTTGTGTCTGTAAGAGGTCCCATCGACTGTATGGCAGACCATTTAAATAGTCCAATACTGTGGACCTCATTGCACAAATACATTTTACATTCAGGAACAGCAAAAACATTCCTCATGACACCAGCAGCACTTCAAGTGAATTTTACTCAAAGAGAGTCAATAAGCTTGATGACTACAACATCTCTAAAGGCCACATCACACGCTTCAATATTGTGAATGATATCGCTTAACCGATCCGGATTTTTGATCGTTTAAGCGATATTGTTTGTGCGTCGTTGCGTGTAACCGAACGATCTTTCAGCGAAAAATCGCTTGATTGTTCGGTTGAAGATATGTGAGCAGGACCTCAAATCCGTCGTTCATCGTTCAATTAACCTGCGCTCAACCTGCTGCATCGCGCTGTGTGACACCTCTCAAACTATCTCATTCTCGACTTCGCCTATTCCTGACGCTAGATGGTGTCGATCGCTGAGTAGTGCGCATGATCACTGACGCGTTGCAAAATTTAACATCGTTAACGAGATCTATGCTTGCGACACCGCACAAACGATATCAATGAATTGTTCTAGCGATCTCAATCACGTGACTTTTCAGGCGATATCGTGATTGAGATTGAAGCGTTTGACGTGGCCTTAAGAACTAACAAGCTTGAAGAGAGGTGGAGACTTACAGCAGCCAGTAAGCAGATGCAATAGCACAGAGAAGGTAGACACAGTAGTAACATAAACCCACAATTACTTATTATTAAATAACATAAACATATACGGTGCCTAGGGCACAATGTAAAAAGGGCTAAGATTATAGGGGAAATACAAAAAAATATTTTACAACATGAATACAATAGTCCTGACTAAACAAGATATTATAGCAATTTCAACCACACACTTTTGTTCTATTAAGGCAGAGGATAGCTATTATATACAGTGGTGTCTTGGTCTTAATACCTTAAGCTAAAATGTTTCACAGTCAATCCAGTGTCCATCATCGTCATCACTCATTTTTTTGGTAATAACAACCACCACACAGGCAATCACGAGAGTAAATGGTATTACACCATTAGGCCTCAAGTCCCGTCACACTTGGCGCCGTTCCAGCGATCCCGACAATGATACGACCTGGTAAGGATTGCTGGAGTGTCGCTACGTGGTCGCTGGTAAGATGTCACAGTCAGATCTACTCAACGACGCAGCAACATTACGGCGACCCATATAACCACCCCGGCAGTCTTTGGGACCATGTCGCACAGCAGCTGCTAGTCTGACGACTCAGACCTATGTAGCTGAGTTCTGAGTCGCCAACCAGGTCGTTGTTAAGGGGTCAAGCACACCGATGCATGCTGGCCAGCGGGAGCCTGACGATCAAAAAATGGTCCATGCTATTCCGACAGGATCGGCGATGTCACAGCGGGGGCTTGGTCGCTGCTACGTGTCAAACATAGTGAGATCGCTGGCAAGGTCGCTGTTGCGTCACAAAATCTAACTTCACTTTATGAAGCACGGTCCCCATGATTACCTCCTTCTGTTTAGTCACCTTTTGCAGCTCTGGCTCTACTCACACGACTGGTCCTGTTCACTCAGTGATGAATCCTTGCTCTTAAGGAGGAAACATGTTGTGAAGGCCTGATTTCTGGGGCTAAGCAGCATTACTCTTGGTGCTGCCATTTTTAGGGTGGAAGCAACACAAGGGACACAACACAGCATTAACACCACTAATTTTAAAGCTCCTGTTCCTGCAATCAATCCCTCTGAATTGCAAACTGCTGCATAATATGTTTGCTGCTATATACATAAAAAATACTATTATTATAATTGAGAGAATCTTTTCAATTACAAAAGGTGAGATCTACATTTTTCTTTTATATGACACCTATTTTTGTTTACACTGATGGTTTTGCACTTGTACTTTATTGCCCTTTCGTTTGTTCATATGTCAGACATATGTTCTAAGGAATCTATTAAAATGTATAAATAACAAGAAAAACTGCACAGCACTCAACAGACTAGTGTGAACTGGTGCAAGCAAAGATGCAGAGTCAAATAACATGAAAAAAATCCTTGCAGCACACAGCTACTACCAATGATGTACAAGTGCTACAAGCCATATGTGTTTAAGGAAACACATATGGCTTGTAGCACTTGTACATCATTGGTAGTAGCTGTGTGCTGCAAGGATTTTTTTTCATGTTATTTGACTCTGCATCTTTGCTTGCACCAGTTCACACTAGTCTGTTGAGTGCTGTGCAGTTTTTCTTGTTATTTATTATATGGAGTTGCAGGCTCCTTGCTGCAATGTGCACCCTCATTAACCTACAGGTGATCGAGGGTATAGATGGTGTCTGCCCACTGAAAAGTGGGGGGTGGACAAGGAGAATAGGGATATTAGAGTAGGACTCATCATGCCTGAAGTAACTTTGTCGCAGTTGATGAGCAAACAGACATTGGCCAATGCTTGTACTAAGAACTTCAGAATTAAAAGATAGATTATTGAGTTTTTTGAAAAAACGTAAGTTTTTAAACTTTTTCCTCAAACACATATGGCTTGTAGCACTTGTACATCATTGGTAGTAGCTGTTAGTGATGGGCGAATCCTAAATTACTCGGAATCGCTTGAGTCTAGCGAGTCCGAGCCCGGGACTCGCTACTCGTTGCGAGTCTAGCGAGTCCAATGTTAATGAATGGGGAAGCGAGTAATAGCGAGTAGTGTGAGATTTACAAATCGCAGATGTGTCTTGGAAGCTTCAGCCTGAAGCAATCCTAGTTTTGTCATTTATTTGCATTGCTCGTTTACTTTGTAAGTAATCGCTGACTCGCACAGATAAGATCCTGTCTCCTCTGTACAGGCTGCCAGCTCCAGGGTCCTAGAGCCCGCCTGCTGCCTGATGTAGCAATGCTGAGATTGTTCTCAGTCTGCTCATTCCCTGTGTACAGACATGAATGTCTGTGCACAGAGATGATGTAGCAGAGCTGAGATTGTTCTCAGTCTGCTCATTCCCTGTGTACAGACATGAATGTCTGTGCACAGAGATGATGTAGCAGAGCTGAGATTGTTCTCAGTCTGCTTATTCCCTGTGCATAGACATCTATATTTATGCACAGGGGATGTAGCAGAGAGGACATCGCGTTTTGGACTGCGTCGGACGGAAGAGGATTTTTTTAATTAAAGATGGAGTCCCTAATGGCTTTTTTTTTTATTTCTAATAAAAAAATTTCCTTGTGTTGTGTTTTTTTAAAACAATTTAATAGAAATTCATGGCGGTCATGTCTAATATTGGCGTGACCGCCATAAATTTCGGGCTTAGGGTCAGCTGATAATACAAAGCTGGCCCTAACCTCTATTACCCAGCGTGCCACCGCTACCAGGGCCGCTGGAAGAGCGGGGTTCAGCGCCAGAGGATGGCGCTTCAATGAACGCGCCATCTTCTGGGGCGGCTGCGGGCTGCAATTTGCAGCGGGGGGTGCCCAGAAAGCTTGGGCATCCCTGCGCTGCGGATTCCAGCCCCCAGCTGCTTAGCTGTACCTGGCTAGACATAGAAATTGCGCGGAGCCCCACGCATTTTTTTTAAATTATTTCATGAAATTCTGAGATTCTGACTCTGAGACTCTGACTCTGAAATTCATGAAATAATAAAAAAAAAATGCGTGGGGCTCCGCGCAATTTCTATGTCTAGCCAGGTACAGCTAAGCAGCTGGGGGCTGGAATCCGCAGCGCAGGGATGCCCAAGCTTTCTGGGCACCCCCCGCTGCAAATTGCAGCCCGCAGCCGCCCCAGAAGATGGCGCGTTCATTGAAGCGCCATCCTCTGGCGCTGAACCCCGCTCTTCCAGCGGCCCTGGTAGCGGTGGCACGCTGGATAATAAAGAGGTTAGGGCCAGCTTTGTATTATCAGCTGGCCCTAAGCCCGAAATTTATGGCGGTCACGCCAATATTAGACATGACCGCCATGAATTTCTATTAAATTGTTTTAAAAAAAACACAACACAAGGAAAATTTTTTATTAGAAATAAAAAAAAAAGCCATTAGGGACTCCATCTTTAATTAAAAAAATCCTCTTCCGTCCGACGCAGTCCAAAACGCGATGTCCTCTCTGCTACATCCCCTGTGCATAAATATAGATGTCTATGCACAGGGAATAAGCAGACTGAGAACAATTTCAGCTCTGCTACATCATCTCTGTGCACAGACATTCATGTCTGTACACAGGGAATGAGCAGACTGAGAACAATCTCAGCTCTGCTACATCATCTCTGTGCACAGACATTCATGTCTGTACACAGGGAATGAGCAGACTTAGAACAATCTCAGCACTGCTACATCATCTCTGTGCACAGACATTCATGTCTGTACACAGGGAATGAGCAGACTGAGAACAATCTCAGCACTGCTACATCATCTCTGTGCACAGACATTCATGTCTGTACACAGGGAATGAGCAGACTGAGAACAATTTTTATAGTTTGTTACAGTGGAGCATGCTGGTTTACCCACTCAGGAGGTAAGGGTATGGGGGTACCCACAGTGGTCTTGCTGCTAGGAGGTCCCAAGTGCACCTGTGCTCTAGTGCCTTGATGTTCGTAGGTTTTAGTTTTTAGGGGGGAGGGACCCAGCGCTAACCGATGTAACTACACTAAGGTTTTCTTGGAAACACGGGGGGCAAAAAACATAAACCGGAGGCTAATTCTCATAAAGGTTTTTATTGCTTAAGTTTCCAATGATTGTAAGATAACATTTATTAAAAAATTCAGTCTTTAAAAAATGGTTTAAAAATGAGGAGGAAGGGTCTCAATTGTGCTGTTCCTTCAGGTACGGCACGTATAGATATATAGTATTTGGCAGTCCTGAATTTTCTCACTGTCTTGGGACATCACAGTAGTGCTCCATAATCCTGCTGTTGTCCCCTTCTGTGTAAATAGAAAGAAAAAGGGGGACTTTTTAATAATTAGGTGGAAACTGCTTTTCCCTCAGGGTATAGATTCAACAGCTACTCCAAAAGTACTTAAGGTTATACCTAGTAAAGTTATTGGGTACCTGTAGTCCAACGAATGTGCTGCAGTGGATACCCTTCTCTGTAAAACTGTTTCGCTGAGGACTGTCCCTGGATTTCTGCTTAAGGAACAGAAGGGAAGGATAACTTTCTTGAGAAAGTTGACCGTGATCAACGAAACGCGTTGATCCCGCCATCCCTGTGCTAAGCAATTGCGTACCAACACAGACCGACGTAGTGCAGCCCTCCCAGCACTGACGTTGCAAGAGAGAACGAATCTTGTGAGCCGCTCTGCCGTCACGTCACTTCCGGTGTCAACATCCGGAGACGCGGACGCGGACACACAAGGAGACCGGGTGTGCGCCACTGGCCACGGCGCATCACCGTAAGAGGACCTCGGACCGCAACACCCCAGACCTCAGCACATAGTAAGTAACACCTCCTACCATAGCTGCATACACGAAGCGTTAGCTTAATGGTGTGTGCGCTCCAGCCTCGCAAAACCTGCAGTTTGATCAGCTGTAACAGCAGCACCACTTGGAGGTAGACACATTAGAAGGCGGTTAACCCTTAGCTACACAGAGAAAAGGTCGGTGCTGGACTAACCATCCAGTTCTTTTTGCAGCCCAATCCCTTATACAAAGAACAATACTGAAATCACCATAGGACAAGGAAAGGTGCCTCAAGCACGGTAAATCCACAGGTTCCTGTAAAAATCCTAATCTACCCTGGAAACCCTGTCTCCTTACTGACTGTTATCCTTCCCTTCTGTTCCTTAAGCAGAAATCCAGGGACAGTCCTCAGCGAAACAGTTTTACAGAGAAGGGTATCCACTGCAGCACATTCGTTGGACTACAGGTACCCAATAACTTTACTAGGTATAACCTTAAGTACTTTTGGAGTAGCTGTTGAATCTATACCCTGAGGGAAAAGCAGTTTCCACCTAATTATTAAAAAGTCCCCCTTTTTCTTTCTATTTACACAGAAGGGGACAACAGCAGGATTATGGAGCACTACTGTGATGTCCCAAGACAGTGAGAAAATTCAGGACTGCCAAATACTATATATCTATACGTGCCGTACCTGAAGGAACAGCACAATTGAGACCCTTCCTCCTCATTTTTAAACCATTTTTTAAAGACTGAATTTTTTAATAAATGTTATCTTACAATCATTGGAAACTTAAGCAATAAAAACCTTTATGAGAATTAGCCTCCGGTTTATTTTTTTGCCCCCCGTGTTTCCAAGAAAACCTTAGTGTAGTTACATCGGTTAGCGCTGGGTCCCTCCCCCCTAAAAACTAAAAGACTGAGAACAATCTCAGCACTGCTACATAATGTCTGTGAGCAGGCGGGCTCTAGGACCCTGGAGCTGCACAGAGAAGACAGCTGGACTCGGCTCGCAAAGAAACAGCAGTTATCTGCAAGTTTCCCTGCTATCACTGGCACAGTAGCCAGTGATTACTCGCACGAGTCTAATGCAAACAATGGCAATCCTAGTTTTGTCAGCGTTTCTGACAAAACTAGGATTGATATTGATTTGCATTGGACTCGTGCGAGTAATCACTGGGAAACTCGCAGAGTACCGAGTCCTGCGAGTCCCTTACTACTCGCCGAGTAACGAGTCCTAGCGAGTAGATTCGCCCATCCCTAGTAGCTGTGTGCTGCAAGGATTTTTTTCATGTTATTAAAATGTATATATTACTTTTCCATATCAATATTGATCCCCTAATAATATAATCCCCCACTACCAGTGCCTGTCTGGCAGATCAGCTCTATTTTTCCCCTTACTAGGGAGCAGGCAGTCCTCTGGCTTTTAAAAAGTGTGTGTTGCTGCAGTAGTAATGCCCCTATAAACTCATAAGATTTCAAGACCATAAAAAGAATAGGCAAGATATTGGCCTCCTTTATAAAAAAAAAGTAGTCCACATAAGAAGGATATCATGTACACAGCAACTTATCTGCTGGAATTCAGTTGCTATAGGAAAGTTATGAGTCTAGTTTAATTTTCATCAAGAAGGCCAAGCGACTTTTATGGAATCTATTGTTAAAATAACATAAAATGTAAGACAGCGTTGAAATATTCTAGATACTGATTTTAGGACCACAAAACATAAAATAAAAAAAAGACATTGTATGACTTTTACATTTTAGTAATATAGCTATCATGTATTTTACTTTCCTTTCAGTAACATGTAATAGTCATTCTTACACATCAAATGAATGAGGAAAACTGGACCTCACAATTGTCATTGTTTCATATTCCCATAGAAACTGACTAAAGAAATCCAGTCATCTGAATAGATGAGAAAAGAGCTGGAAGGCACATGTCAATCTTTTTAATGAAAAGATTAATGAAAAACATTGGAGCTGTAAAAGTCTTCCTGACTTCCTTGCATAATACAGAAAATTAAATCTTTATTGGCCATATTTTCTCCTAGGGCTGCTTCCCTCAGACTGCTTTTTAGACTGTGTGCTCACAATTTGGAGGCACTGTGTATTGGATGCAGTGCCGCCAGACCTGCGGGAACTAGTAAGTACATGACTAACTCAGGTTTGTATGGGAACTCGTGTATCTGGGGTCTGCTGTGGTTGGGTTGTCACTGGTGGCCTGCCCAGACCCATGGCCCTGGTGGTCAACTTGTAAAGGAGTTAGGGAATGGTAGTAGAGATAATAAAAGTTTGTTGTGACGCCACCTGTGGCTTTTGGTGATTGCACCAGTGCTGCTTTGGGCTTTCGGGGATGATGTACGGGCGCAGCTAGGTGTTGAAGCTTCCCACAGGCGGAGCTGGATCCCTGGGGGCTCTGGTAGTAAATGGTTAGTGATGAAAGCAGGGAACTGGCTTTGCTGGCAAGCAGCTGGAGTAGTCTCTATATGTGGCAGGGTCAGGGGTAGAGGAATAGACACACACACCAGAGATTGTTTCTTTACCTTTTACTGGTGGAATTGCAGGTAAAAGTCCAGTATACTGCCGGGTGTTCAGGTAGCACTTCTGGATCTCCACAGTGAGTGGGTATAAGGCCTCCTCGTCTCTTTTCCCTTGTGTGAAGCCCCTACCCTGGATGGAACTTGGCTGGCCTCCTCTCACCTCTGCTGTGTTGGGTAACCCTTGTTGGACTGCCGCTATAGACTCTCTTGCGGTGCCTGGCTCCCTTGTTGGTGGCTGCACAGATGCCCGAGAGACTGAAGTCTCCATGAAAAACCGGTATTCTCTGCTGGGCTGGGTGCTCTCCTGCAGACTCGGACTCTGGTGTCCGGGTGCTTTCTGGGGTGAACCAAGAAGGCTCCTCGGTCCCCAGGCTGCTACTTCTCTGTTGTTCCTACGTCTCACCTTCAACCCCACTCTTGGGTCCCTGCAATAGCTAGACTGAAGGTTGTTCAGTTGTCTCTGGCTCGAGATTAGTGAGGCTCCGACCACCAGGACGTCTTCACAGTTCTCTTAGCGACTGCACACTCTGTCTAACTCCGCCCCCAGCACCAGTATTTATAGGGGATCTTGCCTAAGAGCAGCAAGTTGAGCTCTCCCTACTGGGTTGGGGTGGAAGGTATTGTTTGAACTTGTGTACCCACTGTGGAAATCCATCCATGCTGTAGGTTAGTCTGTGGTTACCTGTGTGAGCAGGGCGCCACATACACGCAGGAAGACCACAGCTGGCCTGTGCCCATGATCTGCGGATGGGGCAGGGCGGTTTCTCCCCACATTTGCCCGATGGTGATCACTTGCAACTCAGCAGCATGAAATTAACAAGCTGCAGAGCTGCGGAAGTCCTTCAACTCACACCGCAACTGAAAACACGCTACGGTCAGGAGAAGCATAGTTAGCATGGGATTACTTGTAATCCCATAAACTATGCTGTTACTGTTCAACAAAGATTTTTGGATACAGCGCAAACATGTTGTGTCCAAATTGCTGCAATTCCTGACTGTGAGCAAACAGTCTTAGCAAATGCTAAGATTTATTTGACCCAGCCACGTGCAAGGCTATTAGGTAGCATTGTCCACAGTTGCCTCGTGCTTGTCAGGATTTTTTGCTTATTTTTCACTTGGCTCAGCTTGAGCAAAGTGTCAATCATGTCTTCTGCTATCGCTGACTTTTATAATTATTACTAAACTCAGCCCAGCTAACTGGGTGATGTAATCTTACCAGTCGCCCAGCAAGTTATCAATGTCTTGTAAAGGCTGTTGGTGCTATTCACACTTAGTCTCTGCAATCAAGGTAATGCATTTCATCAACCGTGTATTCTGTTTCTCTATAGGTACCTTTAAACGCCACCACTGCGTGGTAGCAACTGCCTGGCAATCAGGATTTTTGTCACTGTTGCCTTGAAATTGCTACGAAGTTGCGGCGTGTAATTTGGGAAAGTGATCGGGTTTCTCGCAGTTGCTTCGGGTAGCTGTTTCTGAACCATGTTCTAAAATCCAAGGCAACACAAAGGGAGAATTGCCCTGGTATTGGCATGTAAACAGGCGACAGGGATAGAATGTAGATTGTAAGCTCTTTTGAGCAGGGTCACCTTCATTTCTTGCTTTATTTATTGTATTTTTTTTTCACATTGATTCTATGCCTATTGTTTTTGTATCCAATTATTGTACTTTATTTGTTTTCTATTGTAATTACTTACTGTATATTTTCTTTTACTCTAACCCTACATTGTAAAGCGCTGCTATATAAATAAAGTTTATTATCATTATTATTATTATAGAATCTGCATCTCCTAGTGATTTTCCCGGGGTGTGCCACAGCGTGTTTGATTCCACGCCCCATCAGCGATGATTGGTGGGGGCCACTGTGTTTCCATTGGCTGTCCCTTCACAGGGCGCCATATTTAAAGAGCTGTCCATTCACACTCCACAATTGGAATGGTGTCATGTATTAGCCAGCCTTTCTGCGCAGGCTGGCCAATCATGACGCTAATGCGTTGTCCAATCAGCGTGTTAGCATCATGGAATACACAACTCTGTCACGCCTATGTACATGCGGCACGAAAGATGTACGCCCACATTCCCTTAGTGGTTGCGGCGTGTGAAGCGGCGATGGTATTCAACAGGAAGTTATCCGCAGGATCTGTTGGAACTTCCGGGTAACGACGATACCTTGAGTTGACAACGCAATTGCGGCATGTACATGCGGCATCGGTGATCGTTAGCAACCGTTAAAAACGTGCACGCATACAGTTGATACCGATTGCCAGTGATAGTGGCGGCGTATAAAGGTACCTTATCATTCACTGTTATCCTGCAGTTAACTATTTTCTTGCTACAAGTGTCAGTTTGCAGGAATAGGTGCAATTAACCATTTCCGTGCTGGATTATACCAGATTGTACTTACACCTCTATGATTCCTGTGATTAATTGTATCCTTTCTGTAAAATAACATATTGTATAAACATTTATGTATTCCTGTGATTCACTGCATCCCTAATGGCAGATAAAATTTATCTGTGCATTGAATTTTACAGTGACAGTCGCTGTTACAAATGTGTTTCTGCACACCATGCTCAGCTTCATCTGGTACAATTTCTTCGACTTGTTTGTCTGCTAGCCTACATTCTCTGCTGTCTTTTCCATCGCTGAGCCACACGTCATCCTTGACAATCAGCTCTACTTCACGATCACCTCTCATTAGTAATGTTCACCCATACACAGTGCTTGGAGAATCCACATAACAGGTGAGTTTTTATCAGAAGCAAAATCAAAACGTTTGGTGAGCAATCCATACAAAGTGTATTTGGTTAAAAAAAGTCTGGATATTCCTTTATTGTATAAGACTGGGTTCATACATATTAAATGTAGAAGATTGAAAATACAGAGTTTAAGTAATGATAAATGTAAAATAAATCTTCACATGTGATATAATCAAAATAACGAATATTTTAATTCAGCTTTAGTGGTAATGACCTTAGCGCCAACATTAATAATAACAATAATAATCATAATCTTCACTTATTTAGCACCAACATATTCCACAGCACTTTACAATTCAAACATTACATTCATGCTACATATAACTATTATATGTTTCATGCATTAAAGTTTTCTATTGATTTTGAAGCCAATGCCAGGAGTAAATAACTTTATACTTTCTCTTCCTTATCCACTCTTGGTTTCCAAAACTGCATGAAAAAGACTGAGGCCTGTATCACATCTATGCGCTCAATACGCTAGGCTGCTCTGCCTGCTCTGCGTCAGCGTAAATGCAAGCGCAGGGGCATTTAGGGGCTTGGGCAGCCTAGCGCAGGGACACATAGATCCCCTGCATTTGCGCTCGGCTGCGATCGATGCCCCCATTATATCCTATGGCCAAGCACAGCCGAGCGCGCGCTCTGGAAACTGTGAAATGCAAGTGAAATTGGCAGACGCCACGGCGCATGCGCCTGTCACGTAGCACCCGAAAACGCCTAATCTGATGTTTTCCAGGTGCGTCTGACCAGGCGCATGCGCCGTGGCGTCTGCCAGTTTCACTTGTAATTCACAGTTTCCAGAGCGCGTGGGGGTACCGAGGGCAGCCGACACAAATGCAGGGCATCTATGCGTCCCTGCGCTAGGCTGCCAAAGCCCCTACATGCCCCTGCGCTTGCATTTGCGCTGGCGCAGGGCAGGCAGAGCAGCCTAGCGCGTTGAGCACATAGATGTGAAACAGGCCTGTGTAAAACACAAAAACTTTAGATAAACTATTTTGGGCATGAAAATGTTCAGATGAGAGGAGCCAAGTAATCAGTCACCCAAAATCTCAACCTCTAGTCTTGAGTGAATCAATAGTTCCAATTGACAATTAGAGTGTATGCATAAAGTGCTGCACAGATATGTACAACATTCAGAGGCAATTGCTATTTCACTATATCTTTATAGCACTCAGAGGTCTATTTCTGCTTTAGGTCTCAGGGCTGCTTCACACTGCGGCATGATCCGGTCCAGTTCTGTCCGGAAGGACCCAGACAGCTGCGGACCGGATCAGCACACAGGACTGGGGGGCTATTATGCCCTCCGGTCCTGTGTGCATCGCGCGCAGCTGCAGCCGCTGACAGATCAGGACCACGGCGCCCGCGGTCCTGACTTAGCAGCGGGAACTGCGCGCGCTGCACACAGGACTGGAGGGCATAATAGCCCCCAGTCCTGTGTGCTGATCCGGTCCGCGGCTGTCTGGGTCCTCCCGGACAGAACCGGACCGGATCATGCCGCAGTGTGAAGCGGCCCTCAGCATTCATGTGGATGCTACTTTGACACATCCAATCTACTTTATTATTGTTGCAGACCAAATACATTACTCCATCGCAATGAAAATACCTAACATCAGTGGCCTCTTTCAGACAGATAATCTGCCCTGTCCAGCTTCAAAAAGTGTTAATTAATGGTTTAAATTTTAGGGCCGCTTTACACACACCAACTTCTGTGACCAACTTCTGAACAGATCTCTGGTTGCAGTGAAATCATGGACACATTGTTATATTTGTACACAGCCACAAAATGGAACAATGTGTCCATGATTTCACTGCAACCAGAGATCTGTTCAGAAGTTGGTCACAGAAGTTGGTGTGTGCAAAGCGGCCCTAAGATGTTGACTTGACAATTTTTCAAGATCTTAATCTGTTTGAGAATCTATGGGATCTGCTACGGTAATAATACAAATTAAATATATGGACGCAACATTTTATACTTAGGCTAGGGCCACACTAGTGTTGTGGCCTCCGTCCAGGGGGTCCGTCAAAAAGCGACTTTCCGCATTTTCCTGTGCGCTACAAAATAGCACAAGATTTCAAACTCCGGCACTTACATGCTGGCATTTGAATGCGCTCAGGAGTCCATAACCCATAGGATTCTATTGGTAGTGTTAAGGCAGCGTTACACTATGGTAATGCTGCGCTAATGTTGCCAGAATCCTGGTTTTTGACGGACCCCCCAGGACGGAGGCCACAATGCTGCTGTGGCCCTAGCCTTAAAGGGGTTTTCCCAGGAACAAAGTTAAATTTAAGTTTATTTTAATCAATAGATCTTGAAGTAATAATAATTTCTACAATTGGATGTTTTAAAAAAAAAAAAGTTCCTGTGCTGAGATAATCTTATGTATCTGTTCCTGCTATATACTTGTTAATAGTATTTATCTATCTGACCATACAGTAACATGGTCTGATCATACCACAATTTCTTGACCAAGACGGAAGTAAAAACATATACAGACAATACAGCTTGGGATCATAGCTGATTATGTTTTGTGAAATAAAACATTTCATATTCAGTATCTATCATGTCTACTCATGACTGAAAATTTGGGTTTTTCTCATTTGGGGAAAGGGCATTGATATTGATCAGACTTTTGATTATTTATTGCTGTGCCCATTAATTTCAATTTTCAATTATTTTGTTTAAAACTCAATAAAAATATTTTCTGCAAAAAAAATGCTTTACCTCAATGAAAGATTATTTGTGTTCCTGTGTTATAATGTCTGTATGCTCTTTTACTTCATTCTGTGCCCAGGAGATGTGGTATAATCAGACCATGTTCCTGTACGGTCAGACACATCCATTACACAGTACATAGCAGGGACACATATATGAGATTTTCTCAGCACAGGAGATGTGGTATGTTCAGACCATGTTCCTGTATGGTCAGACACATCTATTACACAGTACATAGCAGGGACACATATATAAGATTATCTCAGCACAGGAGATGTGGTATGTTCAGACCATGTTCCTGTATGGTCAGACACATCTATTACACAGTACATAGCAGGGACACATATATAAGATTATCTCAGCACAGGATACATTGTATATTTAGACCATGTCCCTGTATGGTCAGACACATCCATTAGACAGTACATAGCAGGGACACATATATAAGATTATCTCAGCACAGGAGATGTGGTATGTTCAGACCATGTTCCTGTATGGTCAGACACATCTATTACACAGTACATAGCAGGGACACATATATAAGATTATCTCAGCACAGGATACATTGTATATTTAGACCATGTCCCTGTATGGTCAGACACATCCATTAGACAGTACATAGCAGGGACACATATATAAGATTATCTCAGCACAGGAGATGTGGTATGTTCAGACCATGTTCCTGTATGGTCAGACACATCTATTACACAGTACATAGCAGGGACACATATATAAGATTATCTCAGCACAGGATACATTGTATATTTAGACCATGTCCCTGTATGGTCAGACACATCCATTACACAGTACATAGCATGGACACATATATATGATTATCTCAGCACAGGAAATTTTTTTTAAACACATCCAATTGTGGAAATTATTATTTTACAAGATTTATTTATTAAAATGAACTTAAAAATTAACTTTGTTCATGGGAAAACCACTTTTAATGGATTGTGCTGCATTATAAAAAATAACTCTTGGATTGTTTGAAAATAACAAATAAATGCATAGTCACCTTGGAGTCCCCTGTGGATACAGCAGAAGCCACGGTGAGGGTCTGTTTCAGCTCTGAAAGTGATGTCTGCTCCAATTGGAAGTCAAAGCACCACAGCAGCCAATCATAGGTAACTAGAGAACCCATCATTGGAGGAAGATCAAATTACATGCATTCTAGATCCCTGACCACTGCAGCCAATTACAGGCTACAGTTGAGCTGTAACTTCTGAATGGAGGAGACACTGCTACAGGAACTATAACCTCTGAAACAATTTTCAAGCAAATCCATGTCAAGTCAATTATTCAATGGATCAGAGCTGTTTTGGTAGCACAATGGGTACATAGACTATATTAGGAATGAGTTTTAATATCAAGGTAGAGGTTATCTACTGTACCTATTATTTTGAATTTCTTTTGTGTTGTAAATAGCACAATATTGGCATACATATGTACCCAACAAGACAGTGGATTAAAGACAAATGAAGGCATTTTTGCAAGTCAAGACTAGGTAGCCTCGCCCGATATTACAATTTACACAAATATTCACATTGGATGTCAATATTAATTTAAAACCTTAAATAAATAAACTGGAATCCACCTAATGGACAATGCCCCATCACACAGCATATATGATTTTACAATAGTCAATAGTACGTGCTTATTTTGGGATGGAGATTGATAGAAGAACGAACATTTCTTATGCACTTGTAGAATTTGCTAACAGAACGTATCCTAATCATTTGGAAAAAGAAGTTGGACCAAACCATCATCTATTACTATTCTAAGCAAGTACGAGAGGTGTTCGGCTGAGGCTGCTAATGTGTAAAAGCAAGATCAGACATATTAAAGGGAGAACATAGGAAAACAAATAATGGCAGAGAGACTGAATAAATCAAACACATGGACATGACATGAAAAATACATCAGCCAATAAATTTAATTCTACAAATAAGATTTGAGCATAACATGGCATATCACATCTATGAGTTTCTGGGTGGAAATATATTGATCACATATCTGCCACAAGAAACATCTAGCAAGTATTAAAGGAAACCTGTTCAGGGGCGGAACTACACTGGTGCAGCCTGTGCAGCTGTACCAGGGCCCCGACCGGTTGGGGGCCCCTTCAAGCCTGGAGGGGGGCCCCCAGCCGACCCCCACAAGCCGCCGCCAGAGGAGAGGAGGGTCAGGCAAAGGAAGCAGAGAGCTTCCTGCTTCCCTTGCCTGATCCCGCCCCTCCTCTCCTCTGCTCCTCCGGCCCCTAGCAGACATCCGGCGCGGCTCCCAGGTAGGAGAGCATCGCGCCTGCGGCTCCCTGCGGCTCCCTGCGGCTCCCTGCGGCTCCCAGCGACACCCCCCCCTTTCCGGGCCGCGCCGACGGCCAGTAGCCCCGCCCCCCCTGGTAATCTCCTGCACCAGGGCCCCCGGGGGTGACGGTCTGCCCCTGAACCTGTTACTATGAAAATTCATTCTAATCTGCAGGAAGAATGTATTGTAGTAGGGGAGCGGAGGAGATTGATATATAGTTTTGATAAAAAGTTTTGCAGATATATACTGGGCACTGCTGTGTTGCAGGGACCGGTGCTACTTGCATATGTAAGGGTGCGAGTAAAGCAGGTTCATGTGCCCGGGTGCACGCTTATTAGACAGCAATAGCAATGGATAAGAAAAAAATGCGGCACTCACCGAGCAGAGCTTTTTCCTTTTTTATTTCAGAGTCCTCTTTACATGGTTTCTCTGCGATGGGGGAGGGAGTGAGGAGACACACAGGTGACGGATTCCGTTTCGGAGCACCTGCCCCTTCTACGGACCTTGTTGTCCGTAGAAGGGGCAGGTGCTCCTAAACGGAATCCGTCACCTGTGTGTCTCCTCACTCCCTCCCCCATCGCAGAGAAACCATGTAAAGAGGACTCTGAAATAAAAAAGGAAAAAGCTCTGCTCGGTGAGTGCCGCATTTTTTTCTTATCCATTGATACATAGTTTTGTGAGTATAAATTCAGTGTAACCTTTCTTTTAATCATTTAATCATCTGCTCTTGCTAGGATTTTTGGCCCAGTGGACAGTCCTACCGGTGACTGGCAGTTTTCTATGTATAAATGTTCATACAGAGATATCTGTCAATCCCGGATAGGAATGCCCACTGAACTGAAAATCCGAGAAAGTTCAGAGGTTCAAGTTATGTAAAAATAGGATGTGCTCAACCCTTTTTCACAAAACTATGCATCAATTTGTGCTGCTCTCCCTGCTCTATACTGTGTGAATAGTTGTTAGGTATTTGTACTTTTGAGCTTTAATTTCAGAATTGAACATCTATAATGTTGTCAGTCAATCTAGAATTTGATATACCGGAAAACTGAATATTTACAGTTAACCGCCGTTTAAATTTTTGTTTAATAAAAATGTAGAGCAAGTGATTCTAATAAACTTTCCAATATACTTCATAAGTGAAATATAGAAAAAAAACTTGCTATTTCTAAGTCTGAAATATTCTGGGTGATGGGGCGGGGCCTAAACAGCATTCACAGCTTATCAGGGATAGTGTGTGCTCAGGCTGCCAGCACACAGGTCCTGTGAGATCTTATCTGACTCTTCCAATCACATAACACTGATCCTTTTTATCAGCTGATTGCAAAGAGCAGGGCTGATGTAAATGTAGGAGATAAGATGTGCCGACAGCCTGACATCAGCACTGTGCCTGAGGTACACTGACAATACAGATATGCTGTTGCCATGGTAGACATGGACACTGTGTAGGCCCTGCCCTCGCCCCTTATATGGTTATATGGCCTTATTTAATCTGGCTGAGAAGCTGAAGGCGGATCTCACTGAGAATGAGCTTCAGACGCAGTCTAGTGGGGACATCTTGTGCAAGGATTTTTAAATGTTTTCTTCTAGATTTCATTAAAGGGACACTGTCAGGTCATTTTTCAGTATGATACTAATATTAGCCTTGCATAGTGCCTGGGCAGACCTTTTAAAAACATGTAAAATCATTATTGTACCTTTTGTAGTTTCCATATTATCACCATTGTCACACCCTGCAGAGAGCTGCTGCATTAGTCGTGTCCCATTATAAGCAGAGACGATTAGTCCTGTGCTGCATAAACTGTCATGTAATTATGCACTTCCTGTCAGCAGCTCCCTCCTCCCTACTCCCTTTACTAACAGTGCAGTGTCAGGTTCCCACTTACAGGAGGGCGGTTCAGTTGTTATCACCACGGAGGGAGAGAGCTACTGCAGGTCTGCCTTATCTAGACTTCATTCCATTTGTTTCTGCAAAGCATATATCCTGCTGTGCTGTGACAGTTACTGTCTTGTAGTTTACCTCTTGTGATGCTGCACACAGAGAGCGGAGAGGTGAATACAGCCCCCACACACTGATGTCCTGTGCAGTGATAAATATGTGAATATGTGACATGCATATTCATGTATGGGGAGTGGCAGGGGCAGACTGGACCAGGTGGCAGAGGGCAAGAGCCCCCCAAGATGGTGGTATTGCCCTAATTTAGGGCCGCCCCCTTAATGATAAGGACTGCTCAGGCTTGTTTTGCGGCTGCAGCTGCTGCAATGATAGCGGGACTTGGGAAGGGGGCAGCCATGCGCGGCGGGCGGCATGGTGAGTAACAGACCCCCTCCCCCGCTCCTCACCTGGCTCTGATAGCAGCACAACCCCCTTCCCCGCTCCTCGGTTGCTGCCAGGGCCGGAGGACTCAGACCCCTGGGGGTGGACAGCAGAGAACTAAGTGAATCACTCACTGTGAGTGACAGATGGAATGAATCTCTTTATTTGAAGTTTACAGAAGATAGGAGGGGAATATAAATAAGAGAAATACTTTAATAGAGAGTGTTAAGAGAGAGGAATTAGAAAATTATATCAGTTACAAATGGAGTTTTTCTTTAATAAAGTATATTTGAAAGTTTAATATTATCACTTGCTCTACATTGTTATTATAAAATAAAAATTTAAAGGGCGGTTACACTTTAAAAAGTAAAAGTGAGGTTTTGTCATTCTTAGGAGTATATGTATGTGTGCAGAATTATACAGTATCTATTAGTGTATAGAATTAATAAGTGACTAAATAAAAAAATATATTTTTCAAATGTTAATTATTTATTTTTCTCTGTTAAAGTGAACAATCACACAATTCAAAAGTTTTTAATATACTTTTCTGACATTTAAAAAAATATATATATTAGTAACCAATATAGCACCCTTCTTTTCTACAATATCAGCTATAAACATTTCATACATAGTCTGTCAATTTCTTAATATGTTGACTATTAACATTTTTTGCAACACCAGCTGCAGCCTCCCAGACAGAGATCTGTCATTACTGTAAATCATACATATAGGAAGGATCCACAGGTTCTCAATCAAGCATAGGTCATCTAAGGAAGGGGTCATGTCATTATTCTTTCATCTTTAAGGCCCTTAGTGACAGCCAAACAGTGGAGACTTTGATGCATGCAAAAGAGCGTTGTCCTTGCATAAAATACATGTTTTTATGGAAAACAGGGAAAAGGAACAGACACTGTGCCTTGGGAGGCACAGCAGAGAGGAGCCCAAGAATCTAATTCGGTCAAACCCTTGGGTCAAACTCAGGACTCGGACACACAGGGCCCAAGAAATGGAGAATCAGGCTGAGAGAACTGTCTCCCAGTGGCTGAGTCCTTCAGTTCCCTCGTGTCTTCTGTCTTCTAGTTTCAAATACCCAATGATTTGCCTTGGTTGCCAAAAGCCTGGCTGGCTCTTGTGAGCAGCCTCTAGCTGTACACAGAGGAATGTCTTATTGACCATTCCAATAGCATATGCTGAATCCCTGTGGGTGGGACGGAATTGACCTAAAAAGACTGTTTAATCCTGTTAGTCTATGATGGTGCTGAAGAAGGGAATGAGAGGGTTGAGGGTATCTCCCTAGAACCCGGGAAGCGATCAGCCACAAAATATACCATGATAGTTGTTATCAAAAACTCCTTCGGAGAAAAAGGTCATATCCCCATTATGCGTTAAAACTCCCTGTCTTCTGTAACCCCAAGTAAATCAACGTTCATAAGAAAGAGCCCTGCTGTGTCCGTGTGTTCCGATACTTGTGCGAACTGTAGCAGTGAATCGTTCTTTTGCACTGGAGAGGCGGCAAGGGCACAGAGAGTCATCCCAAGACTGCACAGCAGCAGCGGCTCGGCCTCACCCGCAACTAATTGCGAGGCCCTGCATCACCACCCCCCCAACAGGAGTACCCCACTTTCACCTTGCTGGCATATGGGTATAAGTGATGTCTGTGCCTGTTACTGATCCAACTACTAGCCAATCTATCTGGTCCTTCAAGAGTCATTCACATCTCATTAGTCCATAAAACCGTTAACAGAAAATCAGCTGTCAGATATTTCTTGGCCAGACTTGATGTTTTAACTTGTCTGTCTTTATTAATGGTATTGGAAAATATGCATAAAAATACTGATATAACCAAAATACTCACTGACCCAATAATTGGGCACACAGTGTATAAAATGATGCTTGCAATTTGGATTTTCTTAGTTACATGGTCATTTTAAGTGCAAGCTCTAATTCCATTTTTCATTGGTATCTCATGACATTGGATCAGAAATGGAAGAAGTAGCAAAACTATTCAATCTATGAAAAATATATTCCTTCCTTTCTTAATTGTTATGGATTATAGAAACCACGTTATGGATATCTGACCTATATCTGACTTTATGCTCATCAATATATATTGAGGATTCATAGCTATGCTTGGCATTTGTATTACAATATGTTTAGAGACTTCTGATCATGCGACATAAAATAAAACATAATCCCACTGCTACACTGCAATTAATGATAGTGAATGTAGTCATGTTTTGACTTGGACAAAAACATCCAAAACCTACTGGTCTTCTACGCGAATATATTCATTATTGTACTTTGCAATTTGAGCATAAAAACTTTGTAAATTTATTGTAACTCAACCACACCTGGTGTACCTATACTTAATCGTAAACCATTCATTCCAGTCACATAAAGAAAGTCATACATTGGACTTCATTAGCTATAATATACATACTTGTAGTTATTTTGTAAATGCATGGTATTTTTCATTATAGGTAATACTGAAAATAATATCTATGATAACATGACATATGAAAAGCACTCTTACATTTTTACAGTACATGCAATAGTTCTGTATTTTAGTAATTGCAATACTCTGGTTGGGTTATATTGTTTGTTCAGTGTAAAGATCTTGAATTCTGCTCACATTACAACTAACCTGGCACATTAGCCAACTGAATTTGACGTAGAAAAAAGCCATTTAGTAAAATCAGACAAGTGAAAAAAAAACATACTGAATCAATAGATTAGTGCCAACAGCAAGGTTATTATAAACTAGACCACGGCCCATTCTATCACATCAGGAGATTCTACAAGGTGTGAGATTACCGTGTATACTCGTGTATAAGCCGACCCGTGTATAAGCCATCCCCCCTACTTTTGCCCCAAAACCTGGAAAACCTATTGACTCATGTATAAGCCGAGGGTGGACCCCAGCACAGGTATACAGCCCCCAGCAGTGTGGTATACAGCAGCCCCAGAGGTATATACAGCAGCCCCAGTGGTAGTATACAGCAGCAGCCCCAGTGGTATATACAGCAGCAGCCCCAGTGGTATATACAGCAGCAGCCCATGGTATATACAGCAGCAGCCCCATTGGTTAGTATACAGCAGCCCCAGAGGTATATACAGCAACCCCAGTGGTAGTATACAGCAGCCCCAGAGGTATATACAGCCCCAGTGGTAGTATACAGCAGCCCCAGAGGTGTATACAGCAGCCCAAGTGGTAGTATACAGCAGCCCCAGTGGTAGTATACAGCAGCCCCAGAGGTATATACAGCCCCAGTGGTGTATACAACAGCCCCAGAGGTATTACAGCCCCAGTGTAGTATACAGCAGCCCCCAGGGGGTATATAGCAGCCCCCAAATGCTGGCACTCTCCCCCCTTCTAAGGCCCCCCCCACTGCTTATCTTACCATCCCGGTTTTCTGCACAGTGCCGCTCCTCGGTGCTCCGTTCTCCATGCTCCATCCTCGCTGCATCTGGGATCCCCGACCGTCGCGCGATGACGTCATATGCCTGCGATGGCCGGGAATCCCGGATGTAGCAGGACGGGAGCATGAAGAACGGAGCACCGAGGAGCGGCGCTGTGCAGAAGACCGGGATGGTAAGATACGCAGCAGGGGGGGGCCCTTACAAGGGGGGAGAGTGCCAGCATTTGGGGGCATATATGCACTGCTTCCCCCCTGATTGACAGGGGGAAGCAGTGCATATATGATGAGCGGCCCCGACTACCGTATTGACCCGTGTATAAGCCGAGGGGGAGACTTTTCAGCCCAAATTTTGGGCTGAAAAACTCGGCTTATACACGAGTATATACGGTATATATTAATTCAATTATATTATTAATGTTTTAGGTTACTAAATGCAATACATGTAAAACTTCAATAGCAGTTTTGAGGTGGGTTTGACTGTATCAGTTGGTGGGCGTAGCAGTGTAGCTTATGCAAAGGGGGTCTTGCTCCCCCCTACCGCCTGTGTGTCTTACTCCTAGATCCTCGATACAATTCCAATAAAGTCCATGGCCATGTTTGTTCCTAAAGTAATAACTGGGGGCAGCAATTTGGCCACCACTACTCCCGGTCCACTATTGCGCATGACTGGGTGTGCAAAGATGGTGGCTACGTCAGTTACTGAGCATGTGACTAGCCCAGGGGTCTATGGGAACTCGGGTATCTGGGCCCTGTTGTAGTTGCGATGTCACTGGTGCATTGTATCAGACCCGTGGCCCTGGAGGTCAACTGAAAAGGGGTTAGAGAATGGTGATGAAGAAAAATAAAAGTTTGTCGTGACGCCACCTGCAGATTCTGTGATGAGCACCAGTGCCTCTTTAGACCTCCAGGGAAGATGGTACTGCAGCTTGGATGCAGGTGGAACTGAGTCCCGGCGCAGAGATGCACCTGTAATGGTGGTGCAGAATGTGTAGATGATCTGTGGAGAAGTGTAGCAGATGAATAGACACACGGAGGCTTTGTCACTCTACACGGGTACTTTACTCTGTAAATCAGTTCAGATGGCAGTTCAGGTTACAGCACAAACAGTCTATAATCAGGTAGCTGATCGGGTAGTCACAGAGGGTTGCAAGATCATTCAGCGGATCCTGTAGCATGCTTTCTTTTGTCAATCCCGTGTCCTGCAGCTAAAACCTGCCCCGGAACAGCCTTCTTGTATACCAGGCCCGTTGGGGTGCTGTGAGATCCCTTCTTCTCCCTCTCTCTCTCTCTGAAGGGGCTTGACCTCTGGTGAGCGATCCTGGCGAAGCTACACTTTCTAGACAGGGTGTCAGTGTTGATGAACTGACTCGTGATGACCGGTGTGGATGGCTCAGGTGCTGAAAGCCCTGCACTGTGTCCTCGGAGCCGGTACTCCATTAGGTGGACAAGGGTTCCCCTAGAGTATAGGCGCTCCGATATGGGGTTCCCTCTTTCTTTTCCTGGGCTGCCTCTTATCTAGGCTCCTCCCTGGGAGTCTCCTTCACTCGCTCGGAGGCTCCCCTCTCCTTCGCTCTACAGTGCAAACTAAAACTCCACTGTCTGACTTATCTCCTCCCCTAACTCTGTCCACTGGGAATTGGACTGCCTATCTACCCGGGGTTAAGTGTGGGAGATGCTGGGGTGGGATCTACTTGCAAAGCTCACTCTCCCCTGTGACAGGAATAACTGCACACTCGTTTGTGGGTGCAGTACCCCTACTCTGGCACACTGACCAGTGGGGCGCCACACATGAGCATGGAAAGACTTTTTTTCAGTCTGGCCAATCAGACTATACCTGGGTCTGCCTGCGCTATGACCAGTGTCCTCTAGGTGGCCCAATTTTGGGGACAAACCTATAGACAAACAGACTAGTCTTTTATGTAAGTAGATGGAATGTGCCACAATTGAGTTCATTTCTGAACAAGGCTCAAATGAACGCTTCAATAAGGTATGCTGGAATGAGTTTAATATGCTTTTAGTATTCACATAATGTTCACTATAATTTTTCTTCTTCATTCAGATGTTTATTACAATCAACGTCCTTGAATTATGTTCAACGGCTTTGAATTAAATGGAGAAAGTCACTGCTAGTCCTTATCAGAAAATGACAATATATTTTATAACATTATGTCTGAAATATAATTCAGATTAAAAAAATCATAAACATTCCTATTCTTTTATCTTAACAAAATAGGGTTTTATATGGAAAAGTAGAAGCTTGAATAACAAATAATGAAAAACATGTATTTCCTGGTTCCTCTACTCTGATGCCAATCTTTGTTAACACTTAATACTTCTAGTTGAGATAGAAATATTTTAACGGGAAAAGGGATGGGGTAGAAAAAAAGTTAGGATGACCTCCACTAGAGGTGGAAATGGTAAGGAAAATTCATTTGTTTTTAAAGGAGGAGGATTATTCATTAGTGAGGTTACCAATGACAAATGCAAATTGGCTACAATAAAATAGTATATTTTTCATTTAATATGCTAAAATGTGTTACTGTTAAAGATCAGGAGCGTAATTAGATAAAAACACATTGGGAAAGTTAGGTTGCTTATGGGTTTTGTAGCCCAGTGAGGAGTTGTGTGAAAAAATTAGAAATTATGACCTTGTAAGGTTGAATCAAAATGATTACACCTACAGTTATAAGGATGTTGAGAGATACAGCTACTAAAATAATTGTCAAAATGATTGACAACAAGACTCCTTCTGTAAGCAATATCAGAAAGCCTCTGATTCTAGCTCTTTCACCCATTAGTTTAATATGAACAGAAGGTAGAAGAAAGTCAAAACAGAGTTCCACTACCATCTGGCGAGTCACCTCTCACGAGTGATAGATTGGTGTAGAAATAAGGAAAATAAAATATGGGTCCAGATCGAACAGAGTTTTACTTCCCTTCTTCTCTATGCCATACTGTGGGTGGCGGCAGTGGCTCCGGATGAACTGAAAAATCACCCAACGATAGGACCCACACTACCTTCCTGTTGTAATAAATTAGCCTACTCAACGGCAATTCCTTGCAATTCAGCTCTCATCCCAGTACTTAGCCATCCAAACTTTAGACCGAGTATCGCAGATTCAATCTATGGCTTATGGATTAGGGAGGGCATTGATAGAGTAAAGAGTTGAGGTGGTGGATAAGACTGGCCCTCGCTTGAATCTTTGGACTCTATGTTGCCTCCAGGTGCACTCAGGGTTTGGAGGTGTATACAGCTCAAACTTTTCTTCGGTATGGTCCTGCCCAAAACTGAATTTTGTAAAATTAAAAATCTTATTTGAAAATATCTGTCTTGGCTCCGGTTCATGTAGACATGCTCTCTACCCACCAGAACATCCGCCACCCCTATTTATGTCACAGTGGGAGGAAGACTTGGGCCTAAACCCTAGCCTGGAGCAAAGAACTAGAATTTTTACTTTGGCACACAAAACCTCAATTAGCTCCAGGTTCCAAGAGGCATGCTATAAACTGCTGGCACGTTGGTACAGGGTCCCCACGTGTCTCCACAGAATGTTTCCGTCAGTTGACCCTGTGTGCTGGAGGTGTGGTGAGGCAGAGGGCTCGTTCCTGCACACCTTATGGGAGTGCAGAATACTTGGCCCCTTTTGGTCTCGGGTGAAAGACAACATACGTACTACTACGGGCTGTGAGAGCAAGTTGGGCCTTGCTCTGTTTTTACTTCATCACTGTGAGATCCCCACCAGTACTTATAAACACTGATTATTGAGATTCCTAATAATGACGTCTCACACCTGTATTCGCCTGCTGTGGAGGAAAGTATGTCCCTTGGTGTCCCTGTGGATTACAAGGGTGAATGACCTGATGTATATGGAGAACGTGACCTCTGTTGTCCATGACACCCGTGCAAGGTTTAGAGACACATGGTTTACTGGCTAAAATATCAACAAACAGAGGAGTACAGAGTTTACTGTGGGGTAGGTGACTTATTGCGAAAGCATAGTAGATGAGACAGCAGGCATGGTGAAGTGGTTGCCCCTCTCCCTCCTCCTCCCTTTTTCACACTTATCATTTTCTCCTCTACCTCCATATTTCTCTAGAGGTTTCCCTCCACCTTTTTTATTTTCTTTATCTCCTTTATCACTTTTCATTTTCATTTTATTCATTGCTGTTGCTAGCTCAAGACAAAACGGTGGAGATTTAAAGTTCACCATTTCATGGACATATAGTAATGTTGACCACTGGTTTGTACCTTGCCCAGATACTCTGATAGTCAAAGCTATCCAGCCATATGTGATTTGAGCTTCTTGCACTTATAGTTTGGCTATTGTTGTTAATCATGTTATTGATAATATGCTTGTCTGTAGTAAAATTCAATAAATAAAGAATTATAATTAAAAAACAGAGTTCCACACTGAGTGCCATATAAGCTAAAGGCAAGCGAGGCTAGAAATAACAGCTTTATGGTGGAATAAAATAGACACATTGACTAATAAATCAATAGTATATTCATCCTTTGATGTTTTGTGGAATACAGCAGCACAGTTTTTCACCCTTCATCCTTCCTACTCTATATGCATTACGCTGGGGACTGCAGCAGCTGTGATATGCTTTTATAGTGGTTGTGACTCTCACAACCACAAGGTGAAGCCTCTGATATCTATTTAGGTAATATTTTATTTTTCAGACCATTCATCCTCATTATTTTAATTTTCTGAGATAATAATCTTTGAGTTTTCATTGCCTGTAGGCCATAATCATAATCACCTGTGCGATCTGACAAAACATCAGATTGTGTTCAGACCTTTGTTAGGCTAGGGCAGGGGTCTCAAACTCCAGGTCTCGAGGGCCGCACACAGTGCAGGTTTTCAGGATTTCCATAGGATTTGACAGTTGGTAATCAAATGACCAACTGTCAAATTCTAAGGAAATCCTGAAAACCTGGACTGGGTGCGGCCCTCGAGGCCTGGAGTTTGAGACCCCTGGTCTAGGGAGACTTGCACTTGTCAGATTTTTTCTTCAAATAGTGCCTGTCTGAGGAACAAAATTGCAGCATGTCCAAGTTTCATGAGATATTCGGAATTCATTTGGCCTTACAAATTATCTGAATGCATGTAAAACATCGGACTGCACTCGGGTGACAGAATCCACCTGGAAGACCATCAGACCGCTTTACATTCGGTTTAAAGAACATTTTAAGTCTATCAATTCTGGCAAAGGCTCACCCCGCCTGATTAAACATACAAGAGATTGCTATGCGGGTAACCCCGAAACATTATCATTTGCTGGGCTTGAGAGAATTCTACACTTACCACAAAGAGGAGATTGACACAAAAAACTCCTCTGTTGTGAATCCAGGTGGATTCTGCAAATGAAAGCTCAGGGGGTTAGTGGCCTTAATGACAGAATTGATTTAGCTATTGTCTTGTAAAAGACAACACGTTAGGTTGTCTAAATATTCTTACAATTTTTTATTCTCTTTTATTTGCTGTTTTTGAACTTATTGATTGTAGAACCTGTCTAGATGAAAATATTCTGTGACTTGGTTTTAAATACCTGTTTTTAATGATGTTCCCCACCCACTTGTATTTAAGGAAGGGCTGGAGGACATTATCTGTGGACCTGTAGAAGCACCAGCTAGTTTTGACACTGTCGTCCAATGTCTCCTGCTCCCCTCCCTGCCCCCATTATACCATCTAGCCGTATGATGTCACCGGTGATTAATATAAGCATTTGAAGACTACATGGGTGAGTGCCCCACTGTCTCCTACTGAACCATTGGATGTACTTGTTACCTGCCACTGGAGTGAGCACCACCGCTGTCTTGGCCTGAACTTGGCTGCCTTGTCCTGTTGCTCTGTGCTGTGTGAGAGGGTAGTCTATCCAGTGTGGTGCCCAGAACCTCAATCACTGCAACTTTCTTCCCAGACGCAAGTCTGACAAAAGCCTAAGACTATGTACTTTTTGTGCAATGCAAATACGCAGTCAAAAGTTCAATAAAACCCTTTACCAAAAATCACCCATAGACAAGTACTTCCATTGGAAATCCTACTAGGGCCACCTGCACACTTTGAGTATTTGGTGAGTTTTTTACCTCAGTATTTATAAGCCAAGACTTTGAGTGGGTGATAAATACAGAAGTGTTGATGTCTCTCTATTATACTTTTCTACTGATTGATTGTTCCACTCCACATTTTGACTTACAAGTACAGAGGTAAAAAAACTACTCAAATATTGAGTTAAAAAGCTCACTAATACTCAACATGTGCTTATGGCCTTGCACACCTTAACTAATGCTTAGTAACATAAGATGTAACTATCAGGTGAATGTAAGCTCTTGTATTCATAAGTGCAAGAGGCTTTTTTTTTTACCAATCTGGGAATGGCATTGCAGGATCCTTGATTTCACAAAAAAACATTTTTTTCCCTAGAATTCCACAGAACATCCTTTAACAAAGCATCAATCAATATTATATTTTTATTAGGAGGCCATTGTGGAAGCAAAAATGGAGTACATTTATAGAATGCAGGATTGTAGTCTTATTATGGTAGATGTCTTGGAATTGTATACTCAGCAAGGAAAATAATGAATTATATGTACAGTCATATAAAGATTGTTTCCCTTTCATAGGAATTTGCAGCGTACCACTTGAAAATTTACCTTAGCAACAGACTGTAGGCTGCCACTTTATCACCATGAAGTATTACTATCAAAGCGAAAGTTATCAATCTGTCGCTATAGAGCATCTGATATTATTGTAAATGTCGGCAGCAGATCTCAAAAGAAGGGAACATTTCTGATAATATGATTTCAACTTTAGAAAAAAATACTGATTCTAAATGCTATGTGCCTAACGATAACCAATGATATGCTATAGTGGTCCAGCTGATACCAGGCTACATTATTTCTAATATTTTTTGAACTATTACCCTACTGATCATGATGTCCTAAATGTTGAGTATTGAGGTGAATGCTTTCAAAAGGTGAGCAAAATGATCTTTTGAGTGTAGTTATGTCCTGTCCCATGACTTGGAAATCATCATTTTATTGCCATTGTATTGTTTTCATTATGTTGCTATGCAATAGGTTTCCCTTTTTTAGGATTTTGTTTCCTGTCTCTCCCTGTAGCTACTCTGATGTCAGTAACCCCTCCCTTCTTCTCCATTTTATGTCTGTCTGCCATCTTATTAGCAGCATCTTCTTATAGCTCTGAATCATCATTTTTACCTGCTGCACTGTCCCTAAACTCAAACTCGATATTTCAGTTGAGAAATAAATCTCTTCTTCTGGAGACTTCATACATGCCTTTGCAGCTGAGTTCGAGGTATTGGACGACACTTGTACCTGGGTAAGTGTTTCACCAGGAGAAATGAAAATGCATTGGATGCCTTACACTAGTAGGACCCCGGGCCTAATAATGTATATCTCCTATTTTTTACATCTATTAGTGTGTATATATAGGGGATCACCGAATAGGACATAAAAATTCAGAAAAAAATCACCAAAAATCGGCCATGTTAAATACTCATTGCACCTAGCAGGAGGTTGCCAGCTTCCCTGAAAGGCAACACAAGTTTCTAAATACCGGTGCGCAATCTCCTGCAACCCAAGCGATGGGGGCAGTTGTGGCACCTGTGACCAGCTATGCTATCAAGGAGGTGATTGGTGGTATATGAAGACACAAGGTTACCATTGGTTGTCAGTCACACTCATGTATATGATGCATAGTGTCAATCTGCAGCCTATTGGTCAGAGGACTGCACACCGGGAGTGAGGGCCCTTGACGCGGGTTACGAGCTTACATACTTTGGCCAAAATATCCACTAACACCTCACATCTTCATCTTTAGTGTTTATTACACCTTTTTATCTCTTGCAGTTTGAGGCTGAGCCCTCTGGGGGTGTCTGTCATTTTTCATACAGTTGGTTCAAACATTTTGGATATCCTTCCACAAGAATTTCACAATAGTTAATAGGAATTTGCGCCCATTCCTCCTGACAGAACCGGTGTAACTGAGCCATGTTTGTAGGATGTCTTGCTTGCACCTGCCTTTTCAGCTTCGCCCATAAATTTTCAATAGTATTCAGATCAGAGCTTTGTAATGGCCACTCCAAAACATTGACTTTGTTATCCTTAGACCACTTTGTAACCAGTTTGGCAGTATGCTTTAGGCCATTGTATGTTTGGAAGACCCATTTCAGCCCAAGCTTTAACTTCTTGGCTGATGTCTTGAGATGTTGCTTTAGTATTGCCCTATAATCTTCTTTCCTCATGATGCCATCTGTTTTGTGATGTGCTCGGTCTCCTTCCTGAGCGGTATGATGTCTCTACATTTCCATCTTGTTTGTACTTGCGTATAATTGTTTGTACATATGAACGAGGCTCCTTCAGGTCTCTAGAAATTGCACCCAAGGATGAACCAGATATTTGTAAGTTTTCTTCCTGATATTTTGGCTGATTTCTCTAGACTTTCTCATGATGCTACTTAAAGAAGCAGTGCATTTCATGTGTGCATTAGAATACATCCACAGGTGTGCCTCTAATTAACTCACATGTTGCCAATAAACCTATCAGAAGTGTGAAGCCAGCCTAAGAATGTAGCCTCATTTCTATTAATGTACATCATCGTCAATGTTCCTCCTGTATTCATACATGTTTTATGCACATCCTATTGTGGCGCCCCTGCGGGTATTAGCCACAGTATAAGATCATAATAGTTGCACTCACTTAGAAAGCCATGCCACTGCACTACCACCTTTGGCCAGTAGGGGGAGCTCCAGAGACACCAGAGACTTCCCTAGAGATAAAACATTGGTTTGAGGTAAATTTTCAGACAGTTGGAGCCAGGAGCTCAGAGTGACAGGAGCTGCATTGAGTTCCTGAGGACTGGCTGACAATTTCCAGGGCCAAGCCATCGGTCTGAGGAGAAAACTGATAAGAGGAACACTTTCAGAATCGGGTAGCATCATTATCTACCCTAGATAAAAAGCGCAGATACGGATACCGGATCCGTGGCTGCATTAGTTATATACAATACAGCAACCGGAAAAACGTGAGGTAACAACAAGCTTCACAGGGCCAGACACAGCAACATACTAAGAGTTCAGCAGTACTCCCGGAGGGGGTAAGCAGAGAGAGACAAAGGACTCAAGTTGCCTGTTGAGTGGGACCCAGAGAGGACAGATTTGGGCCGGCAGCGAGTTCACACACGGCAGCAGGGCCACATAGACAGCGCAAGCAGGAGGTAAAGGACCCGGTGGGGCCTGAGCAACTGAACCCCTATTGCAGACTCCGGAGACGGGACTTGTTGTATTATAGTTTGGTTGAAAGTAAACCAGTTAAACCTCATCTGTGCCTCAGCCTCTGATTTAACAGCTACCATCTATCCAGGATTGGGACCATCACCGCTGAGAGAATTTGCTGTGAATCAAGTAAGTGTCTGTGTCCTTAACATCTCCTCACCATACTTCCATCTTCATCCATCATTAACTTTAACATCACCTGTCCAGGGGACCCTACAGCCCTACCCGGAAAAGGGCTATACCATCTCAGCTGCCTCTCACCATCATCCCTGGCCAGTACAAGGCAGCGGTGGCCATATATAGCCACATTATTCTGGGTGGCGTCACGACAATAACATCTACAAACTTTATAAACTATATAAACTTCTAAATCCCCTGTAAATACCCCCTTTTAGGAGTGTGCCAGCCTGGGGCCACGGCCTGGGTCCAGCCACCAGTGACTCCCCCAAGGAAGGGGACCCTGCGCCGGGTATCCCGGTCCCCTAAGCTGGGCGGCACACCTCCCTTTGGCGTCACGAACAGGATTTACCGTGCCTGGTTAAATCGGGTACTGTGTGCCGTGATTAATGCCGAAAATTGTGAGAAAATCCGAGAAAAATTGACTTTTTTATCAAAAGGTGATTTTCCCATTGGAAACCATTGACATAGACTTTTCCCCATTGACTAACATTGAAACAAAATGGCCGCCAGCCTCTGAGGTAAAATTGCATCATCACTAATTACCTCATAACTGCCACAGCACGAGACTGCTATTTTAACTGTGTCATAGCCCTGAGCTCTGATCTGACTGAAAAATTTCAGATTCCGCCATTACTGAGCTCGCGGCGAGCAGAAGCAGCAGGGGGCGTGTCCTTGTGGGCGGCACCAAGCTGAGAGCTCTGACGTCGGCAAAAGGGGAAAACCAATCCTGCTGCACAGCGGAACGATTATACGCCATCCCGACGAAAGCAGAGGACCGGAAGGGTCCGGATTAACTAAGGGGGCGCAACATGTCGCAGCATGGGGACGCCAAAACACCCGGCGACACAAATGCAGCTGAAGCACAAAACAGAGCGCTCGGCAGCGCAGCGGCGCAAGGTGCAGCGCCCATTATGCCGATGTTGATGCCATATACCCCAGGTGCCCCATGGCTTCCAGTGTATGAAGGTAAGCCTAATACTTTTGATGATTTTAAAGAAAAACTGCTGGCCTATTTAAACATGTTTCCAATGGCAGAAGCTCAACGTGTCGGTTTGCTGATGGCACAGTTAAGTGGTAATGCCAAGCGAGAAGTCACAGCATGGTCCGCTGATCTAAAAGACAGTGCTGAGCATATTCTAGCTGGATTAAAGGCAGTATTTGAAACTACTGCTGGTAGCAAAGCAAAGACCAAATTCTTCAATTGCAAACAAAAGGCCAATGAGAGTGTGAGAGACTTTGCCCTGAATTTACAGGAGGCCCTTAAAGCGCTTACACTGGCTGAACCAATGTTTAACACTGGCGCTGATAAATTGCTAAAAGATCAATTCATTGAGGGACTATTAACCCCTTCTCATCGAGGGCATGCGAGTATGCTGACTTTCAAGGACCCTGAGGTGACATTTGCCCAGTTAAAGGAGAGCGCTATTCGTCTCCAGCAGGCAGAGGCACTTTGGGATCAGGATCCTGAGCAATCCATTACAGAAACCCCTCAACAACAGAGAATGCCAGTGACATCAGTTAAGCCCCTGGAGGCCAATGCTAATGATGCTTTCCAGCAAAAGCTTGACTCTCTAACAGACATTGTCACCTCAATGACTAAAACCATGCAGGAAATGAGAGAATCACAGACTACACCCAAGATGGAGTTGGCGAACCGCAGAGAGGATATTCCCTGGATGAGACCCCAGAGATACCCAGCGTGGAGAGGACGACCCAACGACCGTTACCAGCCGGATGGACAGCCTATTTGCCGCCGTTGCCGGAAGCCAGGCCACATCGCCCGCAATTGTGATTTAAACAAGGATCCCCTGGGAATGCGGGCCGCTTCGCAGGAGTGAACTTTCAAGGCCCAACATCCTGGCACGATAAGTACGTCGGAGGACGTCCCATTATCCCCATCGTGCTGGACGGTATTCCCTCAATGCCTTGTTGGACACTGGTTCCCAGATTTCATCTATACCACATATCCTTTATAAGAGGTACTGGGCAGATTCAGACATTGATAAAAGACCATCTAATGTTGAGCTAAGTATATATGCTAGTAATGGAAAATTGGTACCGCAAGTAGGATTTAGAGAGATGACCATTAAGATTGGTAGAGCAGAATTAAAAAATCAAGGTATCATAATTGTTGATGTTAACCGACGGGAACCTTTTGTATTGGTAGGTATGAATGTTTTAGAAAATTGTTTTTCCGAGGTTATTACTATTTTACAGCAATTTGCGGAAACTGCCCAATCCTGCCAGCAGAGAATTCTCCGGAGAGAGATAAAAGCATTGGTGCTGAAGCAACAAGTAGAGGTTGCAGGTGGAGAAATCGGCAGTGTGAGGGTAAGTGACCCAACTCCTATAGTAATACCTCCAAAAACTGAAATGCTGGTATGGTGTAGAGCAGCCATTGGTATTAAAGGACGAGATTACCAAGCCTTGGTAGAGCCTGTGTACACTGATAGTAGACCCACGATATTAACGGCTAGAGGAATAGTCGAGGTACACAGGGGAAGAGTGCCCATACGTCTTTTGAATTGTGGAGAGGAAGAGGTCACTTTACCAAGGTACGCTACAATGGCCAATCTATACACTGTTGACAACAATGCCATCATAGCCATTGGGCCCTTGAATCCGTCATGTCAGGCGGACGACAATGGTTCAAGTGGAGAATTAGAAGATTGGTGTCAGCAGCTGCATATAGGTACAGATTCAACACCTACCCACCAAAAACAAGGGGTGTACCGACTAGTAGAAGAATATGAACGGGTCTTCAGTAAACACCCATTAGACTTCGGACAGATTAAAGGGGTAGAACATACAATTCCTACCGGTAACCACCCACCAATAAAAGAGAGATATAGACCCATACCGCCCGCTCATTATCAATGTGCTAAAGACATGCTGAGGGAGATGAAAACAGGCCGGGGTAATAAGAGACAGTTGTAGCCCCTGGGCAGCCCCTCTGGTAATAGTTAAAAAGAAAGACGGAACCATGAGATTGTGCGTAGACTACCGGCAGATTAATCACATTACCCATAAAGACGCCTACCCCTTACCTAGAATTGAAGAGTCATTAGCCGCTTTAAGATCTGCTAACTATTTTTCCACCTTAGACTTAACAAGTGGGTATTGGCAAGTCCCTGTGGCTGAGGAAGATAAAGAGAAGACAGCGTTTACCACTCCGATGGGTCTCTGTGAATTTAATTGTATGCCGTTCGGACTCTGCAACGCACCCGGTACCTTTCAGCGATTGATGGAATGCTGTCTCGGACACAAGAACTTTGAAGCCGTCCTTCTGTACCTAGATGATGTAATAGTCTACTCAAAGACTTACGAACAACATCTACAAGATCTGGCAGAAGTGTTCGAAGCCTTATCCCGGTATGGTATGAAGATCAAGCCATCAAAATGTCACCTTCTAAAGCCAAAGGTACAATACCTGGGACACGTTGTAAGTTCAGAAGGAGTAGCACCGGATCCCGAGAAAGTAACCGCAATAAGGGATTGGCCAAGACCTACCAGCGTGAAACAGGTGAGGCAATTCCTGGGACTGGTGGGCTACTATCGTAGATTCATCCAAGGGTTCACCAAGCTAGCAGCACCTCTACAAGACATCCTGGTAGGGCAGTCGAAGAAGCCTTCAAACCGCAATCCTCCTTTCCAGTGGAGTGATGAGAGGGAAGATTCCTTTGAAAAATTGAAGAAGGCATTGACCGGAGAAGAAGTTCTGGCATACCCGATTACCATCAACCTTTCATCCTTTACACAGATGCCAGTAATGTGGGACTGGGAGCAGTACTATCTCAGAAGCAAGGAGGCAAGGAGAAAGTCATCGCCTTTGCAAGTAGAAAGCTCCGGCCTACTGAAAGAAATCCTGAAAATTACAGCTCCTTCAAGTTAGAACTACTGGCAGTAGTCTGGGCTGTGACTGAGCGTTTCAAACACTACTTGGCAGCTGCAGAATTCACCGTCTATACTGATAACAACCCATTGACCCACCTGGATACAGCCAAGCTAGGTGCGCTGGAACAGCGATGGATAGCCCGGCTGTCTAATTACAACTTCGTGATCAAGTATAGAGCAGGCCGAAAGAATGGAAATGCAGACGCCTTATCCCGGATGCCGCACTTGAGAGACGTGGAAGAAGAACCGGTAGAACTTGAAGAAATTGAACTACCCGCCTTCCATCGTCCCAAGGTAGGACAGTATCAATCCAGTGCCTACCAGAAACATCAACAAGTGAATCTCAACCCATTAGCACACCACAGATGGGCTGACACTCAAGACAGCAATCCAGCTGTGAAGTTGGTGAAAGAACTGCTGACTGAGCAAAGTGCGTATCCCAATGAAAATGCACCGAAAGAGACACATCAACTCTGGAAAGAGAGAGGCAAAATGTTCCTGTACCAAGGAAAGCTGTGCAGAAGATATACCAATCCAAAGACGCATGAGCTAGTATGGCAGATCATTGTGCCTAAACAAGATGTAAAAATGGTCCTAGAAGCTTATCACAATGGTGCTGGTCACTTCGGGTGGAAAAAGCTAGAAGTACTTTTAAGAGAAAGATTCTACTGGGTTGGAATGAGAAGATCAATTGAAGAATGGTGCAGAAACTGTGGTCCGTGCAACCTCAGAAGAAAAGATCTAAAAAACCAAAGAGCACCACTCCAGCCTATAGTTACCAAGCAACCACTTGAGCTCGTAGCAATAGACAACGTGAAATTGACACCAAGCCGGTCCGGCTATGTCTATGCTTTAACCATCGTGGACCATTACTCACGCTTCCTGGTAGTAGTGCCCGTGAAAGATCTCACTGCAAAGACAGCAGCTAAGGCGTTCCAGACATACTTTTGCAGACCCCATGGATATCCGGAACAAGTACTCGCAGACCAAGGCACAGCATTTGAATCAGAGATCTTCAGAGAATTTTGCAATATGTATGGCTGCAAGAAGATCCGTACAACAACCTATCATCCGCAAACAAATGGCTTATGCGAAAAAATGAACCATATTGTAATCGATCTCTTAAAGACTTTACCAGAGACAGAGAGAAACCTATGGCCAGAGAAATTGCCTGACTTGGTGGACCTCTATAACAATGTCCCGGTAAGCTCCACAAACTGTACCCCAGCTTACCTTATGCATGCAAGACCTGGCAAGCTACCAATAGATCTAGAAATGGGTATTGTAAAACCTGATGCAGAAGTGCAGGATTCCAACTGGGACTCCCTACGCCAACAACAATATCGCCAAGTGCAAGAATGCGTAGAAAGGAATCTCCAGAAAACTAGAGAAAGACAAGAGCAATACTTCAACCAGAATGCTCTAGCAACCCCATTAAAACCTGGTGATCAAGTGCTCAAGAGAAACCGTCGCACTAATAAACTGGACAATCAGTGGGAATCCGTCCCATATACAGTTTTACCAATGAGAGTGAACAATCCTAAAATGTGTCTTATAAGCAAAGATGGTGGATTAACATCAGTATTAGTGTCAAGAGACAATCTAAAACTATGTCCAGAGACATTGAAAGAAAAAGAAGTCATTCAACCTGAACCAGAAGTTATTCAACCAGTACCGGTTCAACCTGTTAATGAAAAAGAAGAAGATGGAGTATATCACACCTATCTAGGAGACTTTCCTAAAACCTGGCCAACCTACAATGGTGCAGTAGTAGTTCCCATGATGGCCTTCCTTCAAACACCAGAGCCTGTAATACCAGAAGCCCCAAGACCAATAGAATTAGAAGGAGACCCTGTACCACAAGAAGTTCCAAGACAGGAAGAACAAATTCCTAGTAATAATAGTCCTGGACACGGTGGAATTGCCAATCCCACAAATGTGGAATTATCCCTAGCAGAACCAGAAGTACTTACTAGGTATACGTCCACTCACACCATCACATTGAGTACACCCAGTACACAAGCGTTACGCAGATCACAGCGTAGTACTCAGGGTCAATTACCAGCAAGATATGCAGACTACCAAATGTAAATAGATATTTAGTTGTTAATTAGTAGTTATTAGATGTAACGTTAAAAAAAAGCTCAGTACCTGCAGAGACTATTCTGTATGAACTACTTGCATATTCTTGAACTCTTTTCTTCATTTATCAGCCCGGAGGCGGTAAATTAAAGCTCCGGAAAGACTGTTTTTTGAACATTCTTAAATTATTCATAAACTTTGTTGGAAAAATGGACGCTAATTGCAGTGCCTTTCCTAACAAATAAATAGCCCTCAAGGACAGAGCTGTATTAATGGACGCTATTTGAAGTGACTTTTTACAAGACTCTATTTTTTAAACTTGAGTGGTTTTTGTAACTTTTTATTTTTTTTTTAAGACTCTATCAATATTATCTGTTATATCTTATGTTTATTGTCCCACAGTCCCGGAGTACTGTTCTTAACTAAGGGGGAATGTGGCGCCCCTGCGGGTATTAGCCACAGTATAAGATCATAATAGTTGCACTCACTTAGAAAGCCATGCCACTGCACTACCACCTTTGGCCAGTAGGGGAGCTCCAGAGACACCAGAGACTTCCCTAGAGATAAAACATTGGTTTGAGGTAAATTTTCAGACAGTTGGAGCCAGGAGCTCAGAGTGACAGGAGCTGCATTGAGTTCCTGAGGACTGGCTGACAATTTCCAGGGCCAAGCCATCGGTCTGAGGAGAAAACTGATAAGAGGAACACTTTCAGAATCGGGTAGCATCATTATCTACCCTAGATAAAAAGCGCAGATACGGATACCGGATCCGTGGCTGCATTAGTTATATACAATACAGCAACCGGAAAAACGTGAGGTAACAACAAGCTTCACAGGGCCAGACACAGCAACATACTAAGAGTTCAGCAGTACTCCGGAGGGGGTAAGCAGAGAGAGACAAAGGACTCAAGTTGCCTGTTGAGTGGGACCCAGAGAGGACAGATTTGGGCCGGCAGCGAGTTCACACACGGCAGCAGGGCCACATAGACAGCGCAAGCAGGAGGTAAAGGACCCGGTGGGGCCTGAGCAACTGAACCCCTATTGCAGACTCCGGAGACGGGACTTGTTGTATTATAGTTTGGTTGAAAGTAAATCAGTTAAACCTCATCTGTGCCTCAGCCTCTGATTTAACAGCTACCATCTATCCAGGATTGGGACCATCACCGCTGAGAGAATTTGCTGTGAATCAAGTAAGTGTCTGTGTCCTTAACATCTCCTCACCATACTTCCATCTTCATCCATCATTAACTTTAACATCACCTGTCCAGGGGACCCTACAGCCCTACCCGGAAAAGGGCTATACCATCTCAGCTGCCTCTCACCATCATCCCCTGGCCAGTACAAGGCAGCGGTGGCCATATATAGCCACATTATTCTGGGTGGCGTCACGACAATAACATCTACAAACTTTATAAACTATATAAAACTTCTAAATCCCCTGTAAATACCCCCTTTTAGGAGTGTGCCAGCCTGGGGCCACGGCCTGGGTCCAGCCACCAGTGACTCCCCCAAGGAAGGGGACCCTGCGCCGGGTATCCCGGTCCCCTAAGCTGGGCGGCACACTATCATCTGCATATGTACAGTATATGTGAGTAAGCCACAGGATATAAGAATCCAATTCTCCAGGTAGTAAATAAGGTTGGTTTCTCTACTCTATAAATAAGCGCAATCAGATGTTAGAAGTGGAAATCTGCAACTTGAAATTTACATTTTGCATACTGAAAATCTATACAAGGTTAATTTTCCATGTAATTTTTTTGCAGCATTTAAGTGGTCAAAATGCACACACAATGCTACTACTACAATATGCTGCAGATTTGTGTCAACAAATCTGTGGAAGATTATCTACAGCACAATTACTTCATCGGAACATAACCTTCTATGTAATATATAATACACAGTCTGCTCTAGGTAAAAGGATTTTTTATGCATGTTCCCATAGACTTCTTTAAATAGAACTAACCACTAAGATTTAGTGCTATGCAGTATGTGATTGACGTGTGCAGCATGACATCACCATTTTTTTTTATTACTCCCCTGTTTGTTTGCATTTCAGCTGTAAGCCGGACCCCCCTCCCTCTTATCCAGCCTTTCATTTTATTTTCACTATCACAATGCTGGATAGTGAAAGTAAAATGAAAGTCAGGATGAGATGGAGGGAGTTTGGCTTACAGCCAAAAGACAAGTCCACAGGGGAGTAATAAAAAAAACTCCCAAATAGTGATGTTATGCGGCACACGTCAATCACCTGCTGCATAGGAATAAATCCTTGTGATTGGTTCCTGTTAAAGGATAATGGAGTCATTCAAATGCATGATCATCTATCCTTGATTGATAGCTTTTCAGTATCACATTTTCTATCTTTATTCTTCTTTGTCCAAGCTGCTAGAGATATCTCCCCTGATCCTGGCCCTCTTTCCAGTAGTAGATATAATTCTCTTCCTGCACATAGAAACCCCACTATTCTTATTAACATTCAGTGCATACCTTCTCCTGTTTCTTTAATTGTGCACTCTGGAAGTAATGCAAAGTGCCCATCCACCACAGAGTACAATATAAAATTACCTTTCTCAACCACAAAGCTCTCCATGGCGCTGTACCACCCTATATTTCCTCCCTTATCTCTTTCATCACTCTGTCAGGGTGGCTTGTTTTGGTAAGTTCCAGGCGAAGGGTTCCCTTCTATAAACCGCACCATGGCAATTGCTGCCCTGAGCCACCCTCACAGAGCAAGGAGGGTTTTGATAGCAGTGATCCTGGCTGGGTGTGTTGTCATTTTGGGTAGTAGCCATACCTTAATTTAGGTTGTTTCACAGACTAGGATCTATTCTCTAAGAAGTTACTGATTGATTCAGGTTTCTTTTTCAACTGTCTTTTACTGAACATTCTGGACTGATACTTTGCGTACGATATTTTAACAAATCTTTGACAACACATTTGGCTTTATGGTATACTTTCACTTTAGATTGCTCCATAACTCCTGCTTCCATCGCTGTCACTAATCTATCCTTCTACTGTCTGCTTAGCACAATCCACATGTCAGAGTCATTTAGTCCTCTTCTTGACCTAAAGGCATGTCCCACTCACAGGGACCAGCTGACAAAATGGTTTCAACAGTCTATTCGAGTCTTCTCTTCTAACGCCATTACTGTGTTGACCTTTGCTACCAAGGACACATACTGCTGGAGACAGTCCATGGACCTATGTCGAGTCTGGGCCTGAAGCTCATAACAGAGAAATGGAAGTAGTTCTTCTACATCCCTCTTCTGAAGTCATTCTTAGGAGCTCTGTTCCCTCTGTCCAACAATATTAGGGTGACAGTTGACACAAACACCCACTTATTGCAACCTAAGGTCATTTTACAGCTTGCACCTGATCACTACTACACTATACTAACTACTACTGAGCTAAGCTGGAGTCTTTCCTCTAAGCCTAGTGGGTAGCTCCACCCCTGGTTAGCTGAGCAAGCTTACTAACTTACTATACAATATGGAAATAAGAAGAAAGATAGCACTTACTTAGGGCATCGTCTTCAGGTCGGACTCCACCATTAATTCCTGATGCACCACAATCAATGAATCCACATAAGAATCCACAGAGAAGGAAAAAGTTGGTGCTCAGCAGAGAAAACCCAGGGCTGGGTGCAGTAGTCCCTATATTGTACATCAGAAAGAGATCCATGCGACTTGACTTCCATATTTAATTCAAACCGTTAAAACTGATTTAACGATTTAAAATAAACATGGAAGTCTAATGAAGGCAGTGTGCTGTGGAACTTCTGCCTTACTATACGATATATGTATCTTAAAAGGATCCTGTCACCCCCAAAACGCCTCATAAGCTATTAAAACATGTCCCTAGAGCATATTATCACTTATCCTACACTCCTTTTTGCTCCTAAATGCATCTAGTGAAAATGTAGATAAACGTTATTAAACTACCTCATTAGTGATGTTAATGAGTGGCTACTGTATTCATAGTCACCCAGGCAGGCTCTCCCTCCTCATAATATCACGCCTTAATAGGCGTGATCTTCAACGCTGATTCAAATGCGCGCCTCCCCGCTCTCCTCTGTATCGGCGGGGCTGCTGTGCGGCTGTATGACGCGAATCGCATCATTTACGGCTTCGGGTGACGTATGTACTCCCGCGCCGCTCTGTAATGCCTCCAGCACGCACTGCGCATACGTGCTGGAGGCTTTACAGAGCGGCGCGGGTGTACATACGTCACCCGAAGCCGGAAATGACTCGATTCGCGTCATACAGCCGCACTGCAGCCCGCCGACACAGAGGAGAGCGGGGAGGCGCGCATTTGAATCAGCGTTGAAGATCACGCCTATTAAGGCGTGATATTATGAGGAGGGAGAGGCTGCCTGGGTGACTATGAATACAGTAGCCACTCATTAACATCGCTAATGAGTGAGTTTAATAACGTTTATCTACATTTTCCCTAGATGCATTTAGGAGCAAAAAGGAGTGTAGGATAAGTGTTACTATGCTCTAGGGACAGCTTTTAATAGCTTATGAGGCGTTTTGGGGTGACAGGATCCCTTTAAGTGCTACTTTACATGTTATCTTATCTATACTGTATAATGCTACATAACATTATCTATACCTTATACTCTACACATTATATATACTGCTGCATCATATATATAGAGACAACATATTATATATATAAATGCATGACACAGTTCATACCAATATAATACGCAATTTGGATCTTCAGGGCAGAAGCATACGAGTATATTCCACGCCTTACAACTTTACCCATGTTCTCTGTTCTACAAGATGATCTAAGACTAGCATCCTCCATAATCTGAACCTCACACTTTTGTGTCAGAGACTTCTGTTTGGCTCCCCATGTTTTCTGAACTGTATTATCCCAGATGATCCAATTAATATCTAGCCCCCAGATTTTCTAGCATGATTTAAAAAGACATCTCAGGGCATGGAACCATTTTTCTGCCGAGGGTCATTTGGAAATTTCTATAATCCTTTGGGAGCCGTGCAAAATTATCAACTTGAAAATTACCCGCTATATTTGGTTAAACAATCAACTCACCCCTACTGTGTTGGCTGGAGCTACTTCTCTTTGGTATTGGTGATATTGGCCATGTTGCTTCTCAACTGCTTTTCCAGGTTTGCTAGAGCCCTAGAAATCACAGGAGGCCGGGAGCATATGCTACAATGGGGGGTGGCCGAAGCTGGGGCATAGAGATCACTGGGGAGCTGGATTTAAAGGGCAGTCAGCAAGAAGCGTCTGCCAGCCTGAGCACTGCAGTTGTCAGGAACCTGCCCAAAGGGGCCGCAAAAAAGTCATTGAGTGCCGCATTTGGACCTGGGGTCTGAGGTTCCCCACCTCTGCTTTAGACAGGCCTATCAGCTTGCTTTTCCTTCCTTTACAAGTTTTTTTCATAATCTGGTCCCTCTTGTTCATCTGTCTCCACATCCTACATGCACCCAATAGCATTTGTTAATGATACTGGCTCATAACCAGCTCATAAAGCTTTATATAAAAACTTATTTTTATCACAGTGATGTCTGCACCATACATGCAATGCATTGCAATACTGGATCCAGTTTTTGACATGTTAAAATCTTGAAAACCAGATCCAGTAATGCACCCATAGACTCCAATGCAAAAACTGGATTGCAACAGTGCAATCCATTTTCTGGATTGGGTTTTTGAGAAATCAGTTTTAAATAGGGTCTGCAACGCTTTTTGGTGCATTTTTAAAAATGCATGCATTTTTTTAAACATGGGGATCTATGGAAAATGCATGTGACGCGCCCCAGGGCTCGAGTACTCAGCTGTCAGGTGGGCTTCGAGGTCTGGGGATGTCACGGGTGGCTTGCCCGAGGCCGTGGCCCTGGTGGTCAACTAAATAAAGGGGATAAAATACGAGAATAAATTTTTGTCTTCGTGACGCCACCTGCTGAGTCTGGTGATGCTCACCAGCACCGCCACAGTCCTCCGGTGGCTGGTGGTATTGCGGCTTAGATGGATTTGTCCCCGCAGGCGGGACTGAACCACCGGGGCAGTGATGCTGTAAGGCAAACAGTTTGCATTGAAAACATGCAGCAGAGTTGGGACTTCACTTCACCAGGTAACTTTACTGACAAACTTCACCAAAGTCATACAGTTCAGTAGTTCAACAGATGTTATAATGGCAAATGCTCCGGATGCTGCAATTGGGGTTTCTGGCTGTAGATAGATCCCTCCTTATGTTCCTTTCTTTCTCTTTTCTGTCCTTTTGCCTCCCAGTGGCGGTGAAGTCTGGCTTCCTAAAGACAATCTGACCTCCAGCTGCGTTTCTTCCTCTTTCTCTCCCTCCTTTGCGGTCTCCGGGACAACCTTCTCTTAAGCTAAGCAGTGGCCTCTGCTCCTAGCTTTTGGCTCCCTTTTGGTTTTGACTAACTCAGGAGACTGGGGCTGTATTTGTAATATCCCCGTACGTCAGATTCTCTGTGAGCCTTGTAGGATCTCACAGTTACGGGCTCCAGTACCCGTTTTCCTTCCTGAACTGGCTCGCTTCTAAGCCTCTGTTCCTTCCCTCTGTTTTCTGGGATCTGTGCTGGCCCCTTAGCCGAGGAGACCCTCCTTGCTCCAGCTCTTCCAACCAACTACTACTCCTCCTCTCCTTCAACTCACTCTGAGCGACTAACTAGTTCCCCCTAGAGGCCACTATATACCCTCCCGGGGTCCCTCCTACCTACTATTCTAGTGTGTGGGTGTTGCTCCAGGGTTCCATCTAGTGACCATAGTCCCAATTGCAGTGGGGTGACTACACTGCTTTTCTGGGTGTAGTACCCCTTTTGTGGCACCTATGTAGTGGGGTGCCACACATGCGTTAACTCATGGTACGTGTATGTACATCATAGTGGTTGCAAATAGAATAACATTCCACATGCACTGCCTCTATGGCATGTACACTCCTTCACCCAACATGGAAATAAAGCCAAGTTTTGCTTTGAAAAGTAGGGTCTAGTGTAAATGCAGAATATACAATCATACTAAACTATTAACATTATTAGGAATTGTGTAGGAAAATAGAAAAGCTTTAAATACATAAAAGTCTACTCTTCCGGACTACTGCAAATGTCAACGTAGATAATTATAAAACAATAAAAGTACTGTTAAATTAGAATGCCAGCAATTACAATAACCGATGCCAACCATGTAAGTTTAACATTTTCCGTAGCCTCTGCCTGAACAAGTAAGCGACAATAAGCTATGCAGGGGCAGCCAAAACAGCCTTCCAAATGACAGCAAACGCATAAAATGTTTGAATTAAAGTTGTGTTAATGAATATGAACTGCATTAATGGGTTATGGTAATGGAAGAGTAACCAAGATCATCAAGATTATTGCTCTATTGGAAAACATAGGGATTGAATGAAGAAAAGATCAGGCATGTCCTACAGTGTTGAAACATAATTTAGTTATTCTTTCATCACTTGATCAATTATGGAGAATGCCAATTCCAAAACAAAATAATAAACCAATCGCAAAATTGACTGGCTCTGAATGTGTGAGCTGAAATTGAAGTTTTAATATAACATCACTGCCCTCTAGTGGTCAAGTAAAAGAATACACCACAAACTTTTTTTTTTATCAAAATAATGTTACCAAGTACCCTATTTTTATTATCATGCACTATGGCAATTTATTTATTCATATATTTTATGGTATTTGCTCATTTTTGTTTCTATTCTTTGGTTTTGCTGTTTTGAGGCCTGTGTGAACATGCACATAAGTACTGCATGCATATACTTGTGTTCCAGTTCAGTTTTTGGTATATTTCAATTCTATTATATTTTCTTATACTAGAAGTTATTACATTTTCCACCTACAATTAGTTACTATTTAACAGGGTGAAACAGAATATTATTTTTTATTCATATGACTTCTAATACAGTTCAAGTAGCACAGAACTAGAAAATAGCATCTATACCCAGTGGCATAACTTGAAGCTCATGGCCGTGATGCGAAGGCTCCAACGGGCCCCAATTATTGCAAATCTTTAATAGCATTAGTCTTTTTTAACAGGCCAAAAGGACTTTTGGGACCCTGTAGGCTTCAGGGCCCGGGTGCAATTGCAACCCCTGCACCCGTTGCAGTTACACCCTTGTCTGTAACAGCAAAGTACACAAGTATGTAAGCTTACAATGAAGGAATTGATGGGTAGAATGGCCTATATTAAAAGGGTGTCTAATAAGAGACCAAAATACAGCTATCTTGGATCCTATCACTGACAATACCAGAAAATTGCTGATTATATTGGTGAAAGCTGTGGCCAGCCAGAGATTCCTTTATCAGCAGCCTCTGCAGGAATATATAGTATTATGTAGTGGTCATTGAGATGAATAGCAATCAATGTTGAGACTGGGTAATGGAGATGGCACTAGTCGCTACCACTAGCTCCATACGCTGCTCGGGGTGTTAGTCCACATTGGAGATGGGTGCATGAGCTGCCTATACACTGCAAGTATTATTCTAGAACAAAGTATTGGTCTTGAATCGCTAGCTATAATGGGTTCAAGGTGCTTGTGTGCTTTCCCTTTGCAGCTTGTGGGCCTCTCAAAAGCCCCCCACATGTACAATATATTTATACGGCACTTTATGAGCAAGTGCTAAAAATATCATTCAAAACATAAAAAAGGTTAGAAAGCTATGGAAAAAGGATGTTCAATTTTTTAACTAGTTAATAATATTTAAAAGTAGCACTCAACTTTAAAAAATACCATACGTCTTATATAAGGCAAACAAGATCTAGAAGACCTGAGAAAAACTCTTCAGAAATGATGCATCGCGGCTCAAAAGGTTTCTGGCTAATATTTTCAATTTCCAGAGCAACACAAGTGGAAAATAAGAGCTAGCAATATGTAATATATTACCGATGTTCACAGTGGAAGGCTGCATTCAGCAATGTCATCACCTTCTTTTAAATACATTGGGTCATAGTATAATGTATTAATAAAAGCTGCGGCAGAAATCGAGTTCATTCAGGTGAAGCAACTGTGGAAGGAAGAAAGGAGGCTACACACAATTACTGCCATTCTCCAAACAAGCCCTATGATGGGATTCCTCTGAGAAGCAGTGCAGAGCCCAGATTTATTAATTTCAGACCATAGTAGATGGCATTCTAATATGAAGCAAGAGAATATATTTCAAATATGTATGAGTTACAGAAAAGTTGGAATCCCAGACACATCCTAAGAAATGGTTTCCTGACTCCTTGACATCCATTGGGTAAGGCAGCTTAAATGGGTGTCTCTGTCGTCTTGCTTAGCAGACTGTTATGTTAGTTATTAACCCCCATTATTAAACACCATAGGATCTATGCAGTGTCGGGCAGGATTGCTTGAGGCCCACCAGTAGAACTGATATAGTGACACGCCTCTCCAGGGCCTTAGGATACTCAGAACTGGGCTTTGAGGCTTCATCACGGGAATCACAGGGACCAAGACCCGGCTCCGTGACCCTGGCGGTGTCATTAAAAGTTCGGTGTAGGTGGCTCTCTTTCTTAGGGAAGGTAATTTGGCGTGGTGGGTTCATTTTGGGAAGGAATTCTGGACCTGGGGATATTTGTGTTTTTACATGATGCCACTCGCAGGTTGCGGCTATAGATGGCCGCCGCTGCATGACAGTTCTCCTAGAGGCTGGTGGTAGGGAGGCAGCAATGTTCTTAAGCCCTCTGTGGGTAGGGCTGACCCCTAGGGCAGCTAGAGGTACCTAAATGAGTTGGTAGATGTGTTTCTTGTGCTCTCGACGCGTTAAGAAAGTTTACAGACACAGCAAGTTGCAGTCTTCAGATCTTTTACTCAGAGTCTTTGTGTAACAGCCTGGTGAGCACTGGGTTCTCGAAGACAGGGATCCAGATACTCCGAGGTAATAGGATGGTACGTAACCGACACCCCTTCTCTGTCCTTTCTCTGCCATCTCACAATGCCCTTGCCTCTCCCTTCCTGCCTTGTGCCTCACCACACAGAGCTCTAAGCCAGTGACTATGGGCTTTTTCTTAGGGGTTGACCTGCAGTATCTCCCCTTAATCCTCTCTTTGCCACCTTTTCAGCAGATGTGTGCGGTTGTTGAATGTTTCCCATGGAAGCTCCACAGCCTCCAGGTTGCTAGCTGAGCCTTGTCTGACGTCTCCACTAGTCTTGGGGTTCCCAGTGCCTCTGCTCTTGAGGCCTGGTCCCTCCACTTGCCTGCGCCTGACAATGGATATGAGCCCCACGGGTGGATTGCTCACTCCCCATGTCTCTGGGATCCCTTCTTCCTCCTGGAACCACCTAGTTCTTGTCTCTACTCCTCAGTCTGGCCTCAGGACAAGCTCCCACTACTCCAACTAGCTCCAGTCCTCTGGACACTTTTCTCAAGTTCAGGCTTTCTTTCTCTAGCTTCCCTCCAACTCGCCTCTCGCTGTTTGATGGTCTCTCCTCAGCAGTTCAACTGTCTCTCCTCCTTTCTAGATCTTTCCCACTCTATTTATGCCCTTTGTCACATGTCCCACATCATCTACGTGTGTTCTTCCTGACGTCACTCCTTCCCAAGTACTCCCTCTAACTACTTCCTCTCCACCCATCCCCACTACAATGGTTCCTAGTGTGTGGCCTGAGTGTCCCGGTACTGGTCTTACCCCTCTTACCCGTGAGTGGGATACTACACCCTAACAGGGGTGAAGTAGCTCTGTGGCAACTGGATCTGCAGGGGAGCCACACTACGAGCCCACACTACAGCTACAAGCAAATTCCTATTGGTCATTATCCCATTAGAGAAGAGTGTCGACTGTGAAATAGAGATTGTCCCTTACCTCCTGTTGATTACTTATATGTCTGAAGGCTGGAGAGTGTAACAGGTAATGCTTGGGGGCAGGGTTCTTATGATTTAACAACCTCACTGGAGCCCCAGGATACCGAGTGCAGACACAACTGGAATTGCACTGGCACAGTAGGTGAGTATAAGCTTTTTTATTTTAACAGGGCAACCATGGGAAATGAGAAAGGATTGTCCCAGTAGTGGACAAACCTTTGAAGCTCAAGTCGCCTTCTCATTGACCCTATACCACCTCAGCTCCAGCACTGCCTTCACCGGCCTCTTATTCGTCCTGTCTACCCTGTACTTCAGGAAACGCTGTGAAGGACTTGCAGAAAGCCTGTGTATATGTGTACAATCATAGGGACTGTTTGCCATTAGTGTCACAGCACTCCATCACTATTACCTGCAGCTCTCTTTCAGCTCCCACTGCTTTAATCATTTTTGCCCTCCCATCGCATTTGATTGACTGAAACTAGGCAAAGGAATATTCAATTGGCTGCTGTTTTATGACAGTTGTCCATAAGAATTTTTCACGGCACCTGCAGTAGCTGAATATTCCAGCACTTTTGTGAGAGCAGTAGGATCTTCTAAACAGGGAAGGCCAATAGTTTGTTCAAGGGCAGAGGTATAATTATATTCCCTGAGGCAAAATTTGGATGCGGACTACTGTGACCTCCATCCATACTCGTCTCTGTGGAAGGTTACACACAAACATGTATGGTTGATCACTTCTAGTGCTTCCTCACTCTCCCTCCCCCACTTATACACTGCACCTGGTAGAAGAAAAAAGTGCACAGTACTGCTGTGCTACCTTGCACAGAAACAGAACCTCTGTTTAGTTCTCCCAAAAAATATATAATACTAGATGGTGGCCCGATTCTAACGCATCAGGTATTCTAGAATATGTGGGTGTGCGGCAGTGCGGGCGTACGGCGGTGCGGTTCTGTGAGTGTGCAGCAGTGGCGCCCTCAGTTCTCACCTGCTCTAGGCTTCTGTCCAGCTGCCTCTCACCCTAGCATGTCTTCTTCTTCTTCCTCCAGCATAGACGTCAACAATTCCAAGGCCTCAGGGGGCGGAGTTAACAGGGGGCATCATAGTAGGCGTGTCCAAGCCCATAGCCCTGATGGGGTGGGCGTGCCCTTGTTCACGGCCATTACGACGCCCCCTTTGGTAGCTCCATTCCCACCCCCCGTGGCTTTTGAATTTCTGGAGTCTATGCCACGAAAATAAGAAGAAGAATGGCGGGGTGAGCGGCGGGCAGATGAAGCAAGGAGCAGTGGCCGGGAGGGAGCATGGAGTGGGTGAGCAGTGGGCAGGAGATCGAGCGGAGGAGGGCCGGGAGACCGAGCGGACTGTGCCTGTTTCGCTGTAACGGAAATCCCGTGTCGCTGATTGGTCGCGCCCAGCCAGCCGCGAACAATCAGCAGCGAGGATTTTGCGTTAGAGACAGTGTGACATGAGGGCAAGGTGAGTGCAGGGCTAAGTGTGAGGTGAGTGCAAAGTGAGTGTAGGGCTAAGTGTGAGGTCAGTGCAAGTTGAGTGTAGGGCTAAGTGTGAGGTGAGTGCAAGGTGAGTGTGACGTGAGTGCAGGGCTAAGTGTGACGTGAGTGCAGGACAGAGTGTGACATGAGTGCAGGGCAGAGTGTGACGTGAGTGCAGGGCAGAGTGTGACATGAGTGCAGGACAGAGTGTGCCGTGAGTGCAGGGCAGAGTGTGACGTGAGTGCAGGGCAGAGTGTGACGTGAGTGCAAGTCAGAGTGTGACGTGAATGCAGGGCAGAGTGTGACGTGAGTGCAGGGTAAGTGTGAGTGGTGGGTGAGTGTGAGTACAGGATGAGTGTAGGGTGTGTGGGTGTAGTGGTCTGCAGCACCTGGCTCCTGGTGCTGTGTGTGTGTAGCTTAAGGACCTCTGGTGATGTCACAGCCATGTGATCTGGCTCCGGCCATGATTGTGACATCATCAGAGGTCCTGTAAGTATAGAGCCCCCGTCACACATAACGATGCACCAGCGATACCGATAACTATACGACCTGACCGGGATCACTGGTGCATCGTTTTCACATCGCTGTTCATTTCAAATAACGGGACAGGAAAGCCGACAGTGAAGTCGGCTTTCCTGCCCGCTATGTGAGTGTAGCGCCGTCGTCTCTGTCACGGCAATCCTGTGTCGCTGATGCGTCGCCAGTGCTTTTTTGTAAAAAACATATTTGAGGCTACGCTTTTCAGATTAATTTCCCCTATGCACAGGGTGCAGAAAGGCGCTCTGCCACCTGAGCCAAGGTGAGGATCGGGGGGGTGAGGTTGCTGTCGGCGGGCGCAGGTGAGGAGCAGGGGGGATTGCTGTCGGCGGCCGCAAGTGGGTGGGGTGGGGTTGCTGTTGGCGGCCGCGGGTGAGGAGTGGAGAGGGGGGTGCTGTCAGTAGCCGTCGCTGGTGATTTTACCTTGTGCAGCTGGCGAACGTCACACAGGGACCCGACTGCATGGTGCAGGCGCCGCCCCCTTCTGCTCCGCGGCTCCCCCTGCCTCCTTGCTGCCTGAGCCTAAAGGCTCATATTGACCATTGGACAGTGCAGCCCTGCCTATGCATGGCACATGTCCCCTATGCATGGCATACATCCCCTATGCATGGCACGTGTCCCCTATGCATGGCACACATCCATTATGCATGGCACACATCCATTATGCATGGTACACGTCTATTATGCATGGCACATGTCCCCTATGCATGGCACATGTCCCCTATGCATGGCACACATCCACAATGCATGGCACACGTCCTCTATGCATGGCACACTTCCATTATACATGGTACACATCCCCTATGCATGGCACATGTCCATCATGCATGGCACACATCCCCTATGCATGGCACACGTCCTCTATGCATGGCACACGTCCCTTATGCATGGCACACGTCCCCTATGCATGACACACGCCCACTATGCGTGGCACACGTCCCCTATGCTTGGCACACGTCCCCTATGCATGACACACATCCATTATGCATGGCACACATCCCCTATGCATGGCACACGTCCCCTATGTGTGGCACACGTCCCCTATGTGTGGCACATGTCCCCTATGCTTAGCACACGTCCCCTATGCATGGCACATGGCCATTATGCATGGCACATGTCCCCTATGCATGGCACACATCCCCTATGCATGGCACAAGTCTATTATGCATGGCACATGTCCCCTATGTGTGGCAAACGCCCCCCCTATGTGTGGCACACATCTCCTATGTATGTCACACGTCGATTATGCGTGGCACACGTCCCCTATGCGTGGCACATGTCCTCTATGCGTGGCACACGTCCCCTATGCGTGGCACACATTCCCTATGCATGTCACACGTCCATTATGCATGGCACATGTCCCCTATGCGTGGCAAACCACCCCTATGTGTGGCACACATCTCCTATGTATGTCACACGTCAATTATGCATGGCACACGTCCCCTATGCGTGGCAAAATGTCCCCTATGCGTGGCAAACGTCCTCTATGCAGGGCACACGTCCCCTATGTGTGGCACATGCCCCCCTGTGTTAGATATGGCCCCCATGCTGCTCTATTCTTCCCTCCTCCAGTGCTGATCTCCCGGTCTCCCTCCATGCTGCTGTGATCGGGCAGAGATGATGCTGCAGAGCTCCTCCACTTCCTGGTTCTGTGCGATCATGTGATCGGCAGAGAGTGACATCATCTCTGTGTGTGATCACAGCAGCAGCAGCCGGGAGACCGGAGAGATCAGCGCTGGAGGAGGAGCCAGGAGGTAAGTATAGAGTTTATTATTTTACTATGGCAGCAGCATGGGGGGGCCATAGCTAACATAGGGGAGGCATGTGCCATCACAGGGGGGCGCAGGACCATATATTAAGCACCGCTCCCCCAGCCCATCACCGTGGTGCAGTTTCAGCACCATGGTGATGGAGAGCGGCTATGCATATTATATAAGTGGGAGCAGATCTCCCGCTCCCTCCTGCAGCCTCCCCAAGCTTCCCTCAGCTCACATTTTCCGGTACGCCGTATCATCGCAAAAAAAGCACTGTCCGTTGCCGTCGCCTGGTTTTGAATGCGCGCCTATTTGCATAGTCTGCGCTCATTGGTGGCCGCCTCTGGCACAATTTCTGTGACCGACAGACACCTTAGACAATTGTGTAGTAGATCACAGTAGCAGTGTCCTTCCCTATGGCTCCTATAAAGTATTAATGAATGTGTCACTTTTGCGGCCCCGCACAATAGTAAAATTCTTCTTTGTGTCTCCATACAGTAGTAATGTCAGTTTTTGCTTAAATACACTAGAAATGCCCCCTTTGTAATGGCACATTATACTAATGTACATCTTTTCTGCATTCCTACATAAATAACATTCACCTTCATTTTATGCGTTGTTGATACAGAAGGAAAACCTCAAATTGTGGCCTCATCAATAATAATAAGGAATGGGGCCACAAGTCAATGTATGGGGATACTTTGTGGCCCCATATATTAATAAAGTGCCCCTTGTGGCCCATGCAGCAATAATGTCCCATGTTCTCACCACCATACAGTAATAATGTCCGGTTTCTTATTCTAATATAGTAATAATGTTCCATACTGCCCCCCAAATAATAATAATGTCTCCACTTTGTTTCCACTATATTATATATAGTGTATATAATATCAGTCTCTCACAGAGGACTAGAGTGAGCGGTGTTCGATTTGAAATGTTCGCCAATTTCAAATTCGACCTGTTTTGGGTGGTGTTCGAGTCATGTGGCGAATGCGAACAATTTGCTTCAAATTCGGCAGTTCGAGGTTATGTTCGATAACGCTTCGGTCAACAAACGTGTAACTGGATATTTACAGTAATACTGTTATTCAATTTTAATATACAGTTTCAGTGTATAGTGGGCGGGGGATTGATCTGTGCTGAAATAATGCCGATCTCCGTTTTTTTTTTCTTTCCCGCATTTACAGTGGGGCGGTACAGTATGTCAGCCTATCACACACACACACAGCAAAGTGCATTTTTTGGCACACAAGCAAAGGCTTGTGTCATTGACTGTTTATGTCACATGTCCTTGCTCTATAAGACCCAGCCATTTTCCCCATCACCACCATTTCCTCAGTGCTGCAGTTGTGTGTTAGTCAGGCACCGCTACTGCTGCTGTGGGTGCTATGAAGTCTTAGTTAGGCTGGCTTCACATTTGCGTATGGGAAGGCAGCGTTTTGCTGCGTTCCCATACGCAGTTAAACGCATGCGCACTGCGTTTCTATGTTTAACATAGGAACGCATGGTGCCTGCGTTTGCTGCGTTCGGGTGCGGATGCGGACGATATCTGCTGCTTCCGGTGTCCAGCATCCGCACCCGGGACGCAGCATGTTGGGTTTTTTTGTGCGTTTGGGGAGCTTGGACAATCAGCAAGCGTCCCCAAGCGTACAAAAAAAGCATTGTCTTCAATGGGTCCGCAGTGTCCTCTGCATGACACAGCAGGAGAACGCTGCGGACCCATTGAAAAATCTCCCGGTGGCCGCCGGTGATGTCACAGGAGCTCACCGACGGCCACCGGGAGATCAGCTGACCCTCTGCTGTCCTCCTTCTCCCCGCCGCCTGTAATCTCATAGCGATGTCGGCGGGGAGAACAGCTGATCTGAAAGCTGTTTGAATCTTCCCGCGCCGACATCTCCTCTCAGTGTCGGCGCGGGAAGATTCAAACAGCTCTCAGATCAGCTGTTCTCCCCGCCGACAGTCCCGAAGCTTACCGGCGGCCGGGGGGCGGAGATCTCCGGCGCTGATCTCCGCCTCCGGCCCGCCCCCGGACAGCGCCGATTGGCTGCCGGGCTCCATAGTGATGTGTCCGCAGGCGGACATTATCCGCTGCGGACACATCAAAGTGTCCCTGCTTCTGACAGCGTTTGTGTCTGCATGCCATCAGCATGCAGACACAAACGCTAATGTGAAGCCAGCCTTAGATAGATAGTGAGCGAATCTCAAGTTAGATAGACAGATAGGTTTAGGGAGTAGGGACTAGTTTTAATATCAGCCCTTTTGAGGGCTAGTTTAGAAAAGTAGGGACTAGTTGTAATATCAGCCCTTTTGAGGGCTACTGGGCTAGTTCATAAAAGTAGGGACAAGTTGTAATAATAGCCCTTTTGAGGGCTAGTTCAGAGAAGTGGGGACTATTTGTAATATCAGCCCTTGTGAGGGCTAGGATACAGCAGTTCATAGCACTGTTTTCTTATAACAATTATTTACTGCATCTAACCCAGGCAATTCTTTTGGGATAGTAGCATTGTCTGGTAGTCAGCGGAGTAGCCCACCTGTGAAGCAAGCTACACCGCCTGTGTATCTAATAACAATTTTTTACTGCATCTAGCCCAGGCAATCCTTTTGGGCTAGTAGCAGTGTCTGGTAGTCAGCAGAGTAGCCCACCTGTGAAGCAAACTACACCGCCTGTGTATCTAATAACAATTTTTTACTGCATCTAGCCCAGGCAATCCTTTTGGGCTAGTAGCAGTGTCTGGTAGTCAGCAGAGTAGCCCACCTGTGAAGCAAGCTACACCGCCTGTAGATCTAATTGCAATTTTTAACTGCATCTAGCCCAGGCAATCCTTTGGGCCCAGTAGCAGTGTCTGGTAGTCAGTGGAGTAGCCCAGTGGCTATATATATGCGTCGCTAAGAGGGTCCCGGTACTCCCATTGAAGAAGCACAAAGATCACAATACGCGAAACACGCGTTGGAGTCCGGCACGAGGGGGGGCCCCCCATTTCTCTGCACTAGGCACTTTGAATTGGTATGATGTTTACCTCATATGCTCTGAGACTGCACTTTATATGATGGCAATTTAGACTCTGGATACATTGGGTTGCTGCTTATTGGGCAGTTTGAGTACGTGTTTAATACTTCAGTCACTGAATTATATCTGTTAAACCAATTATGTATGTGACCCTTTTGTGATACATTTATGCCTCTATTGATTATTGCAAAGCTCTGTGAGCATATTTATTGAATGATGTACCAATGAATTTTGCTGTGCAATTTTAAACATCACCTACTCTATGTATGTATGTTTCCTGGTAATAAATATACACTTTTGTAAGCATAAAAGCTTATATGTCTCTCCTGTTTAAAATCTTTTTGGGCTAGTAGCAGTGTCTGGTAGTCAGTGGAGTAGCCCACCTGTGAAGCAAGCTACACCGCCTGTAGATCTAATTACAATTTTTAACTGCATATAGCCCAGGAAATCCTTTTGGCCTAGTAGCAGTGTCTGGAAGTCAGTGTATAGCCCAGCTATGAAGCAAGCTACACCACCTGTTTATCTAATAGCAATTATTTACTGTATCTAACCCAGGCAATCCTTTTGAGCTAGTAGCAGTGTCTGGTAGTCAGTAGAGTAGCCCACCTGTGAAGCAAGCTACACCGTCTGTGTATCTAATAACAATTATTTACTGCATCTAACCCGGCAATCCTTTTCGGCTAGTAGCACTGTCTGGTTGTCAGTGGAGTAGCGCACCTGTGAAGCAAGCTACACCGTCTGTGTATCTAATAACAATTATTTACTGCATCTAACCCGGGTAATCCTTTTCGGCTAGTAGCACTGTCTGGTTGTCAGTGGAGTAGCCCACTTGTGAAACAAGCTACACTGCCTGTGTATCTAATATACAATTATTTACTGCTTCTTACCCAAGCAATCCTTTTGGGATAGTACCACAGCTTGGCCACTCAGCTGTGCTTGGTTTCCATCCATAATTTTTTGTGCCAACAACTACAGAGTTACCAATTAGTTAGCCTCCAAAATGAGTGGCCTGCTGCGGGTGGAAAGGGAAAAAAAGTTTGTGTCCGTGGGGTAGGTGGAAAACAACAGTAACATCTGCAGAAGAAAGACCATCTTCCAGCCAAACTAAGATGTCTACTTCTTTTCGTGGACAATCTGATATGATCCCTTTCTTATGGACACGACCATCGCTACCAATTGCAGATGAGGCACGAAAAGAGCAGGTGCTTGAATGGATATCAAGTCCTCCATCAACTGGGCTCTCATCCACTTCAACTTCAACATCACAAAAACTCCAGTCCTCAGAGGTGTCACCCTAATTACACTTACTTCCTCACAGCTCCCAAGTCTCCAGCCGCTTGTCTGAGTATGGGGTAACACAGATGGCTGAGTCTGCAGAGCTGTTCACTCATAATATAGCCTGGGAATCAGAGGTCTGCTCCAAAGCTTCTGTGAGTCCAGACGAAATGATCTGCACTGTTGCCCAGAAGCTTTGTGAGTCAAATCCAGGCCCTGATGAAGAAAGTTCTGAGCATAATGTTGATCCTCATTCCCAAACTTTAACTCCTGTTGGTGGTGACAATGAGGAAGATGCTAATGAGACTGAGATACCTGATTGGAACAACAACTTGACTTTTTGGTCAGGGCAGGAAGAGGTTGGCCCTGAGGACGATGGGTGTGAGAGCACAAAGGGTGATGATGAGGTTTGAGACCCACTTACTGTCAACCCAAAGTCAGCCAGTCAGTCAGTCAGCTAGTCGACGATGTCAGCAGAGGAGGTTGAGGAGGATGCTAATGACGACGAGGTTAGGTTACGCCTTCCTGGACAGAGACGGAGTACTGGAAGCACATCAACAACTGCATTCTCAACCACAACTGTGCCTCTGAGCAGAAGTCGTGGTGGCTCTTCTTCAGGTCCATTGGCTCTAAGCCTTGCCTAGCCTGGGCCTTTTTTGAGATAGCAAAGGATGACCCAGCTCAGGATGACACAGGGGTACAAATGTCCTTGTTGATCCATGACTTGTTCATCTTGATGAACGTTAGTCTATCTACATTGTCACTGCACAGCCGCGTGCACTTATCTGTCAGCACACCACCAGCAGCGCTGAAGACACGTTCAGAGAGAACGCTGGCTGCAGGGGCACAACAAGATCTCCAAGGCTCCTGCACCCTTCCTCAACAGTTTGGCTGCTACCATGTGCCCTCATTAATCCCTCTCCCCACCCTTCCATGCCTGCCACCTTGGTGCTGCTGTCCATCTGGACCTTGGAGATCTTGTTATCATAGACTCCTCCTGTACTTCGTCCCCCTCCTCTTGTCCCACCACCTGACTCCGAATACTGTTTAAAGTGTGCTCCAGCATGTAAATGACTGGAATAGTCATGCTGATAATGGCATCATCAGCACTAAACATCTTCCTCGCCATTTCAAAAATGTGCAAAAGGGTGCATAGGTACTTAATCTGAGACCACTCCAGCAGCGTGATTTGCCCCACCTCTGGATCTCGTTGGCCCAGGCTATACATCATAATGTATTGCACCAGGGCTCGGCGGTGCTGCCACAGTCTCGGCAACATGTACAGAGTTGAATTCCATTTTGTCGGCATATCGCATATCAGCCGGTAAACTGGCACTCCGAACGACTTCTGTAGAGATGCAAGCCATTGATGTGCACAAATCGCCTCACACAACTTGCCTCATACGTGTGCGATCTTTAATTCCCATATCTGCCATGTGTATCCAGTCACACATCTGGACCCCGAGAGCGTCATAGGCTATGTTGTGAGGTGAAATTGTAACCCTATTGGAGTAAACATTTGGGGGTACTGGAGCTAACCTAATGGTGTCAACTAACCCTCTAGGGGTAGTTGTGGTAGCTGCTGAGGATCAATGAGTGAAAACCATGCACTTCTCTTTGACTGAAATTTTAACCCTGCGCGTTCCAATTCACCAAACAATTTTGGCCCTATCTACATAATGGAGAGAAAGTGACAGTTACCAGTTGACAGTTGTGAATAAGAGGGGCTTAATGATAGCGCCAAAGACTAACAGCATATACTAGCATATGGTCACTAAGGTGGGGTCCCAACATGGAATATTCACCACGCACAGGGACATGTATACACACCACACGCACACAAAAAGTAACAGCAAGTGTATAGTCGCTAAGGTGCAGCCCCAACATTCGATACTCGCCACGCACCCGAACCACACACACACACACACACACACCACAAAGAGACACACACAACACAGAGACAACACACACACCACACTGACCCCACCACAGGGACACACACACAACACACACCCTATAGGGACACATGCACTCACCCACAGGCACACACACCACAGGGACACACACACAGACACACCCCACACAAACACACCCCACAGGGACACAGACACACACACCCCACAGGAACACACAGTCCCCACAGGGATGGACACACACCACAGGGACACTCCTCCCCCCACAAGGACTTACACCACAGTGACACCCCTCCCCCCCACAAGAACACACATCACGGGGACACACACGCACACACCCCATGGACACACACACCCTAGGAACACACACACCACACAGACAGACACAGATGTGCACAAATCGCCTCACACAACTTGCCTCATACGTGTGCGATCTTTAATTTCCAAAAATAAACATCTGATTAAAAACAGCCAATGTGCAACACATGTGCCATATAGGGAATTAAGGCAGATGTCAGTCACATGAGCTGTCTATTATGTGTATGTGTGAGGTAATATATACTGCCCGGCCAGTGGGAGGGTTTACTGTTGGCTGGAGATATATCAGGCTGCCTATAGCAACCAATCACAGCTCAGCTTCTATTTTCTTACAGGTCATTAATATGACATATTCAAATTCTATTTTGTTATAGCTAACATCAGTTATTTATTAACCCGGGCGTAGCCGGGTACTACAGCTAGTTTGATATAAAAGGCAAAGAAGTGGAGCTTATAATGCTTATAGATTTATTACATAAATTTTCATAAAAACCAGTCAGTGTAACACAATAAGTGCAGGATAAAAAGTGACAGCAGGGTCTGCAGTTGGGTTACATGAACATTCAATTCAACACAGGGAATTGTTTTGATTAATAATTTTACAATTGATGTGTAATTGATGATATACAGTTTTTCCACATATGGCCATGTTTACAATAAGTGGCCTACACATAAAGGGTTAATACCCATAATAAACTTTTATAGAAGGATTATACAGTACAACTGTTGATATATCAATTGTAGATGAAAGAGGAGGGCACTAATGGTACAGTGTATAGGGCAAAGTCAGAATTTAGTATAATATATCGTGATAATGTTTACCCATGCCACCACTACCAAAAGCCCCCACCTCTCACCTGAGTCAAAAGGTGCGAGAGGAGGAGAGGGTATGGAACAGTCGAAGGAAGAGAGTTGGAAAGAGTGTGGAACGAAGCGGAAGGTCACGGTTCGGTTTCAAGCCGCTCCTGCGGAAGAAGAAGGATCTTGAGGAGATCCTGAAAGAGGTGCCCGACACAAGAAGTCTGGCCTAGAGAGCAAGGAGATCCTCAGAGTGGAGCGACCATACTCCAGGGATACTCCAGTCCACCACAGGAACGCCGGGCCCGAGGATCCGGCCAGAGTTCAACTTTGCAGTCGGCAACCGGCTGCTGTGGCTTGTTTATCAGCCGCAGCACCTGCCATCGGAGCAGTCTGCCTGTTTTCTCACCAACGAGGGAGAGGACTCCCGGTACTACCTACACGGAGCTACTGGGTATAGATCAATCCTAAGCGGGGAAGAACGGACATGGGTTAGTTAACTGAGGTGACGGAGGTGCAGCTTAGAGTAGCACAGCTCCCCACAGGTGGAGCTTTACCTCAGGGCAGCGGGGTGGATGAGGGGAGTAGTAGTGGCGGTTCTGTGGTGAATGCTGCAGGCTGCGGCGGTGAAGTAGGCACACACAATAGTCTCTGTTTCGGTACCTTTTTACTGATGTCCGGTAACAGGTACGGTCTAGAAGAGTAACCAGGTTCTTGGTGCAATTTGGGACTTTCACCTTGGAGAGTTGTGAGGCCTCCTCTGTCACCATGTGCGGTGGTTAGGGTAACCTCTGCCTGTAACTGAACTTGCTCCTCTTTCTCCCTTTCAGGGTACTACTCCATAACTGACAATGAGGACCTTGCTGTGGGATCCCTATTCTCCTCTTGGACCCCTGGTCCTATGCTTGGTCAGGTTTTGGTGTCTCACTTGCTGTAGCTTCAGGTGGACTAGATCCTCCTGGTCTGTCCGGGCTTTTTCTGCTACAATAGATTACTAGCAGAATCGGACTCTGGTGTCCGGGTGGGCTAATGGGAAACCAGGTATGCTCCCTTCTTCCTTTCTCCTACTTCCTCCACTGGCCTTCGTCCCTATCCCTAGGATGCTGCACAGCTGGTCAGTGTCCCCTGGTTCTGGGCCTAGCTTGGTCCCAGCAACCAGTTCCTTTCAGTTCCTTCTCCTTGGCTGTCTGACTGGCACTAACTGCTCCCTTTACTGCTCAGGGCAGACTAACTGACTCCTCCCCTCAGGCCTGGATCCTTATAGGGGAACTTGCTTAAGGCAGCAAGTAGAGCTCCCCCTCCAGGTCTGGGGTGGAAGGTGTTGTGTGCTGTGTGTACCAAGGTGTATGTCTCTCCTTGCATCGGTGGGTCCTGTGGCAATCCCCAGCAAGGGTGCCACAAAAACAAGGTAGAACTGTTTAGTAGAAACATAACTCGTCGTGTTTGGAGGAGAAAGAACGCTGAGTTGCATCCAAAGAGCACCATATATACTGTAATGCATGGGGGTGGCAACTTCATGCTTTGGGGCTGTTTCTCTGCCAAGGGACCATGTCAACTGATCCATGTACATGAAAGAATGAATGGGGCCATGTATCGTGAGATTTTGAGTGCAAACCTCCTTCCATCAGCAACGGCAATGAAGATGAATCGTGGCTGGCTCTTTCAGCGTGAGAATGATCCCAAGCATACCGCCGGGGCAATGAAGGAGTTGTTTCGTAGGAAGCATATCAAGGTCCAGGAGTGACCTAGCCAGTCTCCAGATCTAAACTCTTTAGAAAACCTTTGGAGGGAGTTGAAAGTCAGTGTTGTCCAGCAACAGCCCCAAAACATCACTGGTCTAGAGGATATCTGCATGGAGGAATGAGCCAACATACCAGCAGCAGTTTGAGTCAACCTTGTGAATAATTACAGAAAATGTTTAACCTCTGTCATTGCCAACAAAGGATATATAACAAAGTATTGAGATGAACTTTTGTTATTGACCGAATACTTATTGCCTACCAAAATTTGGAAAAATAATTTCTTTCCTAATCAGACAATGTGATATTCAGGATTTGTTTTCTCATTTGTCTCTCATAGTTGAGGTCTACCTATGATGTCAATTACAGGCCTCTCTCATCTTTTTAAATAGGAGAACTTGCACAATTGGTGGCTGACAAAATACTTTTTTTCCCTACTGTAAGTCTATGTATATGCGTGTGAAACCACTGAATGCACTCGAGCAGAAGAAATGGAGAGAGAAATTAAGTTCTTGGTCTTCTCCACACTTGTGCTCACATTCTCTCATACGAAAGAATCTGAGCACATTGAATGACACTTGGCTGACGCTCACAGTAGAGTTTAGTGTAATTTCTGAATAGCATCCGATACTCTCACATTAGAGAATCATTGGATGCTATAGGCCAGCGTGATCCAGGTCTTAAGGTACACCCTTAAATCTGCAAATGCTCCTCTCCAGTGCTCAGCTATGGAAAGATGCCTTAAATAAAAGGTTTAGCTAAGTAAGATATTGCTGTAACTCTATGAAAACGAAATGAGTTACTATCACAGCAGTCTACTGTCTCATCGGACTCATCTACAGACCATTTTCTGCAATTAAACTGTGCATCACAGACTAGGTTAATGCAGTGTCAAGCGCACAAAAGATAATTATTCTGTTTTTTCACTATGCACTATATTAAAGATCATTTTTAAGGGAAGCTGTCTTGATGCAGTATGGAAACTGTGAAGAAAAATAGCTTCTAGATTATGCTGTTGCAAATTTTTTTTACTAGTATATAGAACACATGATTTAGAAGAACCCCCCCCCATCTCCCATTTTCCAGATCCCTTCCCACAAATAGACAAAACACCATTTTGGATTAATTTGGCCAAATTGACCTTTATTACAACATAAAACATTGGAATGCAAAAGAAAGGAATATGGCTGGGCACAGATAGTGATGCACCGGTCACACGTAATTTTAATGATAGTTTACCAAAGAAGGAGCACGTGTTTAGAATGACCGGGATCTGGGGAAGGACACTCAGGAAAATACGAGTATGAACAATAAGTTTTATTAAGTATCAAAAAGCCATGTACAGTCATATGAAAAAGTTTGGGCACCCCTCTTAATCTTACTCTTTTTTTTTTGTTTAAAATTGTTTTTTTTGCAACAGCTATTTCAGTGTGATATATGTAATAACTGATGGACACAGTAATATTTCAGGATTGAAATGAGGTTTATTGTAATAACCGAAAATGTGAAATATGCATTATTTCAAAATTTGACATGTGCCAAAGTATGGGCACCCTTCTGATTTTCATGATTTCAATACTCCTAACTGCTTTTTACTGACTTACTGAAGCACTAAATTGGTTTGGTAACCTCATTGAGCTTTGTACTTCATAGCCCGGTGTATCCAATCATGAGAAAAGCTATTTCAGGTGTCCACTTGCAAGTTGTTCTTCTAGTTGCATCTTCTCTGAGGAGTGGCCTCATGGCTCCTCAAAACAGCTCTCAAATGATCGAAAAAAAAGATTGTTCAACATAGTTGTTCAGGGGAAGGATACAAAAAGTTGTCTCATAGATTTAACCTGTCAGTTTCCACTGTGAGGAACATAGTAAGGAAATGGAAGACCACAGGGACAGTTCTTGTAAAGGCCAGAAGTGGCAGGCCAACAAAAATATCAGAAAGGCAGAGAAGAAGAATGGTGAGAACAGTCAAGAACAATCCACAGACCACCTCCAAAGACCTGCAGCATCATCTTGCTGCAGATGGTGTCACTGTGCATCGGTCAACAATACAGCACACACTGCACAAGGAGAAGCTGTATGGGAGAGTGATGCAAAGAAGCCGTTTCTGCATGCACGCCACAAACAGAGTCGCCTGAGGTATGCAAAAGCACATTTGGACAAGCCAGTTTCATTTTGGAAGAAGGTCCTGTGGACTGATGAAACAAAGATTGAGTTGTTTGGTCATACAACAAGGCGTTATGCATGGCGCCACAAAAACACAGAATTCGTTGAAAAACACTTACTACCCACTGTCAAATTTGGGGGAGGGTCTATCATGCTTTGGGGCTGTGTGGCCAATGACGGCACCGGAATCTTGTTAAAGTGAGGGTCGCATGGATTCCACTCAGTATCAGCAGATTCTTGAGAATAATGTTCAAGAATCAGTGTCAAAGTTGAAGTTACGCCGGGGATGGATATTTCAGCAAGACAATGATCCAAAACACCACTCCAAATCTACTCAGGCATTCATGCAGAGGAACAATTACAATGTTCTGGAATGGCCATCCCAGTCCCCAGACCTGAATATCATTGAACATCTGTGGGATGTTTTGAAGCGGGCTGTCCATGCTCGGTGACCATCAAACTTAACTGAACTGGAATTGTTTTGTAAAGAGGAATGGTCAAAAATACCTATATCAGGGATCCAGGAACTCATTAACAGCTACAGGAAGCGACTAGAGGCTGTTATTTTTGCAAAAGGTGGATCTACTAAATATTAATGTCACTTTTCTGTTGAGGTACCCATACTTTTGCACCTGTCAATTTTTTAAATAATGCATATTTCACATTTTCGGCTAGTACAATAAACCTCATTTCAATCCTGAAATATTACTGTGTCCATCAGTTATCACATATATCACACTGAAATAGCTGTTGCAAAAACCCAATTTTAACCCCTTTACGACGAATGACGAGTATACTCGTCATGAAAAGATGTCAGTTCCCGCATCATGACGAGTATACTTGTCATGGCTTTGAACTGTCACTGCTTCTAAACGAACAGTGACAGCTCAAATCTAAAAGCTGTCAGTGACAGCCAAGGGTTAGGGGAAGAGGTGTGGGCACCCCTGTTAACCCCTTCACACACCCCCCTCCCCAATCATACTTATCTGCCGGCGGGCTGCACCGCACCTGCCGGCAATGAGCTGATGCTCCAGCTCACCCTGTGTCCTGTCCCCGCCCCCTGTGTCCAGCTCCCCCTGTGTCCTGTAGCCCCCCCCTGTGTCCTGAGCCCCCTGTGTCCTGTCCCCGTCCCCTGTGCAGCCCCTCCTGTGTCTGTCCCCGCCCCCTGTGTCCAGCTCCCCCTGTGTCCTGTAGACCCCCCCTGGTTGTCCTTGAGCCCCTCTGTGTCCTGTCCCCGTCCCCTGTGCAGCCCCTCCTGTGTCCTGTCCCCGTCCCCTGTGCAGCCCCTCCTGTGTCCGGTCCCCGTCCCCTGTGCAGCCCCTCCTGTGTCCTGTCCCTGCCCCCTGTGTCCAGAGCCCCCTGTGTCCTGTAGCCCCCCCTGTGTCCTGAGCCCCCTGTGTCCTGTCCCCGTCCCCTGTGCAGCCCCCCCCTGTGTCCTGTCCATCCCCGCCCTCCACCCGACATAGTTTGTCTGCCGGCGGGCTTATGCGCCCACCGGCGAAGCTGCAGGGCCCCCTCCTCCTCCCTGCTGGCCCCCAGCCCCCGGTTCTCCGTCCCCAGCCCCCGATCCCCGGTCCCCAGCCCCACTCACCTATCCCGGCGGGCTGCAAGCTCGGTGCACCCGCCCGCACCGTCGGGCCTCCTCTGCAGTCCGGTGTGGCTCCTCCTCTTCTCAGGGGCTCCTCCTTCTCATCGCTGGGTAAGTATGAATGAATGAAAGAATGAATGAAAGAATGAATGAAATGAATGAATGAATATGATGGATGGATGGATGGGTGGATGGATGGATGGGTGGGTGGTGGGGATGGATGGATGGATGGATGTGTGCGTGCGTGGATGTGTGTGTGGTTGTGTGTGCGTGGTTGTGCATTACGTGGATGTCAGTACGTGGATGTGCGTACGTGGATGTGCGTACGTGGATGTGCGTGCGTGGATGTGCGTACGTGGATGTGCGTACGTGGATGTGCGTACGTGGATGTGTGTGCGTGGATGTGCGTGCGTGGATGTGTGTCGTGGATGTGCGTACTGGATGTGCGTACTGGATGTGCGTATGTGAATGTGCGTGCTTGGATGTGTGCGTACGTGGATGTGTGCGTACATGGATGTGCGTGGATGTGGATGTACGTGGATGTGTGTGTGGATGTACGTGGATGTCAGCATGCGTGCGTGGATGTGTGCATGCGTGGATGTGCGTGCGTGGTTGTGTGCATGCGTGGATGTGCGTACGTGGATGTGCGTACTGGATGATGGGTGCATAGGTGGATGGATGGGTGCAACAAGGGATCAAGTGTCCTCTTGTAATAGTCTCTGGGATCATAGTCATGGTGCACTGTATAACTGATCTTGTCATACAGTGCACCATAACTCTGACCCCTGAGACTGTAGGAAGAGGACACTTGATCCCTTGCTGCAGTCTCTGGATTGAGCAGAGGCGATCGAGCGTTGTGGGACCTTCGTTGCGGACTACGTCGGAGGCGATTGAGCTTCGTGGGACCTTCGTTGTGGACTACGTCGGATCTTTATAATAAAGATGGAGTCCGAATTTTGTTTGTGTTTTTTTTTCAAATAAAAAGATTTTTCTATGTGTGTATTTTCTGACTATTTACCAGAGATTCCTAATGGCGGGTCTAACATTGGCCCTATATTATGAATCTCGGGCTTAGTGCCAGCTGCCAATAAAAAGCTGGCATTAACCCCTTTATTACCCAGTTTGCCACCGGCACCAGGGCAACTGGAAGAGCATGGGTACAGCGCCAGAAAATGGCGCTTCAATGAATGCGCCATTTTCTGGTGCGGCTGCGGGCTGCAATTCGCAGCATGGGGGGCCCAGAACGCTTGGGCCTTTCCATGCTGAGGATTCCGCCCCCAGCTGCCTAGTTGTACCTGGCTTTGGCCAAAAATATGGCGGAGCCCTACGTCATTTTTTTTTTCTAGAATTAGTTCTAGAAATAAAAAAAAATGGACTTCGCTGTATTTTTGGTTGCAGCCAGGTACAACGAGGCACTGGGGGTTGCTGGCAGTCTGTAGCTGCCAAGTTGTACCTGGCTGGACCAAAAATATGGCGGAGCCCTACGTCATTTTTTTTTTCTAGAATTAGTTCTAGAAATTAAAAAAAAATGGGCTTCGCTGTATTTTTGGTTGCAGCCAGGTACAACGAGGCAGCTGGGGGTTGCTGGCAGTCTGTAGCTGCCAAGTTGTACCTGGCTGGACCAAAAATATGGCGGAGCCCTACGTCATTTTTTTTTTTCTAGAATTAGTTCTAGAAATAAAAAAAAATGGGCTTTGCTGTATTTTTGGTTGCAGCCAGGTACAACGAGGCAGCTGGGGGTTCCTGGCAGTCTGTAGCTGCCAAGTTGTATCTGGCTGGACCAAAAATATGGCAGAGCCCCACATCATTTTTTATTTTCTAGAATTAGTTCTAGAAATAAAATAAAGCCTGTATTTGTAGCCAGCCATGTACAACTTGGTAGCTGGCTGACTGGAATCCTCAGCGTGGAGAGACTCAAATGTTGTGGGTCCCCCACGCTGCAAATTTCAACCCACAGCCACCCAAGAAAATAGCGCATTCATTAGAGGCGGCATTTTCTGGTGCTGTACCCCAACTCTACCAGTTGCCCTTGTGCTGGTGGCACACGGGTTCTCCACATGCGACATGGTGTCCGCTAACAATTTCAATAGAAAATTAGCTCCAACTGTTAGCGGAAACCATGTCGGGTATGGAGAGCCCCTCCCTGTGTGCCTGAACATTGGAGCTCCCCCACAAGTGACCCCATTTTGGAAACTAGACCCCCAAAGGAACGTATCTAGATGCATAGTGATCACTTTGAACTCCCAGATGCTTCACAAATTCATCCATAAAATTGAAAAAAGCACGTTTTTTTCAACAAAAAGTTTCTTTTTTCATTTTTATGGATCAATTTGTGAAGCACCTGGGGTTCAAAGTGCTCACTATGCATCTAGATATGTTCCTTGGGTGGTCTAGTTTCCAAAATGGGGTCACTTGTGGGGGAGCTCCAATGTTTAGGCACATAGGGGCTCTTCATATCCTACAAGGTGTCCGCTAACAATTCCAATTGTTAGTGGACACCATGTTGCGTATGGAGAGCCCCTGTGTGTCTCCACATTGGAGCTCCCACACAAGTGACCCCATTTTGGAAACTAGACCCTCAAAGGATTATATCTAGATGCATAGTGAGCACTTTGAACCCCCAGATGCTTCACAAATTGATCCGTAATAATGAAAAAAGAAATTATTTGTGGAAAAAAAGTGCTTTTTCATTTTTACGGATTAATTTCTGAAGCACCTGTGGGTTCAAAGTGCTCACTATGCATAAAGATACGTTCCTTTTGGGGTCTAGTTTCCAAAATGGGGTCCTTTGTGGGGGAGCTCCAATGTGGAGACACACGGGGACCCTCCAAACGCGACATGGTGTCCCCTAACAAATTGAGCTCATTTTCCATTCAAATTGTTAGCGGACACCATGTCGCGTTTGGAGGGTCCCGGTGTGTCTCCACATTGGAGCTCCCCCACAAGTGACCCATTTTGGAAACTAGACCCCCTAAGGAACGTATCTAGATGCATAGTGAGCACTTTGAACCCCCATATGCTTCAGAAATTCATCCGTAAAAATGAAAAAAGCACTTTTTTTTCCACAAAAAATTTATTTTTTCATTATTATGGATCAATTTGTGAACCATCTGGGGGTTCAAAGTGCTCACTATGCATCTAGATATGTTCCTTTGGGGGTCTAGTTTCCAAAATGGGGTCACTTGTGGGGGAGCTCCAATGTGGAGACACACGGGGACCCTCCAAACGCGACATGGTGTCAGCTAACAATTTGAGCTCATTTTCCATTCAAATTGTTAGCCTGACACCATGTCGCGTTTGGAGGGCCCCGGTGTGTCTCCACATTGGAGCTCCCCCACAAGTGACCCAATTTCGGAAACTAGACCCCTAAGGAACGTATCTAGATGCATAGTGAGCACTTTGAACCCCCATATGCTTCAGAAATTCATCCGTAAAAATGAAAAAGCACTTTTTTTTCCACAAAAAATTTATTTTTTCATTATTATGGATCAATTTGTGAAGCATCTGGGGGTTCAAAGTGCTCACTATGCATCTAGATATGTTCCTTTGGGGGTCTAGTTTCCAAAATGGGGTCACTTGTGGGGGAGCTCCAATGTGGAGACACACAGGGACCCTCCAAACGCGACATGGTGTCAGCTAACAATTTGAGCTCATTTTCCATTCAAATTGTTAGCGGACACCATGTCGCGTTTGGAGGGCCCCGCTGTGTCTCCACATTGGAGCTCCCCCACAAGTGACCCCATTTCGGAAACTAGACCCCCTAAGGAACATATCTAAATGCATAGTGAGCACTTTGAACCCCCAGATGCTTCACAAATTCATCAATAAAAATGAAAAAGCACTTTTTTTTTCCACACAAATTTTCTTTTTTCATTTTTACAGATCAATTTGTGAAGCACCTGGGGGTAGAAAGTGCTCACTATGCATCTAGATATGTTCCTTTGGCGGTGTAGTTTCCAAAATGGGGTCACTTGTGGGGGAGCTCCAATGTGGAGACACACGGGGACCCTCCAAACGCGACATGGTGTCCGCTAACAATTTGAATGGAAAATGAGCTCAAATTGTTAGCGGACACCATGTCGCGTTTGGAGGGTCCCTGTGTGTCTCCACATTGGAGCTGCCCCACAAATGACCCCATTTTGGAAACTAGACCCCCTAAGGAAGGTATCTAGATGCATAGTGAGCACTTTGAACCCCAGATGCTTCACAAATTCATTCATAAAAATTAAAAAAACACTTTTTTTTCACAAAAAAATTCTTTTTGCCTACATTTTTCCAGTTTCACATGGGCAAAGGGATAAAATACATCCCAAAATTTGTTGGGCAATTTCTCCTGAGTACACCGATACCTTATATGTGGTCATAAACCATTGTTTGGGCGCACGGCAGGGCTCAGAAGTGAAGGAGCGCCATTTCACTTTTTGAACGGAAAATTGGCTCTAAAATTCAAATTGCGCTCCTTCCCTTCTGAGCCCTGCCGTACGCCCAAACAGTGGTTTATGACCACATATGAGGCATCGGTGTACTCAGGAGAAATTGCCCAACAAATTTTAGGATGCATTTTATCCTGTTGCCCATGTGAAAATGAAAAAATTGAGGCTAAAAGAACATTTTTGTTACAAAAATTAAAATGTCCATTTTTTCCTTCAACTTTATTTTAGTTCCTGTGAAGCACCTGAAGGGTTAATAATCTTCTTCAATATAGTTTTGAGTAGCTTGAGGGGTGCAGTTTTTGGAATGGTGTCACTTTTGAGTGTTTTCTGTCATGTACACCCCTCAAAGAGACTTCAAATGTGATGTGGTCACTAAAAAAATGGTTTTGTAAATTTTGCTGGAAAAATGAATAATTGCTGATGAACTTTGAACCCTTATAACGTCCTACCAAATTTTTTTTTTTCTTCCAAAATTGTGCTGATGTGAAGTAGACATGTGGGACATGTTATTTATTAACTATTTTGTGGCACATAACTCTCTGGTTTAGCAGAATAAAAATTAAAAATGTGAAAATTGCTAAATTTTCAAAATTTTTGCCAATTTTTTTATTTTTTCACAAATAAACGCAAAAAATTATCGACCTAAATTTAATACTAACATGAAGCCCTAAATGTCACGAAAAAACAATCTCAGAATCGCTAGGATCCGTTGAAGCGTTCCAGAGATATTACCTGATAAAGGGACACTGGTCAGAATTACCAAAAAATGGTCCGGTCATTAAGCTGCAAAGTGACTCGGTCCTTAAGAGGTTAAACAAAAAAAAAAAGAGTAAGATTAAGAGGGGTGCCCAAACTTTTTCATATGACTGTATAACAAGGGAACAAGGTTAAAAACAATTAAAAAACAGTGTGGAGACACTGCACAAAAAACCTAGCCCAACTCACAAGTGGAAATATCTTATATATAAAACCCGAAGGCCACTTCCTGAAAAGGCGAAGGCCACTTCCGTGACGGACTTCGCCCAGGGGCTGGTGACGTCATCCAGTGCAGGGCCCCCCTGCTACAGGCAGCGGCACAGGAACGTTCCGACCTCGGAAGTTCCGTGTGCCCTCTAGCCACTCCCCTCCACCCTCTGCCCTCCAGACACTAGCTACATACTGGGGGGGCAGGGGGGGCCCATTGCCCGCCACCTCGGGGGGCCACACAAGCCCTGGGGGTACCCGTGCTTCCTGCCGTGTGCCTGGAGAGGAGGGAGGGCGGGACTTCCTCTCCTGCAGCTCTGGCCGCCCCTCCTCTCCTGCTACAGTAGTACACCGGATGGCCGGCCCGCGGTGAGTCTGCCCTGCCGGCTCCAGCAGCCTCTGCCCTCCAGCCTCCTCTGCCCTGGCCTCCAGCCTCCTCTGCCCTGGCCTCTGCCCTCCAGCCTCCTCTGCCCTTCAGCCTCCTCTGCCCTGGCCTCTGCCCTCCAGCCTCCTCTGACCTGCCCTCTGCCCTGGCCTCTGCCCTCCATCCTCCTCTGCCTGGCCTCTGCCCTCCGGCCTCCTCTGCCCTGGCCTCTGCCCTCCAGCCTCCTCTGCCCAGGCCTCTGCCCTCCAGCCTCCTCTGCCCTGGCCTCTGCCCTCCAGCCTCCTCTGCCCTCCAGCCTCCTCTGCTCTGGCCTCTGCCCTCCAGCCTCCTCTGCTCTGGCCTCTGCCCTCCAGCCTCCTCTGCCCTGGCCTCTGCCCTCCAGCCTCCTCTGCCCTGGCCTCTGCCCTCTGCCCTGCCCTCTGCCCTGGCCTCTGCCCTCCAGCCTCCTCTGCCCTGGCCTCTGCCCTCCAGCCTCCTCTGCCTTGGCCTCTGCCCTCCAGCCTCCTCTGCCGTGCCCTCTGCCCTCCAGCCTCCTCTGCCCTGGCCTCTGCCCTCCAGCCTCCTCTGCCCTCCAGCCTCCTCTGCCCTGGCTTCTGCCCTCCAGCCTCCTCTGCCCTGGCCTCTGCCCTCCAGCCTCCTCTGCCCTGGCCTCTGCCCTCCAGCCTCCTCTGCCCTGGCCTCTGCCCTCCAGCCTCCTCTGCCCTGGCCTCTGCCCTCCAGCCTCCTCTGCCCTGGCCTCTGCCCTCCAGCCTCCTCTGCCCTGGCCTCTGCCCTCCAGCCTCCTCTGCCCTGGCCTCTGCCCTGGCCTCTGCCCTCCAGCCTCCTCTGCCCTGCCTCCTCTGCCTCGACCCTCTGCCCTTCAGCCTCCTCTGCCCTGGCCTCTGCCCTCCAGCCTCCTCTGCCCTGGCCTCTGCCCTCCAGCCTCCTCTGCCCAGGCCTCTGCCCTCCAGCCTCCTCTGCCCCTGGCCTCTGCCCTCCAGCCCTCTGCCCTCCAGCCTCCTCTGCTCTGGCCTCTGCCCTCCAGCCTCCTCTGCTCTGGCCTCTGCCCTCCAGCCTCCTCTGCCTGGCCTCTGGCCCTCCAGCCCTCCTCTGCCCTCCAGCCTCCTCTGCCCTCCAGCCTCCTCTCTGCCTGGCCTCTGCCCTCCAGCCTCCTCTGCCTGGCCTCTGCCCTCCAGCCTCCTCTGCCCTGACCTCTGCCCTTCAGCCTCCTCTGCCTGGCCTCTGCCCTCCAGCCTCCTCTGCCCGGCCTCTGCCCTCCAGCCTCCTCTGCCCAGGCCTCTGCCCTCCAGCCTCCTCTGCCCCTCCAGCCTCCTCTGCCCTCCAGCCTCCTCTGCCCTCCAGCCTCCTCTGCCCTGGCCTCTGCCCTCCAGCCTCCTCTGCTCTGGCCTCTGCCCTCCAGCCTCCTCTGCTCTGGCCTCTGCCCTCCAGCCTCCTCTGCCCTCCAGCCTCCTCTGCCCTGGCCTCTGCCCTCCAGCCTCCTCTGCCCTGGCCTCTGCCCTCCAGCCTCCTCTGCCCTGGCCTCTGCCCTCCAGCCTCCTCTGCCCTGGCCTCTGCCCTCCAGCCTCCTCTGCCCTGGCCTCTGCCCTCCAGCCTCCTCTGCCCTGGCCTCTGCCCTCCAGCCTCCTCTGCCCTGGCCTCTGCCCTCCAGCCTCCTCTGCCCTGGCCTCTGCCCTTCAGCCCCCTCTGCCCTGGCCTCTGCCCTCCAGCCTCCTCTGCCCTGGCCTCTGCCCTCCAGCCTCCTCTGCCCAGGCCTCTGCCCTCCAGCCTCATCTGCCCTGCCCTCTGCCCTGGCCTCTGCCCTCCAGCCTCCTCTGCCCTGGCCTCTGCCCTCCAGCCTCCTCTGCCCTCCCCTCTTCCCTGGCCTCTGCCCTCCAGCCTCCTCTGCCCTGGCCTCTGCCCTCCAGCCTCCTCTGCCCTGCCCTCTGCCCTCCAGCCTCCTCTTCAAGTTCTCTGCCCTCCTGCCTCCGCTGTCCTCTCCCAGTCCTCTGCCCTCCTGCCTCCGCTCTCCTCTCCCAGTCCTCTGCCCTCCTGCCTCCACTCGCTTCTCCCTGTCCTCTGCCCTCCAGCCTCCGCTCTACTCTCCCTGTCCTCTGCCCTCCAGCCTCCGCCCTCCTCTGCCCTCCAGCCTCCGCTCTCCTCTCCCTGTCCTCTGCCCTCCAGCCTCCACTCTCCTCTCCCTGTCCTCTGCCCTCCACCCTCCGCTCTCCTCTCCCTGTCCTCTGCCCTCCAGCCTCCACCCTCCAGCCTCCGCTCCCCTCTCCCTGTCCTCTGCCTTCCAGCCTTCGCTCTCCTCTCCCTGTCCTCTGCCCTCCAGCCTCCGCTCTCCTCTCTCTGTCTTTTGCCCTCCAGCCTCCGCTCTCCTCTCCCTGTCCTCTGACCTCCAGCCTCCTCTCTCCTCTTCCTGTCCTCTGCCCTCCAGCCTCCGCTCTCCTCTCCCTGTCCTGTGCCCTCCAGCCTCCGCTCTCCTCTCCCTGTCCTTTGCCCTCCAGCCTCCGCCCTCCTGCCTCCGACCTCCTCTGCCCTCCAGCCTCCGCTCTCCTCTCCCTGTCCTCTGCCCTCCAGCCTCCACTCTCCTCTCCCTGTCCTCTGCCCTCCAGCCTCCGCTCTCCTCTTCCTGTCCTCTGCCCTCCAGCCTCCGCTCTCCTCTCCCTGTCCTCTGCCCTCCAGCCTCCGCTCTCCTCTCCCTGTCCTTTGCCCTCCAGCCTCCGCCCTCCAGCATCCGCCCTCCTCTGCCCTCCAGCCACCGCTCTCCTCTCCCTGTCCTCTGCCCTCCAGCCTCAGCTCTCCTCTGCCCTCCAGCCTCCACTCTCCTCTCCCTGTCCTCTGCCCTCCAGCCTCCACCCTCCAGCCTCCGCTCTTCTCTGCCCTCCAGCCTCCGCTCTCCTCTCCCTGTCCTCTGCCCTCCAGCCTCTGCTCTCCTCTGCCCTCCAGCCTCCGCTCTCCTCTCCCTGTCCTCTGCCCTCCAGCCTCCGCTCTCCTCTCCCTGTCCTTTGCCCTCCAGCCTCCGCCCTCCAGCATCCGCCCTCCTCTGCCCTCCAGCCTCCGCTCTCCTCTCCCTGTCCTCTGCCCTCCAGCCTCAGCTCTCCTCTGCCCTCCAGCCTCCACTCTCCTCTCCCTGTCCTCTGCCCTCCAGCCTCCACCCTCCAGCCTCCGCTCTTCTCTGCCCTCCAGCCTCCGCTCTCCTCTCCCTGTCCTCTGCCCTCCAGCCTCTGCTCTCCTCTGCCCTACAGCCTCCGCTCTCCTCTCCCTCTCCTCCGCCCTCCAGCCTCCACTCGCTTCTCCCTGTCCTCTGCCCTCCAGCCTCCGCTCTACTCTCCCTGTACTCTGCCCTCCAGCCTCCAGCCTCCGCCCTCCTCTGCCCTCCAGCCTCCGCTCTCCTCTCCCTGTCCTCTGCCCTCCAGCCTCCGCCCTCCTCTGCCCTCCAGCCTCCGCTCTCCTCTCCCTGTCCTCTGCCCTCCAGCCTCCGCTCTCCTCACCCCTCCAGCCTCCGCTCTCCTCACCCCTCCATATGCAATGTACAGTATGTGTGTGTATATGTGTGTATGTACGCACTTCCGTCACTTTGTCCACACTTCCCTCAACTTTGTACACACACATACACACACACACACTCCGCTATACTTACCACCGGCCCTGCGTCCGCTGCCTGGATCCTCAGTCGACATGTCGCTGCCCCCAAACTACTGGATCCAATATAGCGTCCAAGATGTCTCGCTAAACTACCCGCACAACATATTGGATCCAGTCGTCCGGGGGCGGCGACATGTCGACTCAGGATCCAGGCGGCGGGGAAGACGCAGGGTCGGTGGTAAGTATAGCAGAGTGTACGTGTGTGCTTACCACTCTGCCCACGGCGCTGCGCTGACCACTCTGCCCACGGCGCTGCACTGACCACTCTGCCCACGGCGCTGCACTGACCACTCTGCCCACGCCGCTGCGCTGACCACTCTGCCCACGCCGCTGCGCTGACCACTCTGCCCACGCCGCTGCGCTGACCAATCTCACCGCACTCACTGCTAACCACTGAGCCACCCCACTCACTGCTAACCACTGAGCCACTGCACTCACTGCTAACCACTGAGCCACTGCACTCACTGCTAACCACTGAGCCACTGCACTCACTGCTAACCACTGAGCCACCGCACTCACTGCTAACCACTGAGCCACCGCACTCACTGCTAACCACTGCGCCACCGCACTCACTGCTAACCACTGCGCCCCCGCACTCACTGCTAACCACTGCGCCACCGCACTCACTGCTAACCACTGCGCCACCGCACTCACTGCTAACCACTGCGCCACCGCACTCACTGCTAACCACTGCGCCACCGCACTCACTGCTAACCACTGAGCCACCGCACTCACTGCTAACCACTGAGCCACCGCACTCACTGCTAACCACTGAGCCACCGCACGCAGTACTAACCACTGAGCCACCGCGCTGTGCTAACCACTGAGCCACCGCGCTGTGCTAACCACTGAGCCACCGCGCAGTGCTACCCACTGAGCCACCGCGCAGTGCTAACCACTGACCCACCTCTATACACACAATTAATTTCACCGCACTCCCCTAACTATTACTAAATAAACTATATATGGATTCTAGACTACCCGATTCTTTAGAATCGGGCTGCCATCTAGTTATATATAATTGCTCACAATAACAAAATGTAATTGATTTAAATTCAATTGGTGGTAAAGACTGGTGGACACTGATACAAGTGTGCAGAACAGCAGACAATAATAAAGTGCACTGTATATGCAAATAGTAAGCACTAGATACAGTGCATAGAATTTCAAGTAATTAAATGGTTACCATGTAGCACAAATTCCATTACCATGAACAAAGCAGTACACTGGACCCTGGTTCCTGATAGTTATCAATGGAACCAGCGACAATAAGAAAAGGATTTTACAAGACATATGATCAAAATTAGACAGGTAGAAAAGTCCAGATGTAGACAATGCTAATAGTATTGTACAACCTTCAGATTTGCTGTTAAATGCAGAAATATGTCATGGGAAGGAATCCAAGGTAAAAGCCCTGCAATGAAGGCACATTTCCCCTGAGGAAGCTGACCATAGCGGCGGCGACACGCGTTGGGAGGACGTGCTCCCATACCTATGCCCTAACTAACGCTCAACTTGCTTGACAGGGGTGGTAGAGTACTGAATCTTGGCCTTTGGTCACCTAATAGACTGTGTGTAGCTTTATAATAGATGCACGGTTTCTTTCAAGTTTGCAATGCCTGTGCCTTCAGCCTGTGCCAGTGTACTGCTTTGTTCATGGTAATGGAATTTGTGCTACATGGTAACCATTTAATTACTTGAAATTCTATGCACTATATCTAGTGCTTACTATTTGCATATACAGTGCACTTTATTATTGTCTGTTGTTCTGCACACTTGTATCAGTGTCCACCAGTCTTTACCACCAATTGAATTGAAATCAATTACATTTTGTTATTGTGAGCAATTATATAATATATAATTCCCCTAACGCACTTCCGTAAGTTTCGGCTCTACTTCCGTCGTCGTGGACGTGGCTGCTCAGCAGCCACGCGACCCACGAAGCATTGCCCGCGCAGCGGGTATTGCGAGCCGTTGCCTGGGCGCGAGCAATGGCCGCGAGGCGGCCATTGCGAGTCTCCCGCCCCGGCGACGACCGACGAGAGCCGAGCGCCGTGGCCGAAAATAGAACCAAGGGCCCGGCCATAAATTCCTCTAAACACCGCTATGTATCTCTATGGGAAGTGAGACGCTATGCTGATTGGTCGGCGCAGCACACAGCGACCAATCAGCATAGCGCCTCACTTAAGCGGGAAATTTGAAACTCAAAACCTCCATTATATCTCTGTGGGAAGTGAGGCGCTATTCTCATTGGTCGCTGTGTGCTGGCGGCGACCAATGAGAATAGCGCCTCACTTTCAGCGGTAAATTTGAAACTCAAAGTCGTCCATTATATCTCTATGGGAAGTGAGGCGCTATTCTCATTGGTCGCTGTGTGCTGGTGGCGACCAATGAGAATAGCGCCTCACTTTCAGCGGTAAATTTGAAACTCAAAGTCGTCCATTATATCTCAATGGGAAGTGAGGCGCTATTCTCATTGGTCGCTGTGTGCTGCCGCCGACCAATGAGAATAGCGCCTCACTTTCAGCGGTAAATTTGAAACTCAAAGTTGTCCATTATATCTCTATGGGAAGTGAGGCACTATTCTCATTGGTCGCTGTGTGCTGCCGGCGACCAATGAGAATAGCGCCTCACTTCCCACAGAGATATAATGGACGACTTTGAGTTTCAAATTTACCACTGAAAGTGAGGTGCTATTCTCATTGGTCGCCGCCAGCACACAGCGACCAATGAGAATAGCGCCTCACTTCCCATAGACATACATAGCGGTGTTTCGAGCGATGCATGGCCGGGCCCTTGGTTCGATTTTCAGCCACGGCGCTCGGCTGTCGTCGGTCGTCGCCGGCCCATGAAACTCCCAATGGACCTACGTGCCGGAGTGACCGCTATATTTATCTATCTATCTATCTATCTATCTATCTATCTATCTATCTATCTATATCTATCTATCTATCTATCTATCTATATCTATCTATCTATCTATACAAAATAAAGGACTGCAGCACTCTTCTTTGTGAAACAACCGCCTTTATTCGGCCATCAGGTGGGTGGTGACAACGTTTCGGGATCCTGTCCCTTTCTCTAGCAGCTATACAATGTCAAGGCTAGGTTTTTTATACCCTTGATTTTCATATGCTCACATAATTGCCAATTATCACATTCAGTTGTTTTTTATCTATATAGTGCCCTCTAGTGCAAAAACAGTGCTAGTGCACACTTATTCACCTTTTATATCATTATATTTAGCCCTTATTTTCCACATCATATATTTGCATTATCTGTTCCATATTGATACTTATTTGATTGCTTTACATGTCGATATTCATCACCTTGCACAGCTACGGCTTCCACCGGGTCCGCCCTCTCCTATGCAGCATACAGTTCTCCTACTTGCTTTCCTGCCGCCATTGCACGTGTCCAGCGTCTCTATGAGATCGCCCGCACATGCGCGGTGCAATTTGAGTAGTTTACCGTCGCTATAGCGATACCGGATATCCGGCGTCCGCCATCTTGCGACTCGCATTATATGCCTTTACACCTGCATTTGCATTTCAGCGGTGTTTACATGCCTGTTGTCAATGTCCACTTGGTAGTTTGTGCAAATTGAGCAAAATTGTGTATGTGCAGGTCACTTATATCCAAAAAGTGCTATGTGCACATGCTAAAATCTATTTTGAGACTATTCGTTAATTTTATTTTAAAACTACCGTTATCGTTATTAGTCTCCCCTATTTTACTTGTCATTATCCCTCGCCCATGAATCACCAACCACAGTGTGTTTGCCACTGCGGTCAGGTGTCAGCCTTACATGGTGACAGGAAACCCCATCGCTCACCATGTATGCCGATCTTTGGGTCAATAGGATTTCTTATACTATTGGGGATACCCTAGATTATCCATTTAGTAGTTCCATGATTAATAAACCATAGTCATATCATATAGTCACATTATTTTATTTTTTTGTGCTTAAAGTGCTGAAGTTTCATACATTTAAAGTGCTATGCATTGCATCCATAAGATGCTTGTGTTATTGTATAGAATTAAAGTGCTTATCGTCATGTGCTTTGTGCATGGCATCTACAGGTCAACCAGATAGTCTGTTCTGCAAATTTGATAGCGGCCACCGTTTCTGCCTTGCTGTGCTTTCTACCGGAACATTGCTCTGGATCATTAGATGGGCTAAAATATGAATAATAATAATAAAACATATAAATATATTAAAATACATTAAAATTCATCTATATGAATACTAGTGTGCATCGAAATTACACCTAAAAGTGATTAATATCTGATTATCATTAAACTCGTATACAGTTTGTGCCTTTATTGTGACTAGTGCTCTCTATCTACTAGTACCATTTTTACGTCCGAGTTACTTTTCCTATCAGGGTTCTCTTGTTTATTTCCGATTTCCTTACTACCTGCTTTACTTTGTTACAAAATCTCTATAATGTCAGACTCATTTTGTATTCAACATTCATCCCTGACGGCCTCAGAGTGTTTAGTTTATAAATCCACTCTAATTCTCTTATCTTCAATAACTTGGTCCTGTCTCCGCCTCTTCTGAGTGGGGGTATTGCATCGATTAATCTAAATTTCAGATCCCTCTCTTTGTGATTTTTTTCTACAAAATGTCTTGGGACTGGCAGGTCTTTCCTCTTTGCTCTGATGTCATGTCTATGCTGGTTAAAACGCGTTTTAAATTCTAAAGTGGTCTCACCTACATATTTGAGGCCGCATGGACATTCTAGCAAGTAGATCACGTGGTCACTATTACAGGTCAGGAAGTGGTTAATTTTATATTCGACTCCATTATGTGTGAAACTTGCACCTTTCTGCATGTACTTACAATCAATGCATGAGATACACGGATAACACCCCTTTCTATCTCTCGATGTCAGAGTTGTTTGTCTACTCTTTTTCATAGAGCCAATGTCTGATCTAATAAAAGCATCCTTCAGATTTTTCCCTTTCCTATAAGCTGTCATAGGTTTATTGTTGAACTCCTCAACCTCCGGTATACAGCTACTTAAGATGTGCCAATGCCTTTTTACAATCTTGTCTATCTCCGGTGCTTCCTCATTATAGGTTATTATTAATGGAATCCTCTTCTCCCTTTGCCTTTTCTCTATGGCCTCACCCTTGTTGTCTAAAACTTTCTCCATCTGTTGTTCTAAGAGCTTCTTCGGGTATCTTCTTTCTACAAATTTACTCATTAACTGGTTTGTTTTTTCTTCTAATTCTGTCTGTTCGCTGACAATCCTTTTTACCCTCTGCATCTGTCCCATTGGTATCGCTCTCCTTAGGGCTGCTGGGTGATGACTATCGTATCGTAGAAGTTTATTTTTATCCGTCTTTTTAACATATAGTGTCGTACTGAACCCTCTTTCATGCTTCTTCACCAATACGTCTAGGAACTGTATCTCATCTTCCGATTGCACTTTAGTGAATTTTATGGTGGGATCTATTAAATTTAAGAACTCAAAGAATTCTTCCAGTTGTGTCTCTGTGCCCTTCCATATTACAAACGTATCATCCACGTACCTCCACCACTCTACTACATTAGCAAAGTGATGGGAGCCGTAGATTACGCTTTCTTCCATGACCGCCATGACCGTGTTGGCATAAGCACATGCCATTTTCGCGCCCATGGCGGTCCCAGCCAATTGTAGGAAAAAGGAATCACCAAAGAGAAAATAGTTTTGTTTTAATACAATTTCCAGGAGATCGATGATAAATTGTTTGGCAGCATCGCTATATTCTGTTTGTTGTAACTTCTCTGTTACGGCTGCTATGCCTCTATTGTGATCTATAGAAGTATATAGCGATACTATGTCAAAGGACACAAGTATCAGGTTGTCTTGTTGTAGTTTCACCCCTCTCAGTTTTTTTAGGAAATCGTTGGTATCTTTTATAAATGACCTCGTGTTTGTGGCAAAGGGGTTCATGACCTTGTCTAAAAAGACCCCAATATTCTCAAAAACGGACCCTATTCCCGCCACTATAGGTCTACCTGGGGGGTTTTGTAGGGTCTTATGTATTTTTGGATTGATATATAGCACCGGTGTAACTGGGTGTTCTATATATAGGAAATCCGCCATTTCTCCGTCAATAACTCCTGCCAACTCTGCTTCTCCAAGTACCTTTGAGATGTTCCTCTGAATTTCAAATTTGGGGTCTGTACTCAACTGTCTATATACTGTTTGGTCACTTAGCTGCCGCATCACTTCCCCTATATATGCTTGTTTTTCCATTAGCACCACCGCCCCACCTTTGTCGGCCTGCTTAATAATAATTTTATCATCTTCCCTCAGCTCTTTTATTGCTTGGATTTCTCCCTTTGTAATGTTTGGCTTTTTAAAACCCTCTCTTGGTCTTGCCTTCAACTTTTTTATATCCCTTTTGACTGCTTCTATATAGGCCTCAATAACTGGGTGTTCCCTGTCTGGAGTAAAATCACTTTTCTTTTTTATGTTCAAATCCCTCATCATTATCTCACTAGACCTTGGTTTTATTATAGTCATCCTATCATGAAACCAGTACTTCAGTTTGATATTCCTAAAGAACTTATACAAGTCTGCTTCTACCTCAAACCAATTTACATGAGAATTAGTACAAAAATTCATCCCCTTATCTAACACAAGTCTTTGATCATTAGTGAGTGTTTTACCCGCCAAGTTGACTATAAGGGATGATCCTTCTTTTTCTGCTGATTCCGGCTGTTGGCGTTCTTGTTCTTTTCTCTTGGCTGCTTTTTTCTCGCTCCTGTGGTAGTGTTGTCCTCCTCTTCTTCTTCGGCTATGGGGTCCTCCGGATCTATGCAAAATAGAGTCATTACGTTTTTTATCGTTCTTATACAGTCTCACATATTTGTCCTTTTTCCACAAATGACCTCTTTTCTTCCAACTAGTTTGTCCCTCTCTTTGCCAGTTGTAAATTTGTCCATTTTTGTAATCCTCCATATCACGCTGCCATTTCTGGCGTTTTGTCTCCTCTAGTTCTTTCCTCAGCTTATCCACTTTTACCATCACAGCGTCCTTAAACTTTTTTACTTCTTCCTCTCCCAACATCTTTTTCAATGATAGCTCAGTCTCTTTGAGTTCTCCTTGTAACCTGCTCATCTCCTCTTGTAGGTACTCCATGTTTAACAACAATACATCGTATGCATATCTGTCTGACATACCAGCCAGTTTATCACAATATGTAGCATTGCCATAAAATAGAGTGGGTCTGACGTTAGATCTCAGACCTCTCGGGATTCTTTTCACTCTGTAATATTGGGCCAATGTTGCTAGATGTAATTCAGTTGATATTAACTTTTTGCTATCATTTTCATACTTGCGTTTCTGCATCACATTGGAAGTAGGGATGGGCGAATCTACTCGCTAGGACTCGTTACTCGGCGAGTAGTAAGGGACTCGCAGGACTCGGTACTCTGCGAGTCTCCCAGTGATTACTCGCGAGTCCAATGCAAATCAATATCAATCCTAGTTTTGTCAGAAACGCTGACAACACTAGGATTGCCATTGTTTGCATTAGACTCGCGAGTAATCACTGGCTACTGTGCCAGTGATAGCAGGGAAACTCGCAGATAACTGCTGTTTCTTTGCGAGCCAGTCCAGCTGTCTTCTCTGTGCAGCTCCAGGGTCCTAGAGCCCGCCTGCTCACAGACATGATGTAGCAGTGCTGAGATTGTTCTCAGTCTGCTCATTCCCTGTGTACAGACATGAATGTCCGTGCACAGAGATGATGTAGCAGTGCTGAGATTGTTCTCAGTCTGCTCATTCCCTGTGTACAGACATGAATGTCCGTGCACAGAGATGATGTAGCAGAGCTGAGATTGTTCTCAGTCTGCTCATTCCCTGTGTACAGACATGAATGTCCGTGCACAGAGATGATGTAGCAGAGCTGAGATTGTTCTCAGTCTGCTCATTCCCTGTGTACAGACATGAATGTCTGTGCACAGAGATGATGTAGCAGAGCTGAGATTGTTCTCAGTCTGCTCATTCCCTGTGTACAGACATGAATGTCTGTGCACAGAGATGATGTAGCAGAGCTGAGATTGTTCTCAGTCTGCTTATTCCCTGTGCATAGACATCTATATTTATGCACAGGGGATGTAGCAGAGAGGACATCGCGTTTTGGACTGCGTCGGACGGAAGAGGATTTTTTTAATTAAAGATGGAGTCCCTAATGGCTTTTTTTTTTATTTCTAATAAAAAATTTTCCTTGTGTTGTGTTTTTTTTAAAACAATTTAATAGAAATTCATGGTGGTCATGTCTAATATTGGCGTGACCGCCATAAATTTCGGGCTTAGGGCCAGCTGATAATACAAAGCTGGCCCTAACCTCTTTATTACCCAGCGTGCCACCGCTACCAGGGCCGCTGGAAGAGCGGGGTTCAGCGCCAGAGGATGGCGCTTCAATGAACGCGTCATCTTCTGGGGCGGCTGCGGGCTGCAATTTGCAGCGGGGGGTGCCCAGAAAGCTTGGGCATCCCTGTGCTGCGGATTCCAGCCCCCAGCTGCTTAGCTGTACCTGGCTAGACATAGAAATTGCGCGGAGCCCCACGCATTTTTTTTTAATTATTTCATGAATTTCAGAGTCAGAGTCTCAGAGTCAGAATCTCAGAATTTCATGAAATAATAAAAAAAAAATGCGTGGGGCTCCGCGCAATTTCTATGTCTAGCCAGGTACAGCTAAGCAGCTGGGGGCTGGAATTCGCAGCGCAGGGATGCCCAAGCTTTCTGGGCACCCCCCGCTGCAAATTGCAGCCCGCAGCCGCCCCAGAAGATGGCGCGTTCATTGAAGCGCCATCCTCTGGCGCTGAACCCCGCTCTTCCAGCGGCCCTGGTGGCGGTGGCACGCTGGGTAATAAAGAGGTTAGGGCCAGCTTTGTATTATCAGCTGGCCCTAAGCCCGAAAATTATGGCGGTCACGCCAATATTAGACATGACCGCCATGAATTTCTATTAAATTGTTTTAAAAAAAACACAACACAAGGAAAAATTTTTATTAGAAATAAAAAAAAAAGCCATTAGGGACTCCATCTTTAATTAAAAAAATCCTCTTCCGTCCGACGCAGTCCAAAACACGATGTCCTCTCTGCTACATCCCTTGTGCATAAATATAGATGTCTATGCACAGGGAATAAGCAGACTGAGAACAATCTCAGCTCTGCTACATCATCTCTGTGCACAGACATTCATGTCTGTACACAGGGAATGAGCAGACTGAGAACAATCTCAGCTCTGCTACATCATCTCTGTGCACAGACATTCATGTCTGTACACAGGGAATGAGCAGACTGAGAACAATCTCAGCTCTGCTACATCAGGCAGCAGGCAGGCTCTAGGACCCTGGAGCTGGGGCAGCCAGAACACAGAGAAGACAGGATCTTATCTGTGCGAGTCAGCGATTACTTACAAAGTAAACTAGCAATGCAAATAAATGACAAAACTAGGATTGCTTCAGGCTGAAGCTTCCGAGACACATCTGCGAGTTGTAAATCTCACACTACTCGCTATTACTCGCTTCCCCATTCATTAACATTGGACTCGCTAGACTCGCAACGAGTAGCGAGTCCTGTGCTCGGACTCGCTAGAGTCAAGCGATTCCGAGTAATTTAGGATTCGCCCATCACTAATTGGAAGGTGTACTTAGGAAACCTGGATCTCGCTCTGCCCCTCGTAGGATCCGCTCCTCATCATCCGCTGTATAGTACATACCACCTGGCTCCATCTCTGTAATGCTGTGCAAAGCTCCTTTGAAGACAATAGTAGATTAGTATATTGGTGCAGCACAGCTCCCCTAGGTGCTCAGCAGTCACAGCTCCTCTCCTCCTTGCTGTATAAGTATACAAAATAAAGGACTGCAGCACTCTTCTTTGTGAAACAACCGCCTAGCTGCTAGAGAAAGGGACAGGATCCCGAAACGTTGTCACCACCCACCTGATGGCCGAATAAAGGCGGTTGTTTCACAAAGAAGAGTGCTGCAGTCCTTTATTTTGTATACTTATACAGCAAGGAGGAGAGGAGCTGTGACTGCTGAGCACCTAGGGGAGCTGTGCTGCACCAATATACTAATCTACTATTGTCTTCAAAGGAGCTTTGCACAGCATTACAGAGATGGAGCCAGGTGGTATGTACTATACAGCGGATGATGAGGAGCGGATCCTACGAGGGGCAGAGCGAGATCCAGGTTTCCTAAGTACACCTTCCAATGTGATGCAGAAACGCAAGTATGAAAATGATAGCAAAAAGTTAATATCAACTGAATTACATCTAGCAACATTGGCCCAATATTACAGAGTGAAAAGAATCCCGAGAGGTCTGAGATCTAACGTCAGACCCACTCTATTTTATGGCAATGCTACATATTGTGATAAACTGGCTGGTATGTCAGACAGATATGCATACGATGTATTGTTGTTAAACATGGAGTACCTACAAGAGGAGATGAGCAGGTTACAAGGAGAACTCAAAGAGACTGAGCTATCATTGAAAAAGATGTTGGGAGAGGAAGAAGTAAAAAAGTTTAAGGACGCTGTGATGGTAAAAGTGGATAAGCTGAGGAAAGAACTAGAGGAGACAAAACGCCAGAAATGGCAGCGTGATATGGAGGATTACAAAAATGGACAAATTTACAACTGGCAAAGAGAGGGACAAACTAGTTGGAAGAAAAGAGGTCATTTGTGGAAAAAGGACAAATATGTGAGACTGTATAAGAACGATAAAAAACGTAATGACTCTATTTTGCATAGATCCGGAGGACCCCATAGCCGAAGAAGAAGAGGAGGACAACACTACCACAGGAGCGAGAAAAAAGCAGCCAAGAGAAAAGAACAAGAACGCCAACAGCCGGAATCAGCAGAAAAAGAAGGATCATCCCTTATAGTCAACTTGGCGGGTAAAACACTCACTAATGATCAAAGACTTGTGTTAGATAAGGGGATGAATTTTTGTACTAATTCTCATGTAAATTGGTTTGAGGTAGAAGCAGACTTGTATAAGTTCTTTAGGAATATCAAACTGAAGTACTGGTTTCATGATAGGATGACTATAATAAAACCAAGGTCTAGTGAGATAATGATGAGGGATTTGAACATAAAAAAGAAAAGTGATTTTACTCCAGACAGGGAACACCCAGTTATTGAGGCCTATATAGAAGCAGTCAAAAGGGATATAAAAAAGTTGAAGGCAAGACCAAGAGAGGGTTTTAAAAAGCCAAACATTACAAAGGGAGAAATCCAAGCAATAAAAGAGCTGAGGGAAGATGATAAAATTATTATTAAGCAGGCCGACAAAGGTGGGGCGGTGGTGCTAATGGAAAAACAAGCATATATAGGGGAAGTGATGCGGCAGCTAAGTGACCAAACAGTATATAGACAGTTGAGTACAGACCCCAAATTTGAAATTCAGAGGAACATCTCAAAGGTACTTGGAGAAGCAGAGTTGGCAGGAGTTATTGACGGAGAAATGGCGGATTTCCTATATATAGAACACCCAGTTACACCGGTGCTATATATCAATCCAAAAATACATAAGACCCTACAAAACCCCCCAGGTAGACCTATAGTGGCGGGAATAGGGTCCGTTTTTGAGAATATTGGGGTCTTTTTAGACAAGGTCATGAACCCCTTTGCCACAAACACGAGGTCATTTATAAAAGATACCAACGATTTCCTAAAAAAACTGAGAGGGGTGAAACTACAACAAGACAACCTGATACTTGTGTCCTTTGACATAGTATCGCTATATACTTCTATAGATCACAATAGAGGCATAGCAGCCGTAACAGAGAAGTTACAACAAACAGAATATAGCGATGCTGCCAAACAATTTATCATCGATCTCCTGGAAATTGTATTAAAACAAAACTATTTTCTCTTTGGTGATTCCTTTTTCCTACAATTGGCTGGGACCGCCATGGGCGCGAAAATGGCATGTGCTTATGCCAACACGGTCATGGCGGTCATGGAAGAAAGCGTAATCTACGGCTCCCATCACTTTGCTAATGTAGTAGAGTGGTGGAGGTACGTGGATGATACGTTTGTAATATGGAAGGGCACAGAGACACAACTGGAAGAATTCTTTGAGTTCTTAAATTTAATAGATCCCACCATAAAATTCACTAAAGTGCAATCGGAAGATGAGATACAGTTCCTAGACGTATTGGTGAAGAAGCATGAAAGAGGGTTCAGTACGACACTATATGTTAAAAAGACGGATAAAAATAAACTTCTACGATACGATAGTCATCACCCAGCAGCCCTAAGGAGAGCGATACCAATGGGACAGATGCAGAGGGTAAAAAGGATTGTCAGCGAACAGACAGAATTAGAAGAAAAAACAAACCAGTTAATGAGTAAATTTGTAGAAAGAAGATACCCGAAGAAGCTCTTAGAACAACAGATGGAGAAAGTTTTAGACAACAAGGGTGAGGCCATAGAGAAAAGGCAAAGGGAGAAGAGGATTCCATTAATAATAACCTATAATGAGGAAGCACCGGAGATAGACAAGATTGTAAAAAGGCATTGGCACATCTTAAGTAGCTGTATACCGGAGGTTGAGGAGTTCAACAATAAACCTATGACAGCTTATAGGAAAGGGAAAAATCTGAAGGATGCTTTTATTAGATCAGACATTGGCTCTATGAAAAAGAGTAGACAAACAACTCTGACATCGAGAGATAGAAAGGGGTGTTATCCGTGTATCTCATGCATTGATTGTAAGTACATGCAGAAAGGTGCAAGTTTCACACATAATGGAGTCGAATATAAAATTAACCACTTCCTGACCTGTAATAGTGACCACGTGATCTACTTGCTAGAATGTCCATGCGGCCTCAAATATGTAGGTGAGACCACTTTAGAATTTAAAACGCGTTTTAACCAGCATAGACATGACATCAGAGCAAAGAGGAAAGACCTGCCAGTCCCAAGACATTTTGTAGAAAAAAATCACAAAGAGAGGGATCTGAAATTTAGATTAATCGATGCAATACCCCCACTCAGAAGAGGCGGAGACAGGACCAAGTTATTGAAGATAAGAGAATTAGAGTGGATTTATAAACTAAACACTCTGAGGCCGTCAGGGATGAATGTTGAATACAAAATGAGTCTGACATTATAGAGATTTTGTAACAAAGTAAAGCAGGTAGTAAGGAAATCGGAAATAAACAAGAGAACCCTGATAGGAAAAGTAACTCGGACGTAAAAATGGTACTTGTAGATAGAGAGCACTAGTCACAATAAAGGCACAAACTGTATACGAGTTTAATGATAATCAGATATTAATCACTTTTAGGTGTAATTTCGATGCACACTAGTATTCATATAGATGAATTTTAATGTATTTTAATATATTTATATGTTTTATTATTATTATTCATATTTTAGCCCATCTAATGATCCAGAGCAATGTTCCGGTAGAAAGCACAGCAAGGCAGAAACGGTGGCCGCTATCAAATTTGCAGAACAGACTATCTGGTTGACCTGTAGATGCCATGCACAAAGCACATGACGATAAGCACTTTAATTCTATACAATAACACAAGCATCTTATGGATGCAATGCATAGCACTTTAAATGTATGAAACTTCAGCACTTTAAGCACAAAAAAATAAAATAATGTGACTATATGATATGACTATGGTTTATTAATCATGGAACTACTAAATGGATAATCTAGGGTATCCCCAATAGTATAAGAAATCCTATTGACCCCAAGATCGGCATACATGGTGAGCGATGGGGTTTCCTGTCACCATGTAAGGCTGACACCTGACCGCAGTGGCAAACACACTGTGGTTGGTGATTCATGGGCGAGGGATAATGACAAGTAAAATAGGGGAGACTAATAACGATAACGGTAGTTTTAAAATAAAATTAACGAATAGTCTCAAAATAGATTTTAGCATGTGCACATAGCACTTTTTGGATATAAGTGACCTGCACATACACAATTTTGCTCAATTTGCACAAACTACCAAGTGGACATTGACAACAGGCATGTAAACACCGCTGAAATGCAATTGCAGGTGTAAAGGCATATAATGCGAGTCGCAAGATGGCGGACGCCGGATATCCGGTATCGCTATAGCGACGGTAAACTACTCAAATTGCACCGCGCATGTGCGGGCGATCTCATAGAGACGCTGGACACGTGCAATGGCGGCAGGAAAGCAAGTAGGAGAACTGTATGCTGCATAGGAGAGGGCGGACCCGGTGGAAGCCGTAGCTGTGCAAGGTGATGAATATCGACATGTAAAGCAATCAAATAAGTATCAATATGGAACAGATAATGCAAATATATGATGTGGAAAATAAGGGCTAAATATAATGATATAAAAGGTGAATAAGTGTGCACTAGCACTGTTTTTGCACTAGAGGGCACTATATAGATAAAAAACAACTGAATGTGATAATTGGCAATTATGTGAGCATATGAAAATCAAGGGTATAAAAAACCTAGCCTTGACATTGTATAGCTGCTAGAGAAAGGGACAGGATCCCGAAACGTTGTCACCACCCACCTGATGGCCGAATAAAGGCGGTTGTTTCACAAAGAAGAGTGCTGCAGTCCTTTATTTTGTATACTTATACAGCAAGGAGGAGAGGAGCTGTGACTGCTGAGCACCTAGGGGAGCTGTGCTGCACCAATATACTAATCTATCTATCTATCTATCTATATCTATCTATATCTATCTATCTATCTATATCTATCTATCTATCTATCTATATCTATCTATCTATATCTATCTATCTATCTATCTATATCTATCTATATCTATCTATATCTATCTATATCTATATCTATCTATCTATCTATATCTATATGTATATCTATATATCTATATGTATCTATCTATATCTATCTATCTATCTATATCTATCTATCTATCTATATCTATCTATCTATCTATCTATCTATCTATCTATATCTATCTATATCTATATCTATCTATCTATCTATATCTATATGTATATCTATATATCTATATGTATCTATCTATATCTATCTATCTATATATCTATATCTATCTATCTATATCTATATCTATCCATATATATCTATCTATATCTTTCTATCTATATCTATATCTCTATATATCTATCTATCTATCTATCTATCTATCTATCTATATATATATCTATTTATCTATATCTCTCTCTCTCTCCCTCTCCCTCTCTCTCTCTCCCTCTCTCACTCTCTCTCTCTCCCTCTCTCTCTCCCTCCCTCTCTCTCTCCCTCTCTCTCTCCAGATTCTAGACTCCCGATTCTTTAGAATCGGGCTCACAGCTAGTATATATTTCCACTTGTGAGTGGGGCTAGGTTTTTTGTGCAGTGTCTCCACACTGTTTTTTAATTGTTTTTAACCTTGTTCCCTTGTTATACATGCCTTTTTTAATACTTAATAAAGCTTATTGTTGATACTCGTATTTTCCTGGTCATTCCAAACACATGCTCTTTCTTTGGTAAACTATCATAAAACATTGAAATAACTTGAAGGTGAAGAGGTTCTTGGAGCTCGAAGACCTGGCGAAAACCGCTCTGAATTAATGAACAGAATCCGACATTATCCCCAACCGTACCCGTTGTCTCAAGGGCACCTTTGTTGCCAAAAACCATTAACCTACATCCTGGACTCCAAGGGTCCCCACCCTGAAGAGCCCCATCCACCAAATCTATAACCCCCCCCCAACCAAAGTTTTGCTATAAACTCCAAGAAACCCCTCTCCACCACTTGCCGAAATCACCTGTTTAATTTCCCTCCCCCTTAGCTTTGACGGTCACCAGGGCAGGAGGGCAGGAGGATGGGACCCTCACCAGTGGTGCCTACAGTTGTGGCCAAAAGTATTGACACCCCTGCAATTCTGTCAGATAATACTCAGTTTCTTCCTGAAAATGATTGCAATCACAAATTCTTTGGTATTATTATCTTCATTATCTTCATTTAATTTGTCTTAAATTAAAAAACACAAAAGAGAATGAAGCAAAAAGCAAAACATTGATCATTTCACACAAAACTACAAAAATGGGTCAGACAAAAGTATTGGCACCCTCAGCCTAATACTTGGTTGCACAACCTTTAGCCAAAATAACTGCGATCAACCATTTCCGGTAACCATCAATGAGTTTCTTACAATGCTCTGCTGGAATTTTAGACCATTCTTTGGCAAACTGCGCCAGGTCCCTGATTTTTGAAGGGTATCTTCTCCAAACCGCCATTTTTAGATCTCTCCACAGGTGTTCTATGGGAATCAGGTCTGGACTCATTGCTGGCCACCTTAGAAGTCCCCAGTGCTTTCTCTCAAACCATTTTCTAGTGCTTTTTGAAGTGTGTTTTGGGTCATTGTCCTGCTGGAAGACCCATGACCTCTGAGGGAGACCCAGCTTTCTCACACTGGGCCCTACATCATGCTGCAAAATTTGTTGGCAGTCTTAAGGCTTCATAAGCCGTGCACACGGTCAAGCAGTCCAGTGCCAGAGGCAGCAAAGCAACCCCAAAACATCAGGGAACCTCCGCCATGTTTGACTGTAGGGACTGTGTTATTTTCTTTGAACGCCTCTTTTTTCTCCTGTAAACTCTATGTTGATGCCTTTGCCCAAAAAGCTTTACTTTTGTCTCATATGGCCAGAGAACATTCTTCCAAAACGTTGTAGGCTTTTTCAGGTAAGTTTTGGCAAACTCCAGCCTGGCTTTTTTATGTCTCGGGGTAAGAAGTGGGGTCTTCCTGGGTATCCTACCATACAGTCCCTTTTCATTCAGACGCCGACAGATAGTTAGGGTTGATACTGTTGTACCCTCGTACTGCAGGGCAGCTTGAACTTGTTTGGATGTTAGTCGAGGTTCTCTTTCCACCATCCGCACAATCTTGGGTTGAAATCTCTCGTCAATTTTTCTTTTCCGTCCACATCTAGGGAGGTTAGCCATAGTGCCATGGGCTTTAAACTTCTTTATGACACTGCGCACGGTAGACACAGGAACATTCAGGTCTTTGGAGATGGACTTGTAGCCTTGAGATTGCTCATGTTTCCTCACAATTTGGTTTCTCAAGTCCTCAAACAGTTCTTTGGTCCTATTTCTTTTCTCCATGTTCAATGTGGTACACACAAGGACACAGGACAGAGGTTGAGTCAACTTTAATCCATGTCAACTGGCTGAAAGTGTGATTTAGTTATTGCCAACACCTGTTAGGTGCCACAGGTAAGTTACAGGTGCTGTTAATTACACAAATTAGAGAAGCATCACATGATTTTTCTAACAGTGGCAATACTTTTGTCCACCCCCTTTTTTATGTTTGGTGTGGAATTAGATCCAATTTGGCTTTAGGACAATTCTTTTTGTGTTTTTTCATTGAAGACAAATTAAATGAAGATAATAATACCTAAGAATTTGGGATTGCAATCATTTTCAGGAAGAAGAGTATTATCTGATAGAATTGCAGGGGTGTCAATACTTTTGGCCACAACTGTACGTGCCAAATTTTAAACCCCTCCTTTTCCTCAGCTGTATACCTTACTTCTAACTGCTGACCAATGACCACCTTTTATTTTTGACTTATAGGTCACTAATAACTACACTCTTAACACCTACTTGCCTTACACAACTAGGCATGTGAAGGGTTAATGTCTATATTTACAGTATTGCCGGCTTTTGTCGGCTTTTTGTAATTGAAAAGACAGGCGGCGGCTCCTGGCTGTGCTGGAGTACAGTACGTAATGTTCGTAAGCCCCAGGTACAGGGCAGCATCCTCAATGAGGAGCTGTAACTGGTGCTTACGCCATTTGTGTACAGTATATGCTGCTGTTCCTGGTGCTGAAAACTTTTACAGTAGTTCTGTGGCGGTGCGGAGGCCATAGAACTACTGTAAATGTTTTCAGCACCATGGACAGCAGCATATACCACGGGTCCACGGGTTACCCTTTCTGATCAATGCTGTGTGATTCCACACTACGGTATCTGGCTCCCTTTTGCTGGGTACACAGGGGGACCGGGTGACTGAAGTCTCCACGGTGTGCCAGGGTTCTCTGCAGTCCTAGAGTGATCCTGCAGGTGCAGATCCCCAAAGTCTGGTACGTCTTGGGTAAACTTCCACTACTTCCTCTACTCCCTTGGCTAAGCTCCTTGCCTTTTGTCACTCCTAGGCTTGGCTCAACGGCAAAAGGGCCACTCCGGGTCACTGGTTCGGGCCTAATCGCGGCACCGATCACCAGGACGTCTTCGCAGCTCTCCTAGCATCTGCACACTCTGACTAACTCCTTCCCCAGCAGCAGTATTTATTGGGGATCTCACCTAAAGTCAGTGAGTCTAGCCCCCCTACTGTGCCAGGGTGGAAGGTGTTGCATGTAGTAGGTACCTGCTGTGGAAACCCAGCTGTGCAGTAGGGAAGGCTGTGGCTACCTGTGTGAGCAGGGCGCCACAATAGCGCCTCCCGCTATGATGTCCTCTTATTTCCCCGCCCTGCTCCATAGCACAACACAGAGGAGGGTGGGGAAATGAAAGGATGTCATAGCGGGAGGCGGGGCATGTATTTTGCACTGCGTTTTTCATTACATCCTATGGGTGCATTTTTGGATGCATTTGGATGCATTTTTATTGGTAAAAACGCATACAAAAGCAAACGCAGGCAAACGCAAGCCAACTGCAGATGTGAACTAGGCCATACTAAAATACTTAGTCAAGCTGAAATAATCATCTTTGGCTTTATTCTTTTAATATACATGAATGTATTTGTTAATTCTATCATTAAAGCTGTCACACAACAGACAATGACAATTCCCATATGGTGTTTTGCAATTATTACTTAACCCTTCTCCAGTCTTAGAAAAATCTTGTGATGTCTAAGAGTCCTTATTGTTGCCTAGCAACTTGTTACTTATATTAATCTACTGCTTAAAGTAAAAAAAGTAAGATAAAAGCAGACATGTCAGTATATCAGAAATAGTATAACAGTTAAACTTTACATTTTAGTTCTTACATTTTACTGTATGTTCCAGGGTTGCTAAATGCATTCAATTAAGCTTATTTATAGTATACCCCTATATTGGCATTATACCAATAAGGGTATGTTCACATGAGTGAGTTTTAAGGCAAGTGATGTCCCAGTAATAAACTGTTCTCACTAACACAGCACTCTGACCAATCTTAGGGTTCGCTTACATGTTAATATAAATATGTCGAGTGCAATCCGATAAAAAATCAAATTGCACCCACACCAATGTTAAAAATAAGGTCCTACTAATCTGTGATATCTTCTTCAGCTGTTTTCAGACTGAGGAAAAAATCCTAAAATTCTGCATATGTAAAACTACCGATACTCACCAATGCAAGTCTATGAGTGCAAGAGAAAAAATGGATGGCAGATGGACCAGTCATATACTATCCTTTTTTTACACATACATAACTATTCTGTAGCATAGAACACAATTAATCATTTATCTCCAAGCTTTCTAAAGGCCCCATCACACACTACTATATCGTTAACAATATCGTTGAAACGTCACGGGTTTTGAGACGTTTAAACGACATCGTAACGATGTTGTAGCGTGTGACACGTCGATACGACCAGCGATAAGTCGGCTGATCGTTGATCGCAGGTTTATGAGTCGGACCATAAATCAGTCGATGATCGTACGTTCAACCTGCAGCATAGACGAGTGTGACACCTTGATAACGATGTCGTTAACGATTTCGCCTATTCATGACATAGGAATGTAGGCATTCAAACGACTGCTAATATCGTTCACTTGTCGCGGAGTCATTACTGGGTTGTTCATGATATCTGTACATGTGACAACTCACTAGCGATCAAACAATGATGTTCAAGTGATCTAGGTCAAGTCGGATCATTGATTGGATCACTCGGACGTTGAAGTGTGTGACGGGGCCTTTACCCTAAGTGCTACATTCAGCTCTAACAGGTGTCCAAGAGCCACATCCAGAGCCTTCTGCGTAGTTACATCCAGTTCCCTGCTCTCCCTCAGTAGCTTCACCCAAAGCCTCCCATTACCAGGATAATGATAGCCAAAGTATGCTTCCAGAAATCACATTGAGATGTTGTTCCTCCATTCGATATTATCACGTCAGGCAATCCCACAACATTATGACTTCCAGCATCAGGCACCTTCATAAGTGGGATTTAGAAAACATTTACAAAGTCATGCACATTTTAGGCCACACTCATTTGTAAGCCATGCCCATTTTCACAGTTTCCTCAGACACAAAATGCAAGTAAATATAGCTAAAAGTAAAAGGAATTTTCCCCTTCTTACCCCTCCTATGCCTTAATTTATAAGTCTAGTATAGTCTAATTTATAGCCAGGTCCATTTTGTTAGAGTCTCTGGCAGTCACTTCTTAGTATGGTTTGTAGTATTCAAGAGATTTTCTGTACATTTTTATGTGTAGTTGAGAAACTGTTTCTGTAATGGCTATCCTGTATTGCTAGTAGACTGATCTAATCTGTACAACTGGGTGACCATTAACACACAATTTGAAAACCCCACCAATTCACAGTAAAACTGTGTACGAAATCACCCTGTGAAGGTTCATTATTAATAGTGAGCGAATCTACTCTTCACTATTCAGTACTCGCGCGGATATTATGATATTCAGGCTGCTCGGTATTAACCGAGTATTTATGTGATCGCCTCGCAAGATTCGAGTATCCCATCCAGCATGTTTGACACCTGATTTTCAGCCACTAAACATGCTGGACTTGCTTTCCAATCACAGTAATGTTGAAGCCATCTAAGTTGTGGCATTACTCTGACTGGCTGGCCGCCAAGCGTCATGGGGTTTATATAACCCCTGCTGCCACCATCTTATGTACATTGCATCTGGAAACAGCATAGTGTGAGTGTAGGGACAGAGCAAGCAGCCTCTAGGCAGAATGTTTCTGCCACACTGGCAGCAGAGGTACCGCCTTTTTCAACACCAAGGATTACAGTGACATGCACACTAGGTGCAACAGAGGTTGGGGTAAATTGTGCAAAAACTGGGCCAGTTTTAATAAACTGTCACATCAGCAAGGGCTATCTGGGTGTAACTATGAAAAGGAGGGAGAATTGACCAACATGGTGAAGGAGTACTTAAGTGACCATAAGGCCTGCAGGATGCTTTCAAAACTTAGTAGTGTCCAGATATGAAATAGACCTGAAATTGACCGGAATTAACTGGGATAGACTGGAAGGTACTGACAGAGAGCCACTCAAACAATGCCTATAACTCTATTCTCTACTAATCATAACCATGTCTTTAACTTCACTGTTTGTGTTTCTATGTGCCATCACCACCAACTTGTATCACTCTATCCCCCTCCATCACCACTCATCCACATCAGCCCCTCTCTCCTGCCCTACCCTATGTACAGCTCCCATGCCATCTTTAGTTTACTGAGGATTCTCAGCCAACCATATTCTAACATTTGTCATAATAAACCAAGTCAGAAATCTAAAAACTATCTGCTCTTCCTCTTTTTGCTGATGCTCCTGTCAGGTGATATCTCCCCCAACCCTCTAACTTCAACCCCTCTCCCACCACACATAGAAACCCCACTTACCTTATTACCATCACTTGCGCTCCTTCATCTCCCTCTTTTAACTGCGCTCTCTGGGATCCATGATCTGTATGCAACAAACTTCCCTTCATTCACAATTACTTCCTTAATAACTCTCTTAACCTGCTGGCCCTCACAGAAACCTGGATCCAGGATTCAGACACTACCGCCCCTGCTGCTATTTCTCATGGCGGCCTACATTTCTCTCATTCCCCTAGACCTTGGAACAGACATGGTGGTGGAGTTGGCCTCCTCCTGTCCCCACAATGTACTTTCCAGGTCATTCCTCCAGCCCCATCACTCTCATTCCCTTCTTTTGAGGTCCACATCATTAGGCTATTCCATCCACTCCCCCTCAAAGTAGAAGTGGTACACCGCCCCCAGGGTCACCCACCTAGTTCCTTGACCATTTCTCTGCGTGGCTCCCTCATTTCATGTCATGAGAATTACCAACCTTTATTCTGGGAGACTTTAACATTCCCATAAACAACCCCATCTCCCCTTCTGAATCCCAGCTCCTATCTCTAACCACCTCTCTTGGCCTCTCACAGCTCTCAACCTCTGAGATGCAGAAAGACGGTAACACCCTTGAACTGTTCTTTACCCGGCTCTGCTCAACCTCCTCCTTAGATAACTCACCTCTTCTCTCCGACCACAACATTCTCTCCTTCTCACTCAGTAACCCTCGGCCACCACAGCCCAATCCTACCTATCACACATCCAGAAATGTACAGGCCATTAACCCTCATGCATTCACAGACTCCCTCATACAGTGTTGGCCAAAAGTATTGACACCCCTGCAATTCTGTCAGATAATACTCAGTTTCTTCCTGAAAATGATTGCATTCACAAATTCTTTGGTATTATTATCTTCATTTAATTTGTCTTCAATGAAAAAACACAAAAGAGAATGAAGCAAAAAGCAAAACATTGATCATTTCACACAAAACTCCAAAAATGGGTCGGACAAAAGTATTGGCACCCTCAGCCTAATACTTGGTTGCACAACCTTTAGCCAAAATAACTGCGATCAACAGCTTCCGGTAACTATCAATGAGTTTCTTACAATGCTCTGCTGGAATTTTAGACCATTCTTCTTTGGAAAACTGCTCCAGGTCCCTGATATTTGAAGGGTGCCTTCTCCAAACTGCCATTTTTAGATCTCTCCACAGGTGTTCTATGGGATTCAGGTCTGGACTCATTGCTGGCCACCTTAGAAGTCTCCAGTGCTTTCTCTCAAACCATTTTCTAGTGCTTTTTGAAGTGTGTTTTGGGTCATTGTCCTGCTGGAAGACCCATGACCTCTGAGGGAGACCCAGCTTTCTCACACTGGGCCCTACATTATGCTGCAAAATTTGTTGGTAGTCTTCAGACTTCATAATGCCATGCACACGGTCAAGCAGTCCAGTGCCAGAGGCAGCAAAGCAACCCCAAAACATCAGGGAACCTCCGCCATGTTTGACTGTAGGGACCGTGTTCTTTTCTTTGAATGCCTCTTTTTTTCTTCTGTAAACTCTATGTTGATGCCTGTGCCCAAAAAGAGAGAACATTCTTCCAAAACATTTTAGGCTTTCTCAGGTAAGTTTTGGCAAACTCCAGCCTGGCTTTTTTATGTCTCGGGGTAAGAAGTGGGGCCTTCCTGGGTCTCCTACCATACAGTCCCTTTTCTTTCAGGCGCCCATGGATAGTACAGGTAGGATTGTACCTGCTGAAGCTCCAAGATAGGGCGCGAAACGACGTAGTACCCCCCGTCCTCCCACCCGCTGTGCACAACCTGTCGTATGAAGACTGAATAAATATCCACTGCCAGAAGCCTTGAGTGCGGCTCCATTTCTTCTTTATTTGATTGAATACGCTGTGACGCACCTACTGGCGGCAAGCACCAAGACGAGGCAAGTGATACATCAGGAAGCTCATCCTCCACCCCTCCAGGTCGTGAATTCATGATCCGCTAACGCTGCAGTGAGATCCCCAAAGAAAAAGGGGAACGCTGGAAAGGTTGGTGCTGGCCCAGACCTCTCTTCAAAACGGGAGATAGTATGGGTTGACACTGTTGTACCCTCGGACTGCAGGGCAGCTTGAACTTGTTTGGATGTTAGTCGAGGTTCTTTATCCACCATCCGCACAATCTTGAAATCTCTTGTCAATTTTTCTTTTCCGTCCACATCTAGGGAGGTTATCCACAGTGCCATGGGCTTTAAACTTCTTGATGACACTGTGCACGGTAGACACAGGAACATTCAGGTCTTTGGAGATGGACTTGTAGCCTTGAGATTGCTCATGCTTCCTCACAATTTGGTTTCTCAAGTCCTCAGACAGTTCTTTGGTCTTCTTTCTTTTCTCCATGCTCAATGTGGTACATACAAGGACACAGGACAGAGGTTGAGTCAACTTTAATCCATGTCAACTGGCTGCAAGTGTGATTTAGTAATTGCCAACACCTGTTAGGTGCCACAGGTAAGTTACAGGTGCTGTTAATTACACAAATTAGAGAAGCATGACATGATTTTTCTAACAGTGGCAATACTTTTGTCCACCCCCTTTTTTATGTTTGGTGTGGAATTAGATCCAATTTGGCTTTAGGACAATTCTTTTTGTGTTTTTTCATTGAAGACAAATTAAATGAAGATAATAATACCTAAGAATTTGGGATTGCAATCATTTTCAGGAAGAAGAGTATTATCTGATAGAATTGCAGGGGTGTCAATACTTTTGGCCACAACTGTACGTGCCAAATTTTAAACCCTCCTTTTCCTCAGCTGTATACCTTACTTCTAACTGCTGACCAATGACCACCTTTTATTTTTGACTTATAGGTCTGAGTATTACTATCTGACAGAATGGCAGGGGTGTCAATACTTTTGGCCAACACTGTATCCTCACTGTCCCCAATCTCCTCATTCTCCTGTCCAGATCAGGTGGTAAATCACTACAATAACACTCTCAGAAGCTCCCGGACCAAGTAGCGCCCTTCACCCTCAGAACCTCCAAACATAGAATACAACAGCCTTGGCTCACATCACAAACTCGATTCCTCCAGCGATGCTCTAGGAGTTCTGAATGTCTATGGAGGATAACTCGCTCACCAGGAGACTTTATCCCTTATAAATTCATGCTCAAAACTTACAACTCTGCCCTTCACCTTGCCAAACAGACCTACTTCACCACCCTGGTCTCCTCACTATCCAACAATACAAAAAATCTCTTTGACACCTTTCACTCTCTCCTCAGTCCTAAAGTGCAGGCCCCCATCCCTGACCTCTGTGCTGATGACCTAGCTTCTTACTTCATGGAGAAAATAGACAACATCCTCCAGGAAATCAGCTCCCAGCCTCCAAGTGCTGCCACCCCCATTCTTCCCCACATCTTCTCTGGTTCAATCTCCATATTCGACCGTCACAGAAGAAGAAGTCTCCAGGCTCCTCTCTTCCTCTCTTCTCACCACATGCTTTACTGACCCCATTCCCTCACACCTGCTCCAGTCCCTCTCTCCAGTCGTCACCACTCATCTAACCAAAATCTTCAATCTCTCCCTCTCTTCTGGCATCTTCCCCTCCTCCTTCAAACACTCGATCATTACTCCATTATTAAAGAAAACCTCTCTCGACCCATCCTGCACAAATAACTGCAGACCAGTCTCTAATCTCCCCTTCATCTCTAAACTCCTGAAGTGCTTGGTCTACTCCTGCATCACCAGTTATCTCTCCGCTCACTCTCTTCTAGATCCATTACAGTCTGGTTTCCAACCCTTCACTCTACTGAAACTGCCCTCATCAAAGTGACCAATGACCTTCTGACGGCAAAACGTAATGGTGACCACTCTCTGCCTATTCTCCTTGACCTCTCTGCAGCTTTTGACACTGTTGACCATCAGCTCCTACTCTCTATGCTGCATTCCATTGGCATAAAGGACATTGCTCTCTCCTGGCTCTCCTCCTATCTTTCTGACTGCTCTTTCAGTGTACCATTCGCTGGCTCCACTTCTTCCCCTCTTCCTCTCACTATTGGGGTCCCTCAGGGCTCAGTCCTCGGTCCTCTTCTCTTCTCTCTCTACATAGCCCCGATTGGACACCCCATCAGCAGATTTGGCTTCCAGTACCATCTTTATGCTGATGACACACAATTATACACTTCAGCCCCTGACCTTACCCTTGCGGTATTAAAGAACACCAATGACTGTCTAGCTGCAGTTTCCAACATCATGTCCGCTCTCTATTTGAAACTAAACCTTTCCAAAACTGAACTTCTTCTGCTCCCAGCCTCCACTATCCTCCCTAAATTGGACATCTCTCACTCAGTTTGCGGCACCACGATAACGCCTAGGCAGCAGGCTCGCTGTCTGAGTGTTATGTTTGACACCGATCTCTCCTTCTCCTCCCACACACAATCTCTCGTCCGCTCCTGTTGCTTACACCTGAAAAACATCTCTAGAGTCTGCCCCTTTCTCACCATGGAAACAACAAAAACCCTCACCGTGGCCCTAATCCATTCCCGCTTTGACTATTGCAATTCTCTATTAAGTGGCCTCCCCCTCACTAGACTTCCTCCTCTCCAGTCCATCCTTACTGCAGCAGCCAGGATCACCCATCTGGCCAATCGTTACTCAGATGCCTCTGCTCTGTGCCAGTCATTGCACTGGCTGCTCGTACACTACAGGATTATATTCAAATTGCTTGTTCTCACCCACAAAGCTCTTCACAGTGCAGCACCCCCCCACATATCCTCCCTCATCTCTGTCTATCACCCCACCCGTTCTCTATGTTCTTCAAATGACCTTCGACAAACATCTGCACTAATCCGATCCTCCCACTCCCGGCTCCAAGATTTCTCCAGAGCTGCACCAATCTTCTGGAATGCTTTACCCCAAGAAATCAGGACTCTCCACAACTTGCATGGCTTCAGACGATCCCTACAAACACATATTTTTAAGTCGGCCAATCATACTCCCTAATAGAAGTCCTTTGCACTGTAGATAGTGAATGGGCTATCTCTCTTGACATTACTCTTCTACAAACTCCACCCAACCAAAAAGGTCTACACAGACTGTCTGATGACCATTCATGTAAGCTTATTTCTATCTCCCATTTCCTCAAGATGCCTGGACCATTAGTGCAATAAGCCCCTGTACCTTGTGCAACTGTCAAGTCCCAGGCTTTGGGGTACTCGGGTATCAGGCTCCAAGGGGTTGATGCTCCTGTGTCACGGGGAATGGTGGCCACACCTGATCCCGTGTCCTGAGGGACTTCTTTGAAAAGGGGAAATTATTTACAGGGGATTATATTTACAGTTGTCGTGACGCACAACACAGTCCGCCGGAGGTAGATGGTATCGTGGCTTAGTTGGTATAGTCCCTTACAGGTAGGGCTGGACCTCCGGGGCAGCGTTCCTGCGAAGGGAACAAGTTCCTGCAGAAGAAACACAGGCGGAAGCAAAGTCAATTTTCTCCCGGGTACTTTACTGTTGGTTGTAGCAGCAGTGGTTACAGTTAACAGTTCAGCACTTGAGATGTTACAAGAACAGTTAGCTTAATGGGTGGCTACAAGTGGATCCCAGGTGGTATGGTGGAACCCTTGGTGTACCTTCATTAACTAACCCGTGTCCGTTCTTCCCCGCTTTGGATCTATCTATACCCAGTAGCTCCGTGTAGGTAGTACCGGGAGTCCCCTTCCTCATTGGTGAGGAAGCAGGCAGACCTCTCTGATGGCAGGGTGCTGCGACTGATGAACAAGATACAGCGGCTGGTTGCTGACTGCAAGCTGGACTTGGCCGGTTCTAGGGTCCGGCTTTCCCCTGGGTGGACTGGAGTATCCCCTTGAGTATGGACGCTCCACTCTGAGGATCTCCCTTTCTTTCTAGGGCCCGGACTTCCCCATCAGGCGTCCCCTTTCAGGACCTCCTCAATATCCCTTCTTCTTTCCTCCGTTGCGGCTTGTAACCGACCCGGTGTGACCTTCTGCCTCGTTCCACTTAGCTATCTTACTAATATCTCTCCTCTTCCTCCATCTCTTCCAGGTTCCTCAGCCGAGCGACCAAAAAGCAAAGACCAAAGAACTAAGCTCAAAGACCTCCTTGTTCCCCTAGAGGTGAATTTATTCCCTCCCGGGTAACCTCCCACCCTATACTAATGTGGGAGTGCTGGGAATGAATCCCACCCACTATCCTAGGGTTCACCTG